>JAQQSU010010125.1:0-12506 GCA_028627135.1 Pseudochirops cupreus | reverse complement strand
AAAGTCCTTCTGGCCTCCTCTTGGCTTGGGCTTCTCTCCCAATTCACGGCTCCTCCCAGTTCAGCCCTCTCTCTTCACGTCAACAAGTCCATCCCACAAGTGGGATTCACAAGCTCTGGGTTTTAACACTCAACCCAAAAACCAAGCCAATACAATTCTATTACCAATACAGTCTCCATCTTGTCTTTTCTCCTCAAGCTAAACATTTCTTGGACCAATTCTTATTTTATGGTCTTTAAAGTCCTCAGCAACCTAGTTACATTCCTCTGGAAGTTCCATAGCTTTAAACAAAAAAACTCACCCCAACACTCCTATTCACCTCAATTGAAAAATCCAAAAAGAGTAAAGTCAAATGGCAAACTCTTCACTAGTAGTGAGTCCAAAAAATATCCAACTATTTCAAAGCTGCATTTTCTATGCAGCATCTATAGTTGGAAAAACTGGTTTTGTTCAGTAGAATAGTTGGCACATTTTATAGCTTATAGTGTCTAGTAAGAGATAAAATATGTAAACAGTTTATAAACATTATTTTGTTGTTATATAGATTTGTAACATATATCCCTTCCAGTTTTGGACAATCAGCAAGTTTAAAAAAACCAACCATCTCTACCTTCATCAGTCTGACTTTTTAAAATGTTGAGCAGAATATGGCCAAGTGCAGTTCTTAGTGGAATTCCATCATCCCTGTGTGTTCCAAAGGTACCATTCTACCTCACACCTCCTGTTTCTATATCCTATCCATCAGGATAACATGGGAGATTTTGCCAAAAGTCTTGCAAAATCCAGATACACAGTGTCTAAGACATTTCACTGACATCCCATTCTAAGATTTGATCTGAAAAGGAAATTAGTTTAGTTTGGCATGATTTGTTCTTTTAAAAACAAAGTTGGCTCCTAGTTATCACCTTTTCCTTTTTGAAATGCTCATAAGCCATCTGTTTAGTAATCTGGAGTAGAATATTGCCAGCGAACAATGTCAAGCTCACTGATCTGGAGCTTTTGAAATCTACCCTTTCCCATGGTTTGAAAAATTGCAACATTTGTCCATTTTAAGTCTTCTGGCATTTCTCCTATTCTCTACCATTTCCCAAAGATTATTGACTATAATTTAGTGTTCACATTTGCAAGTTCTTTTGGAAAAAAAAAAGGGTAAATGCATAAGCATAGAATACTAAACCTATGGTCAGGAAGACTTTAGTTTCAATACTACTTTAGACATTTAGTTTAATAGCTGTAGGAATATGGTGGACCACTTATATTCTCTGAGCCTCAATTTCCCTGTCTGTAAAGTGAGAGTAATAGTACCTACCTTACAAGACTGTTGAAAGAGTTCCAGTGGAAATAAATGTAAAGTGCCTGCTATTGCTATTATTAAAGATTTCTCCTCCCACCCCCACCCTACTTGAAACTATAAAGGGAAAAGAAGAATTATAATATTTAAGAATAAATCATTGTGTGAATGCAGTTGTCAAAAAAGTTTTGAAGAGGAATTATTTCCACTTCCTGTCTGTCTCTTCATCATGCCAATTTTCATTCACTCCCATTGGACCCTGAAATGAAGCCCCTGAGGTCCCCAGTCTTGGTAGATGAATTTTTTCCATGCCTTTCTAGGGTTCTAGAATGCTTCTATGTATTTTCTTTTTCTGTAAGAATATAAGCTCTTCGAGGTCAAGGTCTATCTTGCTTACTTGTGTTGCTATCCTTGGAACTTAGCACCCTACCTGGCACATTACTAAACATTGCATAGATGTTTTCTTTCTCTCTCATCCTCCTCTACTTTCATCTCCCCCTTCCCCTCCTCTGTCTCCTTTTCTTCTTTCTTTTCTTCTCTCTATTTCTCTCATCTAGTTTTAGTATTTTACAAAGAGTTTAATAGAATTTTATTCTTTTAAGTAAGGAAAGCATGCTAATATCTACACCTCAGGTAATCCACATCCATGAGACATGAGTTGACTCTTCTTACTAGAATCCATAAACATAGTCCTACTGCCCACCTGATGAAAGGGCTACCATTTAAATTTACTTTCTCATAAGATACTGGATTCCCTCTTTGTAAAGACCTTTATGACCTCTGAATAACCACTTGAAGGGGGATGTTGCAAAAGAGATTCTTAATGAGGTGTGAGTTGGACAAGATGGCCTATTAGATTTTGAGACTCCATGACTCAAGTACTTAAATTCTTTTGAGCTGTGACAGTGCCCTGAATGAGGAAGTTATAAATCGAATAATAAGAACATGATGACAGTTATCACTGATATCAAAAAGATCAGGTCTCTAGGCAATGTTGACAAGGTTACAAAGGTGAGATTTGTCAGTGGTATCTCCTATCTCCATCTTAATACTCTTGCTCTGACATAATTTACCCACAATGCCCTTTCCCTATATCTTATTAGCTTCAGATTCTTACACTTAGGCAGATCATATATTAGTTCCCAAGGCAATGTAATAATTCCTTTGAGGTAGTATAACAACAAACGCCATAGCATAGCCAGGATGGCTGCTAATACAGGTTCTTTGATCTGCTTTTCTAAAGGAAAGCAACTTTAAAGGGGTCAACAATCTTACTTTAATTATGTAACTATGTAATTAAAGTAAGATTGTTTTTAAAGTTGTTTTCCTTTAGAAAAGCTGATCATATATATATTTGAATGTATGTATGTATGCATGTATATATGTGTGTGTGTTTATCTGTTTGTCTGTCTGTCTGTCTGTCTCTCTCTCTATCTATCTATAATCACTTAGTTCAAGAGAGAAAGTCAGCACCCTGAACTTCAAGAGAAAATACAAACAGAAATTACAAGCAGGAAAAATAGAGACAGAAAATAACACAAATCAACAGACAGGGTTTCTAGCTATCTGACCAAAGCTATATATATATAATTACCAGAGAGAGAGAGAGAAGCACCAACATCTGGGTTTTCAAAGCCATGGGGCTCTTTAATGGCTACCCAGAGTCTTGTCTAGCCTAATCACATGAACACTCTTTCAATGAGTAAACTCAATAGCAAAACCTCACCTAAGAGGAATACACACACACACACACACACACACACACACACACACACACACACATATTCATATACATACATACATATGTATGTATGTATATACCCTTCTCAGAGCCAGAGGGCATTGTGGTCCTTGTGGTCCACTGCCTAATTATAAAGTAACAAAAGGTGTGGGTCTTCCTGAACAACAAGCCCACCTTAATCAAGTTTCTCTTGTTGGGCTCCACATGATGCCTATTGATGGATGGGAAGGATCTTCAACTCCCATTAACATTACAGGTAGGTATTGAAAGTATAACTATCCCACTGAAGAACATCATAACTCAGATTATACTCATTGTCTAAGTTTAGTTGCAGTGAACTGGTGATTTCTCCTCTAGATCAGAGAGATAATGAGACAATTATTCTAAAGGAATAAGGTATGCCTTGTCAGTCAAGGGGGGTATGCTGATCACTTTTACTTGTTTTTCTTTACTTTAACAGAGGATTCCCTAAGATGTGTTTATGGGTCAGTGATGGCATAAAACCAGAAATAATCAATAAAATACTTTAAAAAACATTATTATACCTATTTTATAGATAAAGAAGCAGAAGCTCTGAGGAGTTAAGTAGTTTGCCCCTGGTAACAAACAAATCAATGCCTGAGGCAGGGATTAAACCCTTTTGATTCTATTCTGGCATTCTTTCTGCTATATTGCTTTTCATGTAAAAAATATTTTGGTTTTAAAGGAAAAGATTTTAGGATCTAAAAGAATGAAGGAACAATTTTAGAGAGTCAAAATGCAGAGAAATGAACACTGATGGGTTTTCAAGTATCCTGGGTTCTTGGACCTATCATTAATTGTCCATTGGTCCCTGTGAAGGTCATCTAACTTGTCTAGGTCTCTATATCCTCATCTGTAAGATGAGAGGGTTGGGTTAGACCTTCTCAAATAAAAAATTCTCCAAATATGTATTAGGGGCCTACAATGTTCAAGTTCCTTCCAACTGTACTGCTTTATGATTCTGTTAATTTCAGGTACTACCTGAGCAGGGTCACCTTTGGGGTCAGGGGACTCTGCCTGTTGTCTCCTAGGGATACTATCAGCATCAACCTTTGAAGGCTGTTGTATTGATCAGGTGAATTACCATGTAGAGAGCTTCACAAATCTGAAAATACTACATAAGCATTTAACTATAATAATTATTATCCAATAAATATTTCATAAGCATCTAGTATGTGTCAGGTACTGTGCTTAGCATTGGGGATACAATTAAAAAAAATAGTTCCTCCTCTCAAGAAGCTTATGATCTAATGAAGCAGCATTGGAAAGAGTTTGGCACTCCATCCTCCAACCCTCCAAACAGAGGGGAAAGGAGGTTAAGGGAGATGGTATTGAGTTACAGTGATGAGATTATCCTGAAAGGGGCATCTTGTTCCCTGGAGTTGAAACCAGGCAAAACAGCAGATATTATAATTAATAAATCAAACCACAGGGAGAATGACCTACTCATAAGAGTGACCATGGCCTTCAGTGTGGATCATTTATAGGAATTATTTCTAGTTTTGGAAGCATATGCTTGTGTATGGGGAGCAATGACCTTAAGGGCTTTTGAAAGATTTTTGAGTTTCATGATTTTCTGTGGAAGACTGATATTTTTATAAATGACTTGACTTCCCTTTAACCCATCATTCTCCATAGCCCAGGTAGCCTCTAACAATATGGTAATATTACAAGTGACAAAGATGATCTCCAATGTCAATATGAATATTCCTATAGCTCCATGTCAATATGAACAGACACAAGTAGCTCATTCTTATGAATGCTAATATGATTAGTGTTTCCCAGTTTAAGAAAAAAATTCTTCCTATTGAGAATGCTAAACAAGTTCTGTTTTCTCATCCTATCAAGTGCAAATCCTTTTAGTAACTTCAAAAGTTGCTCTGTTTAAAACAGGCTTTAATTTATTTCACTGTGCAAGCCGGGCATGCAGCTTGCACCTGAGACACTAATTAGTTGAGTTTGATAGTTAAAAAACAAGACCATTAAGGTTAATAACCTCATGGTTTATCAGACAGACTTCGTATTTTAATTTGAATGTATTACAGTAATTGTTTCATTAAAGGCCATTAATGGCATCAAATCATCATTTTGCCCAGTGCATGGATGGGGTTTCTGCAATCAATTCTGGCGAGAAGTACATCCATGCACTTTGTAAGTCATTTTTAGCTCATGTCACCTTGCAAAAGTACAATACAAAAATAGATCCAATTATGCTTAACATGAAGCCCAAGCCTCTAGTGTACCAGAAGAAGGAAATGAACATCCACTATTAGCTGCTAATGTGGAAGTCACTGAATGAAGCAAAGAGATGCTACTCTGGGAATTCCACAGTAAGGCAGTATGAAAAATTATTTGCTGCACACTAGCAATTTACTGACTTAAAAAATTGAATTTTTAGCATCATCTCCATTATTGCCATTGTTTTTGTTACATCTAAATTCAAATAAGATTCACCACAGGACAAATCATTAGCCCAAATACAAAGGCATTTTTATGAGTTGTATTAAAATGTTTTTATTTTTAATCCTTTCCTTCAAAAACTAAGACTTCTACTTGCACAATAACTGGGTGAAGTTATTTTTAGAGGAGCAAAATGTGTCATTGACCTGCAGAGTCATTTTCAAGTATGAATTTGTGCCCTGATTTGGGGAGGAAACTTGTCCCTAGAGCGATAACTTTCTAGGACTTGCTGCAAAGCAAATGAAGTCCAGAAAGTATATGAAGCTCCATGTTCTCATACTCCACCAGAATGAGAATTGGGCCCAAGAGGCTCTTGATCATTACATTAATTTTCCTGAGACTTTAGTCACTAATTCATTTTACTGAGTTTTGTAAATCCCAAGTAGCTCACTATCTCCCAATGACTTAACCAGCCCCAGAATTAAAATCATAACTTCCATTTGAGTAACAGTCCCTGAGTGGAAGTCAATGTCTCTTGGCTTTCAGAGCTAAATCACAGGAGTCAGGCATAACAGAATAATATACCAGAAACAGTACTAACCTCCTGAGACCAGAATTCCAATTTGGCTTCTACCTCTAATCTAAGTTGATTGACAATAATACAGAAGAAAGACCAATGGCTATAGAATGAAAAGACCAGGGTTTAAAATCCATCAAGCAATCAACATTTCTTAAGCACCTACTAGGTGCCAGGCACTATGCTAAGCACTGTGGTACAAAAGGAGGCAAAAAGTCTCTGCCTTCCTGGAGCTCACAGTTCAATAGGGGAGACCACAAAGAAACAGATATGTACAAACAAGCTATATATGGGATAAATAGGGAATAATAAAGAGAGGGAAGGGACTAGAGTTTTGGGGTTAGGAAAGACTTCCTCTAGAATATGAGATTTTAGTTGGTACTTAAAGGAAGCCAGGATAAGTAGTAGGCAGAAATGAGGAGAGAGAGCCTTCCAAGCATGGGTGATAGCCAGAGACAGTTTGATCACTGATGCTTGTGGAGAGGTCACTGCCTCTCATGATCCTTTAGCTCCTTTTACCTGATCTGGGGGGAACCATACTTATCATTAACCCATTTGCCAATACAGGGCTATCTTTAATACCTGTGTGACCTTGGGCAAGTCAACTAAACTTCCAGGGCTTTGGTGTCCTCATCTGTAAAATAAGGAGTTTAGATTAGGTAATCTTTGGAGTCCCTTCTAATTCTAGATCTATGATCTAAGCACCTATAACAACTTCTCTGGGTCTTTGTTTACTTGTTTTTATAGGGTCACACAAAGCCTAGGAGGTTGCTTGAGACAACATAGGTCATAGGATCATAGATTTCGAGTTGAAAGGGAACTCAGAGGCCATATACTCCAACTGTCTAACCCCCCTCATTTTTCAAATAAATAGCACAATGTGCTTACAGCAGCTGCAGCCCTCCTCACCCTGCCCCACCCTCCTTGTTCTCTTCCATCCATACATTTTCATATAAAGACACAAGGGATTCTTGGTCTGTCACTCCTTACCTATGTGGCTATTTACAAGTCATTTAACCTTAGTGCGCCTTGTTAACCTTCTTTAAAAAGTTTGATTAAAGGATACAAACAAATAGTGATATACAGTTATTTCATTTTATTCCCTTAAAACTAAAGAACTTGTACAAGGAGACAGACTAGGTCTGTCTGCTGAACAAAAGAATGAGAAAGATTAAATACATTTTAGAGCCAGCCCCATTCAGGGTCAAATTTATGATTACCAGAAAGGGATTTGCCACAACATAATACATGCCCCACAAAATATTTAGATAAGAAAAGGTTCCCATTATTCAAGATAGTATCTTAGGTTCAGAGTTTCATTCTTGGCAGAAGAAAAAAATGCTCTTGAATTAGCCCTGTCTGGGGTTATTTACATAAGTAGAGATATTCTCTGAGTTTATGCAGAGAGCAAAGAAGCTGTTGAGTCCATTTGGAATTCCATGATCTCTGTTTTCCTGCTGTAGGGAGTATGTCTCAAGATAAGGGGAAATCCCACTTTCAGCCCTGTCTGGTCTCTGGAGCCACTGACACAGTAAAAGACATTTTTAAAGCAAAGCAAGGCAGTCTGTTTGATTAATTCAGACTTTGGCCAAAAATGATATTTAATGATTACCAGCCTCAATGTTTTCACTTGTGAGATTAGGTGTCTAAATCTAAGACCCTAGATCTTGAGGACTGAGGACAACCAAGGTGCCTCATATTTATTCAGCCTTTTATAGATTCTTTGTCAGAATCTATTCTCCTTGTGGAGAAGAAGTAGCACCTCAGCAAAGGATTACAAGTGAAGAGGAAGGGAGAAGAGAAGGATGGAGAGTGGTAGAAATATGACACCTAGTACAGGGAAAATCCAACAGAGAGAAATGAACTGTTACCCACAATCACTTGGACAGGAGATTTATTTGTAAATGTTTAGAACAATGTTTGTAATGGGAAGGGAATAAGCAATTTATTAAATGCCTACTATATCCTTGACACTGTGATAAGTTCTTTACTAATATTATCTCATTTGATCCTCACGATAACCTTGTGAGATGGGTGCTATTGTCATCCCTATTTTACATTTGAGGAAACTGAAGCAAACAGAGGCTGACTAACCCAGAGTCAAACAGTTAGTGTCTGAGGCCAGATTTGAACTCTGATCTTCCTGATTCCAGGCCTATTATTCTACTCACTGTACTCACTTGCCTAACTCATAATCATGGATGTCATCCTACTTGTTACTCAGTCTACAAGATACACGGAATGAAAAGTTTTCAGATGATAAAAACTAGGCAGAGGACATCAAAATATTTTAATACTGTCATGAGGTAAGTGTTTTCCATACTTGTCACTGAAATTTCAGTAAATATGTTTTGAAATGTTGTTACTGAGGTTGAATTTACATCCTTATAATTTTATTCCACTATAAAACCCCATTATTTTGTGTTCCTATATAATAGTCTATAGAACATTAAATTAAGGAATAATAGCAGTGACTTGTTTCAATTCCATTTCTCTCTGAAACCCATTAACAATGAGAAGAATGAGAAAATAACAATGGTAATTATAATAATAAAAGTGAACATAAAACATTGGGAAAGTATCCTAACAAAAACCTCAATAATGTTTATAAAACAGAGGGCCTCTCACCTTAAGGCAGCTATAGAAATATTAATACTTCCTCGATAAAAAAAAAGAGAAAATAGATTGATAGGCATTCTCATAGGGCGTGATAGATTTGAAAAACCAACAACTAAGGAGATATTTTCAGAATAGGTTTAGGTATCACTTCACCAAGCAATAGTAAAGGTTGATAATGATTGTGCACCATTCCACATTTTTCTTTTTTGGCGGCAATTAGGGTCATGTGACTTGACCAGTGCCATACAGTTGTGTCTGAGCCTGGATTTGAACTCAGGTCCTCCTGACTCCAGGGCTGGTGCTCTATTTACTATGCCACTTAGCCACCCCACCATTAGAGTTTTTAAAGTTAAACAAAAGTGCTGTACCTTCAGATGTTGCCTATGAAATGTCTAAGATCCTAGAGTGAGATGAAGAGGCCTTCCACTGATGACATCCACATGAACTTAGTCATAAAAGAGAAGCAAATAAACATTAAATATACAGCTGAATAATATCAATTTCTTTATGGAAGTGAAGGCATTTGTGATGGCAATTCAGGACCAGGTAAACAGCCCCAGAAATTATACAAGGTTTATCCTTGAAGAGCCTGGATGTGTTGATCAATGAAAACTATACAAGAAAATGGGAGAACTTGTGCAATGCTCTTGTAATCTATACAAATTAACACCTACAAAATACCCAGGAAGATATAACCTTGAGGTTAGAATTATGTGTTATAAGTTTTCTACTATCATGGACTGACAGACAACAAATTTCTGTAAAGACCTCAAAATACCCTTGACAATTCAATCTATGTACTTTGCTGGGGAAGGACTATTATCACAGTCTGAACTCTTGCCTACAATTACCTGGCTAGGACATTGATACATATAAACTTAGCAATACCACTTTACTTAAATGTCTTCCTACCAAATGCTTGTAATCTATAGTCTACAGAGTGATAAAATTAAAAAAAAAATAAATCTATACAATGTTAATAAAATATAGGTCTGCTTACTCTATGAGAACCATAGAAATATTAGTATTTGACAAAAAGGAAGAAGTAGACTGACAGATATTTGCAGAGTACCTGATAAACAGGTTAAAAAAAAAACCTTTGGAGATATTTTTGGAATAAGTAGACATCGCTTCAGCAAGCAATAGTAAAGGCTGACAATAGTTAGGCACTATTAGACTTTTTTGAATGTAACCAAAAGTGGTTTACTTGTAAATGGAGCCTATACAATGGCTAAGATCAAAGGGAATTAAAATCACATTGGACCTCCTGACAGATGGACTCAAACTGCAGAATGAGACATATGCTTGTGGACATGGCCAACGTGGGAATCTGTTTGACTTGACTATGCAGATTTGTTACAAGAGCTTTGTTTTTCTCCTTCTTTTTTGATAGGGTGGGTGGGGGTGAGAGGTGGGAGATAGAGCAACAGATGCTTATTGATTGAAACAAAGAACTAAATCATATGGGAACATGGTGAACTCCACACTGTTCCTATCATCTTATCTGTTACTGGAATTTCTACCAAGGATGTTTTCAGTGAGCCTACAGAAGATTCATTTATATCCCTATATTTTTGTTCAATTATGAAAAGCAGTTTCAAAAAATATTCCATCTGTGCAGTAGTTCACAGACCCTTAAGAATAAAAGAACGATGGCATTTTATTGACTTGTTCCAGGACAGGGCCTCCATTGAACAAAATGAGAAGAATTACACAATGATGATGATAAAAATAGCATTTTCTACTGCACTTATTTATATTTCCTCATTTGATCATCCCATTCAAAAGTGTTAGCCGATACAGATTCAGAAAATTCCTTTGTGCTTCATGCTTGTGTTTATATAGAAGGTTTGGAAACAGCTTTGTTATTATGAGTGATGAGCACTATAAATCCTCTATGTTTGTAGTAGAGGCGTTAGTGACAGTGAGACTTAGGATCACATGCATAAATTAGGATTCTTGCTTTTATTCCTTTTGCTCTTTGTTCCTTTACTGAGAAGTTCCAAAACTATGTGTATGGAGTTTAATTTCCATTATGAATGGAGAGTGGTCCGTTGATTTTTGCTCTAACCATTACCAAGTTGTGTGCTATCTGTCAGAGAGACATAGTAGCACTAGCTAATTATAAATTCAGTGTGCATCATAGGTCAGGGAAAACGAATTTGGATGCAATTCCTTGTTGTGAAGGCTCTGTGAGACTGACACTATGGTGACACTGAGAGATGAGGTGAAAGTGATCTGTGACAAGAAGGGAAATTATGGGAAAGTACATTCAAAATCCTGGGACTTTCACTAGAGTTTATTCCATGGGTTTTTGTGAACTTTGCCTCAGTTGTGCTTAGCTCACTGATTATGGTAACAACTACATGATACAGGGTTCTGGGAAATAACACAAACCAGATGTGAAAGGTGACCTGCAAGTTCTTAAGGTCCACCTACCAAATAGCACCTTATCCTTGGGACAACGGGATGACTTGGAGCTCTGCATTCTAGTGCTGTACCAAACTGTAACCTGGTGGTACTACGTGAGGTCTTTTGCTTTATGGACATGAAAACGATACAAAGGACTTCATGCATTTGGGAATTTGAAATACTGAACTAGTAAAAAATAGGTTTAAGTGGCCCAAGATGGAAGTGGATTTTATTGATGTGTTCAAAGGAAAGTGCCACAAACGCATGCTTCTAGAGCTTTGGAGCTTATGTGCACTGACATTGTCTCTAGAAGACAGGAGCAACATATAGGATATTCTAGTAGTGAAGACAACTTCACGCTATAAAAATTATAAAAAATAAATAAGAATAACATATATGTAGAACTTGTTTTAAGGTTTGCAAGTGCTTTACAGATGTTAACTTATTTGATAATAGTATTAGCTAATTCTGGGTATTCATAGGCAAGCATGTCTAAAGAGGAGCCAGGAAACTTTAATAGTTACTAAGGTTTTGTGGAACAAATATTTCTCTGTATATTTATTCCCCTCCAGGATTCACTCTGAACAAGATAGAGGCTACTATAAGAACTATTATCAAGACAATAACCATTTATTATTCTTTACGTAGAGGTAATGGATTTAGAGAGTGGAATGAGACATCCCGATATATCTATATACACATATGGATATACATACATATCCATATAGTTACATAATTTTGTATGGCCATTGGGGGAATTTATTTTGCTTGGCTGCATATTTCTTAGGAGACATTTGCTTTTTTGTTTTTCCATTTCATTGATGTGGGCCATGGGAAGAAGAGAAAAGAGATTCCTGTTAATTTTTTTAAATACAGAAGTAGGGGATGTTATATACATGAAATATTTCATGTGCCTTAAGATATCTCTCATGAAGTGGGAGCTATCTACAAATTGATGTAATATAAAACCAAAGCATATCAATAAACCTGAAACTAAAAAAAAACCCCAACAAGCCAGAAGATGTCTGAAAGAGATATTAGCTTTGAGACAATTCAAAAAGTCTGGACTCATACCTTACCTACTTGAGAGAGCCCCTATGGCTTGAGCAGGAAGTTCAGTGGACTCAGTATATGGCATTTTTAGTGTGGGCATACGATGATGCTAGTGGTGCTACACGTCTTCTCCTCTCCCCATACCTGCTGATGATAGAGCTACATTTCTTTACTGACTTAGGCTTTGTAATTTCAGAATATGGAGATAAGATTAAGAACCAGTGGAGACAGTAGTGTGTCATCAAGATGTTTCAAATAACTGGACCTTCCATATATCTTGCTTAGCATCGTGTACATGGAAAGCCTAACTGACTAAATTGCTCACATATTGTATTTAAAACCTTTGTGATTTGAAAATAAATATGAGAGGGGGGCGGAGCCAAGATGGTGGC
>JAQQSU010010124.1:0-12506 GCA_028627135.1 Pseudochirops cupreus | reverse complement strand
AAAGAAAGTAGATTCCAGGGGTACACTGAGTATTTTTTTAAAGAGGGCAGTAAACCAAATAAGTTTGGGAACTTCTGACCTATGTCATTGTTATCACAGAACCAGCCCCCAATTCTAATCCTGACAGATACATGTGTTTGTTTTAAGGATCAAGTGAGAAAACTCCGTGAAGTGTTTTATAATCTAAAACTGCTATACAATTGTTAGCTATGTAATGCTTTGACAATGAAAACTGCCAGAAAATTAAACGGGCTCCTTTATGTAGTACTGAGGATCATTCCAATGAAGGAGTTTAAGCAAAGAATATATCACTTTTTGGGATATTGTCAATATATATATTGGATAAGGACAGGGAGTGGACTAGGTAAACCCTGGGCTCCCTTACCAGTATGTAATTTTGGGGGAAAGTAATAGTGTGAAAAAAGGGAAATTCTGGTCCTATCATGACAGGATATAGCGTGAAGGACCTGGATGTTAATCTTGATTCTGCCTGTGTAGCCTTGGGCAGGTCAGTTCCCTTCCTTGTCTATCAAATGAAGGCATCAGATTAGATGACCTTTGAAATTTCTTATATTTTAGTATTATGAACAGAAGGCAATGACAAGGATTTAAGAAGAATAAAGTTACACTTGTTTCATTGGAGAAAATTTTGGTCATCTATCTTTTATAACTTCGGATGCCTATTTAGACAAAATCTACCTGAAGTCAAACAACAAGCCAAAAGGTATTTATTAAGTAACCTACTATGTCCCAGGAATTATGTTAGGTTCTAAGCATCCATAGACCAAAAAGAAACAATCCCAACCATCAAGCAGCTTCCATTCTATCAGGCAAAACAACATATTTGGTACATAAGATAATTTGATGGGGGAAAGGCAATAGCACCTTAAGGGATCAGGATAGGCTTTATCTGAGAGGTGGTATTTTAACAGGGTATTGGCACAAATAAGATATTACTAGAGGCACGGGTAAGGAAGGACTGTGCATCAGACATATAGGACAGCCATCATTAAGATATAGAGATAAAATCTAGGATGTCTTATGCAAGGACATAAAAGGCTAGACTTTCAACATTCATCAATCAATCAATCTTTACTAAGCACCTACTATATGCCAGGCACTGTGCTAAATGCTAGGGATACAAAAGGAGATAAAAGGGACCCTGTCTTCCAGAATCTAACAATTTAATTGGACCATAAAATGTGCACCATAATGTGAAAGAAGATGAGGAAGGCAGGAAGAGTCCCAACAGAAAAATTGGTAGATGTTAAAAAGATGTTTGTAGATGTTAAATTGTAGAAGTTAAAAAGATGTAGATGTAGGTGTTAAAAAGAATCCATAGAGTTTGTTGAGTAGTCAAGTGACACAGAAGGACGTGTCAAATGAGGGAAGAGATTTGAGGTGAAGATCATTTAGGGGCCTCTTGAAATTGTAGAATTTTTACTTCAGTGCTGATATATTAACTAGTTCCACAGGATTTAAGCTGGAGGGGAATCTTGCCAACTGACCTAGATCTGAAAGCTTAGAGTTATCCCTTGGCTTGTCAGTTTCCCTTAGTCATGAATTAGGGTGGTGGTTGTGTGGGTATTGGGAAGAGTATAGACACAAGATATATTATAGATGCAGAATAGACAAAATTTATTAATTAATTGAATTGGGGAAATCTGGTAGGGTGACAGTGACTGCAACTCCATGTAAACTCCTGGGACTAAAAGGACTTTGCTGCTGTGACCACACATAGGAATGTTTGGGAAAGGAGTAAGTTCTTTGTTTACTTTTCCATGGAGAGGGAGACAATTGTATATGTTTTGGATTATAGACTATCATAAATTTGAATTTGTACTTTATCAACATGACTGAAAGGGAGATAGTTAAATTTCCAGAAAATGAACATGTTCCTCTCTATTACAGGATAATAACATGTGATTTAAATATTAAGATGTACAAGCAATTTAACTTACCATTTGAATAGCACATAATGACACCACACCTCTGAGATTATAAAGGTCTTTCCTCACAGCAATATAGGTATTGTTATTCCAACTTGGGAAATAATAATATTGAGACCCAGTCATGTATAGCTAGTAAACGTCAGAACCAAGATCCCAAGTCTTTGGATTCCAAGGCTACTAGCACTCTTATTAGTACATCACACTGACACAGAAAGCAGTGCCCAATTTAGTACAACAGTGACATATAAATGTTCCTTCCTGTCTAATAGTTATGTTTTACCTGAACAGTCCTAGAATATCACAATCTCCATATACAAGTGATGTCATTCTACATCGTCTTCACTAACAGTTTGCCCCCTCTATCATCCTCACTCTCACTAATATTCAATCTCTTCCTGCCTCCTGGCTGCTTCCCTATTGCCTAAAAATATGTCCATGGACCCTTCATCCTCAATAAATGCACACTGGGTCCATCCATCCCTACAAACTACCATTTCACACCTCTCCTCTCTTTTGTTGCTGAATTCCTTGAGAAAGTCATGTACAATCAGGACTTGATTTCCTCTTACTCCTTTCATCATTCTCTGCAGTCTTGCCTTTACCAACTTCATTCAACTGAAATTGCTTCCCTCAAAGTTACCAATGATGTCTTCATTGTCAAAATGAATTCTTTTCTCATTCTTCATCCTTCTTGAGCTCTCTGTAGTTTTTGATACTTCTGATCCTCTGTCCCTTCATACTCTCTCTTCTCTAGGTTTTTGTCACTCTGACATCACTCAGTTTATCTTCTACCTGTTTGATGTTTCTTAGTCTATTTTGCTGGATCTTCTTCCTGGTCATGTCTGCTAACTCTGAGTATCCCCCAAGGTTATCTCTTGGAGTCCCCTCTCTGTATATACCATTTTATCTGCTGATCTCATCAGTTCTCAGGATTCCAATTTCCATTACTATGGAACGAATTCAAAAATCTATCTCTCCAGCCCTAACCTCTCTCTTGATGTCTCCTGACAATTGAAAACCTTGAACTGGATGACCCATAGATATTTTAAGCTCGACATGTCCAAAACTGAAGTGATTATTTCTTCCCCAACACCCTCCACTTGTCCCAACTTCTTCATTATGGTTGAGTGTTCCACCATCCTCCCAGTTCCACAGGCTCATAACTTGGTGTTATCTTTGATTCTTTACTCTCTCTTACCACTGATATCTAATCTTTTATCATATCCTATCAATTTTACTTTCATAAAAATTCTCATATACGCCCCATCTCTTGTGCTACTGCCACCATCCCGGTCTAGTCCTACATAACCTCATGCCTGGACTGCTGCTTGGTCTTCCTGCCTCAATTTTCTCCCTACTTTAGTTTATCTTCCAACAAGCTGTCAAACTAATCATTCTTAATCATATGTTAATCATGTCACATACACCCCAATGCAATAAACACCAGAGGATATATATCACCTGCAAGATCAAACATAAAATCTTCTATTTAGAATGCCTCATAATCTAGCCCTTTCTTTATCCATGTGGAATGAAAAATATCATGTTTTCAAGAAAGTTTTGTAAATGAGGAGAATAGGGTATCTGTGTCCTAGGACCCCTTGCCATCTGAAAGTCAGCATGGTATAATGGAAAGGTCACTAGATTTGTAGTTTGATGATCTGGGGGCACATCCTGTCCTATGCTACTTATCGTCTTATTACTATATGACTGGTCAACTTATTATGCTACCAGATAACTACCCTAATCTCTCTGGGTCTCTGTTGCTTTATCGACAAAATCTAGGAGTTACAGGCTCTACTATTTCTTTCCGTTTAAAATCTATGATTCAATGAATTATTCTTGCTGTCTTCTTGGGTCACAATAACTGAACCATTTTGAAAATCAGCTGCCTCACTTGTGAAATGGGCATATAATGTACCTACTAGTAAGGAAAAGTTATTTACTTCAAGGATGCAGGTATTTGCATGGGTGCTGCTTTTACCAAAAATGATGGCAACTGTTGTGCAATTTGCCACTTGGCCTTTGACAATTGATATGACCAAACAATCCATTATTCTATGGACAATCTATTGATGAGCTTCTCCAAATGTAGCTCGTTTGGCCACTGGATGGAAGATACAGTGTGTTACTAGATCTGTACTCAATAGCTTTCCATCCTGGTTACATCTGTTTGAGATTGAATTACACTGACATTGCCTTTGAGAACTGTGTCACAACCACATCATGATGAGGCATCAGAGTAGGACAGCAATAGAGGAATTGCATTAAATAAGTGAATATTAAATGAGGATAATTCACTCCTTTATTCAATAAACTCCCAGTAATTTTGCACCAAATGAAAGGTACTTTATTTTGTCCTGATAGACATTTGAACTAGGTTATCTCATAAACTTTCTACTAACTCTAAAAATAGTCATTCTAGTCATTTGTTTTTCTAATGGGTGGTTTATTACTTATTATAATGGATGGTACACAAAATGGTATTCTCTTTCAATTAAAAATATAAAAATTTGAAATAGGCTTTACATATAATCATGGAATATTTTTTTATAAAGATCCTTATGGGTTGTTATTTGCATGCAAAGGAAGTCACTGCTGATTGTTATTAGGACAAGGGCCTTGATATATGCTTCATTTTGTCTTGCTCAGAAGTAAAGCTAATAAATGGTGCGCATGGACAAAAATGACTGCTTTTGTATATAAAATAGAGTTTCTCTCTATGTGGAAGAAAGTAACCTCTACAGGCAAGTCGACTTGCAACCTAGGTTGAAATAACTAGTGAGCTCTGAAGAAGATCTTCTGGTTCCTGAGCAATAACAACTATTATAAACAGAGTCACTCTTCGTTTTATAGTCCAGCTCTCTCCTGAAGCAGGAATCTTCCTTTGAATATGTCCAACTAATAATGGAGCTGCCTTTGCTTGAAGATTTCCAAGGAGAAAATCTTCTTTACATCTAGAAGGTCATTCCACTCTGGGCCCTAATGCTTAAGATGCTTTTTTTTTAATTAAGTTAGAAATGTTTTCCTATAACTTCATGGGATCAGAGATTTAGAGGGAGAAGGAAACATGTAGTTCCTTTGGTCCAATGGAGTTTTGACCTCCAAAGTCAAACAGAAGTTTAGTTTTCCTTCTTCACAATAACTCTTAAAATATTTGAAGACTGCTGCTATGTCCTTCCCACTGCTGTCTTTCCTCCTCCAATTCAAAGACCCTCAGTTCCTTCAAATGATACATGTTGGAATGGCATGTTTTAGGAGTTCCAACACCATCTTGACCACCTTGTTCTAAACGTATAACAGCTGGTCAATGCCCTTTCTAAAATACGGTACTCAAAGCTAAACATGGTGTTCCAGATGTTATTGCCCAGAGTTCTCTCTTTATCCTTCCTTTAAATTCTTTATCTACTTCCCCTTTGGACATCAAGGCCTGAGGTGTTTCATTGTCACCACTGCTTTTTATTAAGTCAAAGTACTGTTTCACTGGTACTTCTCTTTGTAGAAGAGAGACCTAGAACCCCAATTTCTAAAGCTTGTGAAAGTGGAGTAAATTGTAGTTCCTTTGAGGAATTAACAAAGTCATCCAACTCCTTTTGGCCGAGCTGATGGAAAATGCATTTATGTTTGGCAAATGTCAATGTATTCAGCTTTTTAAAATACCAGAACAATTTTAACTACAGAAAATCACTTAAGTTTAAATCCCTTATTGTCTTTTTGCTCTTGAAGCTGGGCAGTGAAATGAGACCAAGTAGAGTTTAATAAAAAAAAAAATCCCACTAGAATTGAAGGCCCACATTTCAATGCCTTTAAATCTTCAGCTCACACAACTATGTCTGTCCTCCATATCTAGGCAGGTCAATAGCCTGTTTCTAGTTTGCACTTTATGCTTCCTTTCAGTAGAATGGAAGGAAAGAGAATGGAATCATGAAAAAAAATTGATGTCAGATATTGTGAGGTTTTATATGTCTTTCATTCAGTTGTCAGAGTACCTTCCAGCTTGTCTGAAGGAAATAAAAGTTTGGGATCATGGAATTTGGGAGAAAGAAACATCTCTGTAGTTCTTAGTTTCAGAAAAGAACCAAGTGGGCACTAGTCTCTTCCTCTAATGAAAATGATGGGGGAGGGGGGTCCATAATTGATGTTTTGACTAATTGAGTGGCCACTTCTGAAAAACCATATCCTTTTCATTCCAAGTAACTAAAAGAGAAAATAAACATGCAAAGAGAGATACACATTACCCAGAGCAGTCCCTGTTCTTTGGTATATGAGTAGGAGGAGTGGGAAAAGGAGAAAAGAGAAATACTTTAAATTCTCTCTTTTATAAAATAAACACACACACATGCACACACACAAATATGTGTGTGTGTGTATATAATATATGTATATAGATAGATAGATAGATACTTTAGTAGAATTATAACCTGTTAGGAACTTATTCAACTTAGTATGCGTACAAGGAGCACTTCTAGACAGAACACAGGCAAAATTTTGAAAGCTGTTCAGTAAACGTTAAATTAAAATGTTTTGTTGGACCATATTATTAAAACAATGTTGATGTTATTGATGTCATGTTACTCAAATATTATTATAACCTCCTCCAAAAACTGCAGTACAATGAACTGCCTAAACACTTATGGCCCATTCATAAACAGGCACTTATAGGTGACATGAAAAATTGAGATCCCTAGAGATACCAGAAAATTTAGTATTTTTTATGTACAAAACATTTCTTCATTTTTCCCAATTTTTTCCAGTGTCTGTGTCATTTTATAGACCCAGCTCCAGTAGTATTTTTTGTTGAGATGAGAAACTACAATTTTAAGAGTCTCAGTTTCCCTATCTGTAAAAGTAGAGTTTGTATCTCAACAGTTCCAGCTCTAAAATCTCACAATTCAATAAATAAAACCCTACAAACATAGTATCTATGAGGCTGCTTTGATCAGGATAGATGCTAGTTCTACTTAATACCATTAGCTCTGTGCCTTTGGGCAAGTGATAATATTAACTCACACCAAACCCTTGAAGGATTACAAATGTAGCAAAAAAGTGGTGCAGCATACATAGGGCTAGGCCTAGAATCAGGAAGATCTGAGTTCAGATTTGACCTGAGGCACTAGCTGTGTGACCCTGATCAGTCTGCCTGAGATTCCTCAGCTGTAAAATGGGGGAAATAATAGGACCAATATCCCAGGGTTGTTGTGAGGATCAAATATTATAATAGTCACAAAGTACTAAAAGTTCCGCGCACATAACAGGTGCTTAATAAATGCTTGTTCCCCCCACCACCAACAACTCCTTTCCTCCTTGTCAATAAGGCGTAGAATTACTATTGCATACATATCGTATACATACATATATAATTACTATTGTATACATCAGACATATTTGGGGAGTTGAAGCTCCTTGTCCAATATCGCGTAGCTTGGTCTCAGAATGAAAACTGAAAACTCTGGTCCAAATTTAGTGTTTTTTCAACAATACCATGCAGACCCAAGATCTTTACATGTAAATGACAAGATCATCATAATAGATCTTAACCTGGTGCTCATGAAGATTTTTCCTTTAGCATTGAATAACTATTTCAATATAATTGGCTTCTTTTGTAAACCTCTGTATTTTATTCCATGCATTTAAAAACATTTTTCTCAGAACTGTTCCCTTGGCTTCATCAAACCACTAATGGGTACTATGATCTAACAAAGAGGCAGCATGGAATAATAAAGGTTAGAGGGCTAGACTCCATGTCAAGAAGAGCTGGATTCAAACCTACATCACACCTTTCCTAGCTATTTCATCCAGGAAAAGTCCATTTTATTAAGTCCCTGCTACATTCCAGGCAGTATGGATTTACATAAAAAGAATCAAACAATGTTTGTTTGCAAAGAGCTTAAATTTTTATTGGGTAGATAACTAATATATACATATATATGTAAATTGATTAGACTTGACCATTCCTTTTACCATAAGTATAAATTGAATAAATATAAATACATAAAAAGTGGTTAAATACAAGGTAATTTTGGTGGAATGGCATTAGCATCAGGGGTGGGGAGAATCAAGAATGGTTTCATGAAAAAGATGATGTTTCAGCTGTCTCTTAAAGAAAGAAAACAGGGGGTGGCTAGGTGGTACAGTGAATAGAGCACCAGCCCTGGAGTCAGGAAGACTTGAGTTCAAATCAGCCTCAGGCACTTACTAGCCATGTGACCTTGAAACAGTCACTTAACCCCAATTGCCCCTCCAAAAAAATTTAATTAAAATAAAAATAGAAAGAAAACTTCTCAAGAAGGTAATCTTAATGAGGGAGTGAATTCCAAGCATGTGGTAAAGCTAGAGCAAAAGGGCCTAGGGAGGGGTATTATATATGAGAAACAAAGAAAATGCTTTTTTGCATGGATCACAGGGTGAGGGAGGGACAAAAATGTCCAAGAAGGCTGCAAACAGTTTGGGGTCTGTAGTGCCAATGTGATATTTACAGCACCCACAATCACGATAAAGACTGATTATACTTCCCGCATAGCACTCCATCCCAAAACATAGCAAACTCTCCATATAGAGGACAGAGGCAAAGCATTCATTTAGAAACCAGAAAACCAAATCCCCAAACCAGTAAGCCGATTCCGTCATAGTAGCAAAGAAGTTAACAAGCCATAACAACACAGAGTCACAGCATCCTTTAGCCTTCCCACAAACCAATATAAGATCAATATTTACTTAGCAACCTCTCTATCTCCTTGCCTGAGCATCCTCTTTCTCCCACCATCTCTCTAGCTCTGACTCTCAGTTTCCTGTGGGCTCTGCTCCACCCTTGAGCAAACTCCTCCCACCACAGGCTCCATGTGATTACACTCAGCCTATTAGGGGGCAGAGTTTACTTTCAAAGCAGGGAAGGTCTTCAGATTCCCATTCCCATTACAGTGTAAGGTAGAGGAGAGCTTCAAAATCTAGATACAGAGATTGATATTTAGTACTAGAGGCAATAGGAAGTTACTCAAGTTGAGTAGTTAGTATGAGAGAAACATAATCACATCTGCACTTAAGGAAAGTTCCTTTGACTAGAGTGATAGGATGCATGGGGATAGGGAAAGATGAGTCAGGGAAACCAAATTTGGGGCTATTGTAATAATTTAGTAAAAGTGATGATAAGTATGAACTAAACTAATTGAGAGCATAAACTAAAGTGATGACTGTGCAAATTGAAACAGAGCTAAATTAGATACAAGAGATGCAGTGAAGGTAGACATGGCAAGATTCAGCAATGAGTCGGATATGTGGCAAGAGAAAATGAAGAGTTGAGGATAATACCAAAGTTTGGAATATGGGAGACTAGAAAGATGATGGTACCTTTTACATAGTTAGAAAGTGAGTTTTAGAGAAAAAAAATAATGATTTCAGTTTTTTAAAATGTTGAGCTCTATATTTATGTTGGATATATTTAAATATGTACATTTTGTCCTTCCAATCCACCCCCATCTATCTTCATGAGCTATAAGCTCATTGAAAGGAAGGAAAGTAGAGATTATTTCATTTTTTTATACCTCTATCCTTGGTGACTAAAACTGTATTCAGCACATAGTATGTCCATAAGAAATGCTTGTTGGTTGATTGGAGTATATACAATCATACGTGTGTTGCAGTTGGCCTTAGCAAGGATAAAAGCCATCGCTTCTTCAGATGGTAAGATAAAGTAGGAAAAAGCGGCAGATGATTATCAAGGAGGGATTGAGATGAAGAGAATTAACCAATATGTTCACATAAAATAGCCTCAATTTTCTCAGTAAAATGGAGACAAGGTTCTTAGTAGACAGAAATGGGAGAAGGAATGGTGGTGATTTGAGAAAAGGTTTCAAACAACTTATATGGGGGGGGTGAGCAAGGGAATCAATTAGAAATAAAAGGATAGTTTTGGGTCATTGACTTGAAGCTTGATGTCAGGAATTTGTAATGTGCCCAACTGCTAGGATCTATAGCTGTTTCTAAATAGGAACAGAGGAAGCAGATTTTGAGATAAACCGAGGGCTGAGATTGGTAAGAGAAAAGCAAGTGATACAAGAAAAGGGTAAGGAATTCTAGAGCAGAGGACAGTACAGAATTGAAATGGGCCATTATTGGGTTGATATTAGAGAGGGAAGAAAATGGAGTCAAAACAAGGGGAATGGAATGTGAAAATACTGACTGAGCAATCTGGATGAGGACATAGAATAGATTACGTAACCTTTCCCAGTCTAAGCTTTCTCAGCAGTCAAATAGTAATAGCATTTAATTCACGGATTGTTTTAAGGATCACGTGAGATGATGCATGCAAAGCATGGTGCAAAGTTTAAAGCACCAAATGTCAATTATTCTCTTAAATAATTTTGATAATAATTTAGAACTTTCCAGTCCTAAAAGGCAAAAATTCTATTTGATTCATCAAAATATATCTCAACCTGGTGAATGAAAAGCTTCATATAAACTTCTCAAAATCTTATTTTTCTCTAAATATCATTTTAGGACATCAAAATATATGTATCAGGAAACCTTTTAGTGCTATGTATTTGTTTCTGTCCTTTCCATCAATCCTAATCTTAAATGTAGGTGTTGATTATTTTAAAAGCCTTCCATAAAAGAATTGTGCTGGTGCTGGTGGTGGTGGTGGTCATCGTTGTCATCGTAGTGTGTATATATGTATTTTCAGGGAAGTTAATACATAATTTAATTGAAAATTAAGAAAACCGAATTCTCTCTAATTGCCCCAAATAAGGTCTTTCTTTTTACAGTAAAGCCAATAGCTAATTTAAATTTCCCATTAATATCTAATAACATTGATGGGTACTCATGTGACATTTTGTTGATGTACCACAAAACATTAATCAAACAGGCTGAAATTATGTAGCAGCTGAAAATGGAAAAAATGAAGTCAATACCTCAGGGTCCAAGTTTCTTGCTATTTGGAAATGTATAGACAAAACATCCTGATGTGTGATGGATTTTTTTTTTCCTTTTTAAAACTTATGTTGACTAGTATGTATATACAATTCTAACCTTCACATTGCAGAATGTCAGAGCTGGAACCAGTCTTACAGATCATCTGGTCCAACTCTTTCCTTTTACAGATGAGGAAGCTAAAAGCATCAAGCACTTGTTTGCTCATTAACTCATAGGTTTTACAGATGGTGGACTGAAGACCTACTCGAATGTCTTGACTGATGTCACTTGGAAAAGCAGCAATGGAGCAGCATTAGAATGGAAGCTTTCCTAGTTCTGAGCAGATATTCTGAATACCTTTTATTTGAAGCTACTTTAAGAAAGCATAATCTCTGTGAAACAATTAAATTCTATACCAAACCTGGACTCCAAAAAAAAAAATAATTACTCCAAATTCTTTTATCTCAGTTGTTCTCTTCTCCCTTACCTCAGTGCTTTAGGGGCTTGCTGAATTGAATGACAATAATCAAATTTCTACGGCTTATTTGTTACTTTAGAGTTTTCTCAAAATGAAACATTATAAAGCAAACTATTTTTGCTGCCAAACAGCTGTAAGTTTACACAGTAGAAAAGTCTCTGTATTCTAGAGGGAAACACATGGGAACCATCCCCAAAGTACTTCTAAGTGGTCATTAGAATTGCAATCATAAAATATGGAACAGAAAAACCTAGGAAAGAAGAGAACTTCTTATGAAAAAATCTTGAGTATTTCAGAAAGACCTAATATTGAGTCTTTCAGACATAAAGTGATGCATTCCATCTATAATAATTGATGCTTTTATTAAAGCAAGTGTCTAGAATCCCTGTGGCATACTCTAAAGCAGTGGTTCTCAAACTTCCTAATGCCGCGACTGTTTAATATTGGTGGGTGTATCTGGGAGTATCTGCATGTGGGCAGACTAGCCTGGAGATGGATAGAGGAGAGGTGCCTTGGTTCCTAAGATCATCAGAAATATGTGTTTTCCAATGGTTTTAGGAGACCCCTGTGAAAGGGTCATTTGACCCCCAAAGGAGTCACGACCCACAGGTTGAGAACCACTGCTCTAAAGAGTAGTGGGGTTTTATTAAAGACAGCTCTTTTAGTGGTGGCAAAGAATTGGAAATTGAAGGATGCCCATCAATTTGGGAATGGCTGACTAAGTTATGTTACATAATTGTAATGGAACACTACTGTGCTATTATAAGAAATGATGAGCAGGATGCTTTCAGAAAAACCTGGAAAGACTTACACAAACTAAAGCAAAGGAGTGAACAGAACGAGGAAAAGAGTTTAGATAGTAACGACAATATTGTATGATGATCAGCTAGGAATGACTTAGCTTCTCTCAGCAACACAAGACCTGAGACAATTCTGAAGGACTGATGGCAAAAAAGGTTATCCATACCCAAAGAGAGAACTGAGGGAGTCTGAATGTAGGTTGAAGTACACTTTTTTGAAACTTTATTTTTCTTTGTTTTTTTGGTCTATGCTTCCTTTCACAACATGACTAAAATGGAAATGTGTTTTGCATGACTGCACGTGCGTAACCCATATCAAATGGCTTGCCTTTTCAATGAGGGGGGAGGGGAAAGAGAGAGAGAGAGAGA
>JAQQSU010010123.1:0-12506 GCA_028627135.1 Pseudochirops cupreus | reverse complement strand
TGCTTGTCCTTCCAGTGGGGATGGGTGGTGAGGGAGGAGGAGAAAGAATCTGGAATCTGGAGTTCCATAATCAAATGTTATGAATGTGTATCTATCTATCTATCTTTGTGTGTGTCTGTGTGTGTATATATACATATATATATATATATATATATATATATGTATGCAATTATTATTATTATTATTGACTACATCCAACTGGAACTTGAGATACACAGGCACTGCAGTTGGGAGATCCATTCTGCCCTACCAAAAAGTGACCTAGGAGAGAATAGACTGGGGGAGGGGGGAAACACTGGGATGGCTGTTTTGGAGTGGTGGGCAGGGGAAAGACGGGGAGAAAATATGTAACTCAAAAAAAATTTAATAAAATAAATTTAAAAAAAAAATAAAAAAAATAAAAAAGAAAGAAAAAACAGACCAAAAAGACAAAAAAAAACCATAAAAAATAAAATAAATGAAAAATATGCTTTCATATACATTTGGAGTCCATCAGTTCATTATCTGGTTACAAATAGCATTTTCTTTCATGAATATTAGATCACTCAGTTGCTAAGAGCTGAGTCATTCACAGTTAATCATCCTGCATATCAGATATTTACATTATGATTCATAACAGTAGCAAAATTACAGTTATGAAGTAGCAATGAAAATAATTTTATGGTTGGAGGTCCCCACAACATGAGGAACTGTATTAAAGGGTCGCTGCATTAGGAAGGTTGAGAACCACTGAATTAAATGATCATAGATTTGTAGCCGGTCACAGTTGTATTCAGTGGTGTTGGACTTTTTAGACCACTTTAAAGAGTGTTTATATTTTATCTTACCTAGGCTAGGGAACCCCTGGGATTGGTTGAGTAAGACAGTCACATGGTCAGACCTGAGTTTAAAGAATATTACTTTGATGCAGAGTTACCAATTAGGAGGCTGTTGGAATAATCTCACAAGAGAAGATGAGAAATCTCAGTGTAGCAAGGCAGACCTTATTATTTTTTCTAGCTCTGTAAAATAATTTCTTTGCAATTTAATTCCTTTGGCCCTGGATAAGTAAATTAATTTAGATAGAACTGTCATTTTTATTATATTAGCTTAGACTACCAATAAACAACGGATATTTTTACAATTGCTTAGATCTGACTTTATTTGAGTTAAAAGTGTTCTGTAGTTGTGTTCATACAGTTCCTGGGATTGTCTTGGCAAAGAGACTCCCCAATATTTTATATTGTCTACAGTTACTTTAAATAGAATTTCTCTTTCTATCTCTTTTTGCTGGGCTTTGTTAGTAATATATAGAAATGCTAATGATTAATGAGGGTTTATTTTATGTCCTAGAACCAAGATCTAGTAGCATTATTGCTGGATCAAAGGGCATTCAGTTTAATAGTTAATTATTTCAAGTAGGTTTTTTTTTTTAGCTTGATTCTTTAGGATTCTCTAGGCATACTATCATATCATCTGCAATGAGTGATAGTTTTGTTTCTTCATTCCCTGTTTTAATTCCTTCAATTTCTGTTTATTCTCTTATTGCTAAAGTTAAAATTTCTAATGCAATATTAAATAACAGTGGTGATAATGCACATACTTGCTTCACCCCTGATCTTATTGGAAATGCTTCTAACTTATCACCATTACATATAATGCTTGCTGATGGCTTTAGACTGATGCTACTTATGGAAAACTCCATTGATTTCCTATGCTGTTTAATGTTTTTAATAGGAATAGGTGTTGTATTTTGTCAAAAGCTTTTATCTACCTCTATTGAGATAATCATGAAATTTCTGTTCATTTTTTTATTGATATGGTCTATTATGCTGATAGTATTTCTATTATTCAATAAACCCTTCATTGCTGGCTTAAATCCCATATAGTCATAGTGTATTATCATTATGATAAATTATTTTAATCTCTTTGCTAATATTTTATTTAAAATTTTTGCATTTAGATTAATTACATAAATTGATCTACAATTCTCTTTCTCTCTTTTGATTCTTCCCAGTTTAGGTATCAGCACCATGTTTATATCAGAAAAAGAATTTGGCAGGATCGCACGTTAGTCTCTGTTTCCAAATAGTTTATATAGTATTAAAATTAATTTTTTTAAATGTTTGCTTTAATTCACTTGTAAATCCATCTGTTCCTAGAGATTTCTTCTTAGGGAGGTCATTGAAGGCTTGTTCAATTTCTTTTTTTTTCCTGAAATAGGGTTCATTAAGCATTTTATTTTCTCTTCTGTTAATCTGGGTGATACATATTTTTTATATTTATTCTTGCTTTTCACTTAGATCATCAGGATTATTGGTGTACAGTTGTTCAAAATAGCTTTTATTATTGTTTTAATTTCCTCCTCATTGGTGGAGAATTCATCCTTTTCATTTTTGATAGATTCTTTCTTTTTTTTAAATTAAATTAACCAAAGAATTAAATAATTTATTGTGTGTGTTTTTTAATAAAACCATGTCTTAGTTTCATTCATTCATTTATTTACTTATTTATTCATTTATTTATTTATTTTTGCTTTTTGGAGGGGCAGTTGGTGTTAAGTGACTTGCCCAAGGTCACACAGCTGGTAAGTGTTAAGTGTCTGAGGTCAGATTTGAATTCAGGTCCTCCTGACTCCTGGGCTGGTGCTGTATTTATTGTGCCACTTATCTGCCATTTGGTTTTATTTATTAATGCAGTAGCTGCCTTAATTTCAATTTTATTAATCTCTCTTTTTACTTTCAGAATTTCTAATTTATTATGTAATTGGGGATTTTCAATTTGTTTTTCTTCTGGTTTTTTTAGTTGCATACTCAATTCATTGATCCCTTGTTTTTCTACTTTATTTATTTGAGCCTTTAGAGATATAAAACTTCCCCTAAGAACTGCTTTGGTTGCATCCCGTAAGTTCTGGCATGTTGTCTCATTATCATCCTTCTCTTCGATGAAGTTATTGATTATTTCTATGATGTGTTGTTTGACCCACTCATTCTGTAGGATTAGATTATTTAGTTTCCAACATATTTTAGTGTATCTTTCCATGACTCTTTGTTACATGTAATTTTATTGCATTATGATCTGAAAAGGATGCATTTAATATTTCTGCCTTTCTGCAATGATGTGTGACATTTTTATGTCCTAGTATATTGTCAATTTTTGTGTAGATACCATGTGTCACTGAGAAAAATGTATATTCCTTTCTCTTCCCACTCACTTTTCTCTAGAGGTCTACCATATCTAACTTTTCTAAAATTCTATTCACCTCCTTAATTTCTTTCTTGGTTATTTTGTGGTTGAATTTATCTACTTCTGAGAGACAGAGGTTGAAGTCCACCAGTAGAAAAATTTCACTATGTCTTCATGTAATTCTCTGAATTTCTCCTCTAAGAATATGGATGCTATTCCAGTTGATGCACATATGTTTAGTATTGATACTACTTTGTTGTCTATAGTTCCTTTTAGCAGGATGTAGTTCTCTTCTTTATCTCTTTTAATTAAACTTGTTTTTGCTTTTTCTGGGATCAGTATTTGTAGGATTGTTTTTGTTGTTGTTGTTGTTTTTAAATTCAGCTAAAGCATAATATACTTTGGTTCAGCCTTTTACCTTGGCTCTGTCTGCATCTTTCTGCTTCAAATTTGTTCTTGTAAACAATATTGTAGGATTCTGGTTTTTAATCCACTCTGCTATCCACATCTGTTTTATGGGAGAGTTCATTCCATTCACATTCAGAGTTATTATTACTAACTGTATCTTTCTCTCAATTCCATTTCTCCCTTGTTTATGCTTTTCTCTCTTCTTTTTCCCTTTCTCTCCTCACTACTTTTGTGCTTCACCACCTCCTCCCTCAATCTGATCTCCCTTCTATCAGCCCCTCTCCTTTTTCTCTTCCCTTCCTCTACTGCTTCTTCCCTTTCTTCTGCCCTTTTTTTAATCCACCCTTTTCCGTTCTTTCCCCTCCTACTTCCTGTAAGGTAAGACTGATTTCTATACCCAATTGGATGTGTAAGCTAGTTACCCTCTGAGTCAAACCTGATGAAAGTAAGGTTCAAACAATGCTCACCTCCCTCCTTTCTTTTCCTCAACTGTAGTAGGTCTCTATGCCTCTTCATGTGCTGTAATTTACCCTTTTCCAGCTGCTCCTTTCCTCTTCCCCCAGTACAATCCTTTTTTTCACCTCTTTGATATTTGGGGAAAAAAAAAAGGAGAATATAATATAATAATCTGAGGGGATAGTAGGTAAAAGGATTTTTTTTTTTTGAGAAAGAGGAGAATAGGATATGTTTGAAGGATATAAACAGTTGATAGTGGATAAATTTTGGTTGTGAGAGGAAGAGTAGAATAGCGGAGAATGCAATCTCTTTAGGGTTTTCTTAATTAGGTATGAGGTGAGGTCCTTTACTGACAGACAATGGGGAAGGGGATGTGTGGAAAGTCTGAAAAAAATGGAGAGTTTAGAATCTCTTCTGTGCAGGGTGAGAAAGATTATTAATAGGAAAAACTAAAAGGTCTGCCTTGCTACACTGAGATTCCTCATCTTCTCTTGTGAGATTGTTCCAACAGCCTCCTAATTGGTCACTCTGCATCAAAGTAATATTTTTAAACTCAGGTCTGACCATGTGACTGTCTTACTCAACCAATCCCAGGGGTTCCCTAGCCTAGGTAAGATAAAATATAAACACTCTTTAAAGTGGTCTAAAAAGTCCAACACCACTGAATACAACTGTGACCGGCTACAAATCTATGATTATTTAATTCAGTGGTTCTCAACCTTCCTAATGCAGCAACCCATTAATACAGTTCCTCATGTTGTGGTGACGTCTATCCATAAAATTATTTTCATTGCTACTTCATAACTGTAATTTTGCTACTGTTACGAATTGTAATGTAAATATTTGATATGCAGGATGTATTTTCACTGTTACATATTGAACATAACCCACAAGTTGAGAACCGCTGATTTAATTGCTTCCAAAGAAAATAAGTATGAGAAGAAGCCAGGACCAAAAGGAACCATGTGGATAAAAATTAAATCTATCAATGTATATGTGTGTGTATATATACACATATACATGTACTATACACACTATTTGTATATATTTATGCATATTGTGTATACATACATATATACAAATGCATATATGTGTAGATGTATCTAGATGTGTAAATGAGTCTGCTTAGTTGACATACTCAGTTAATAAACATGCACTTGCTGAATGCCGACTGGATGTTGAATACCTGCCTATATTTTCTAGGAAATATCAAGTAATTTAAAGTTAAAGATGATTTAATCCTCTGCACAAACATCTAAAAGAACTTGGAAACATGAAATAGAAGTATAACACGGATACTATGTTGGACAGGGAAAAATATGAGACAAAACACCTGAGAGAACATAAATATTTTATGGAAGGGAATCCAGGTTAGTATGGGAAGACTTCTAGTTACTTTTCAGGCAGGATGTGAGCTTAATTGTTGCTAGGGAGGAAGAAAAAAACAACAACAACTGACTATCATTTATTCCTTTCTCACAATTGAAGAGCACCTATCTTGCCACAGTTTCACGCTTTCTGTTCTCATTATTTTGATATGCATTTCAGAATATGGAGGGAAATATCTATCACTAATTTAATTTTACAGGCAAGCAATAGACAGGTCAAGTGGCTCACCTAAGTCTTGCCCAAAATAAGCAGCTGAGTTTAAACTAACCCCCATGACCTTGAACTCCAAAGTCACATTTTTATTTCCAAGGTTGCCTCAGCTGTTTAAATTATATTTTCAGAAACAATGAAAGAATCTAGACCACTAGAAACTAACTCATTTAAAGAATATTTTCTTTATTTATGGTCTTGTCAAATACAGTACTCTTATTTTTCAAGAAAATATTTTTCCTACCTAAGAAATAAGCACTGAATTCACATGTAAAAATACACACACACAAGCCTGCATTTTTCACAGATACCACCTTAGAGCCTTGGCCAAGAAATACTGAGTAAACTTTGCAGGATCTGATTTTTTCCCCTCAAGTTCCTATTTTTAATATGAAAGAAGTTTCTCTCACTCTTCTCAGACAGTCTGACTTTATATATTATGCAGAACTTTTTTTTTAAGGGGTTGCACACTACACAGACATTCCAATATGTGTATTCACTGGCCTATAGCAATGTTTACTAAGCTGGGTCACAGGCTTCCAATTAAAAGAGAACTGGGCACACTGCACAAATATCTTCTTTTAGCATAGACCAAACATCTAATAGGGATGGCATAATGAGGATCTTTGAAAGAAGTAGCGAGGAGAGTAAATATATCCCATACCGAGATTGTTAGACCAGACATAGAGAAAGATTTAAAAAGAAATACTTTGAAGCTGTATCATTTCTACATTTCACCAAAGGTGAATCGTGTCCTCAAGATCAGTCAAAGTTGATTTTTCACTTTACCCAGCCCCATATATCTAGGCCAAAAGAGAACAAACTAAGTTAAGAAAGAGATTCAAGTCTGAGATGACAACTTAGGTGACAGGCAAACACGAAACACACAGAAACAATTAGGGAAAAAATTAGTGTTTGTGTGTGGGGGAACTTTGCTCCAATACAATAGTTAAGTAGATAAAATGTGTGGCTTTGGGGAAACTATATATCATAGAACATAGAGGAAAGGAAGTCATGGAAATTGAATAGCTACATTGATAGGACTGAAGATGCGATAGCAAGACAACAAATTCAGTTAGAAGAGAATTTTGAATTCAGGTACAATCTACTCATTTCATTGGTCAAAAGAAATGAGGTATAGAGCAGAGTCAACAGCAGGAACTTGCTTGAACTCTTCCCCCCAAAGACCTCCAAATACCTGTAAAAAAAATTGCTCTAATCAAATTTTAGAGCTACAGAACTCACAAAATGACAGTGTGAAATATATCTCCACCTGAAGATAGCTTGGCAGTCTGACAGGAATGATTTATCATACCAGGTTAGGTTGGGAACACATCGCAAACCCACATGGCCCCACCGGCACAGACCAGGTTGAAACAGGTCTCAGGGGACTGAATCATTGTCAGTTGTGGTAGTATCCAGATGTCTCTACTCACAAACACCAAAGACCAAGCAAAAGGTCAGTAGGGAAATTCTGTTGGATCTGGGTGAGAGAAGAGAATTGTCCAGCCTCTGCCCCTGGGCAATGGAGGTGGTAGCAGGAGCAGCAGTGGCTACTTCTACAGCTCCAGGTCCACAGATATTGGGGGGTTCAAGCAACTGATCAGAGGGCAATGGCCGGGATGTCTTTGCTGGTGCTGAAGCAGGATTCTCTTACTTTGACATGCTTGAATCTGGGTCAGAGTCTTAGGTGGTGGTCCTGGGGTGAGAAGAAGCACTGGTGTGACAGAGCTTGAGGTATCTGTGGAGACAGAGTCCTCCTCATAGCTCTGAAGCAAAAAAGAGTGCTTACGGTCACTCAAAGACTAGACCACAGGCCAGGAGAGGAATAATCACCTCTCCTTTGATCATATCACCTTAGAAGAACCAAAAATTTACAGCTACCTAGTAGCTCTGACAACAGCTGTATAAAACCCCAGAAATTTAGGATCTGGAAAACAGATCCAGGAGAGAAAAAAATTATTGGATTACCTGAAAGACATGATCAAAAAAAGAACCTAGACAACATCTTTCAAGAATTTATCAAGGAAAAGTTCCCTGGTATTCTAGAAGCAGAGGGTAAAATAAAAATTGAAAGAATCCACCAATCACCTCCTGAAAGATATCTGAAAATGAAAACTCCAAGGAATATCATAGTCAAATTCCAGAGTTCCCAGATCAACGAGAAAATATTACAAGCAGTCAGAAAGAAACAATTCAAGTATTGTGGCAACACAATGAGGATAACAATATATCTAGAAGTTTCTACATTAAGAGATAAAAGGGCTTGGGATATGATATTCTGGAAGTCAAGGGAGCTAGGATTAAAACCAAGAATCACCTACCAACAAAACTGAGTATAATACTTCAGGGTAAAAAATATATATTCAATGAAATATAGGACTTTCGAGCATTCTTGTTGGAAATACCAGAGCTTAATCGAAAATCTGACTTTCAGGGGCAGCTAAGTGGTGCAGGGAATAGAGCACTGGACCTGGAGTCAGGAGAACCTGAGTTCAAATCTAGCCTCAGACACTTAACACTTACTAGCCATGTGACCTTGGGCAAGTCACTTAACCCCAATTGCCCTACCTTCCCCCCTCCAAAAAGCAAAAAGGAAAGAAAGAAAGAAAATTTGACTTTCAAATGTAAGAATCAAGAGAAGCATGAAAAGATAAACAGGAAAGATAAATCATAAAGGACTCATAAAAGTTGAACTGTTTACATTCCTACATGGAAAGACTATATTTGTAACTCATGAGATTTTTCTCAGTATTAGGATAGCTGAAGGGGAAACCTGTGTGTGTGTGCGCGTGCATGCACACAACACACACACACATATATATGCACATATTTATACATATGTACATGCATGAATATATACCTATAATACATATACCTGTTATATATATACATATCTATGAGAAATCAAGTTATTATAAAACAGATCCAAAAGAATAAAAAAATAGAAGACAATATGAAATATCTCATTGGAAAAAAAAATTGACCTGGAAAACAAATATATATATATATACAGACATATATACGTACACAATATGTAAATATATATATGTGTGTGTGTGTGTGTGTAGGGGTGTGTGTGTGTGTGTGTGTGTGTGTGTGTGTGTGTGTGTGTGTGTACAGGGAAGAGAAAGTGGTTACAATGGAGGGGAAGAGCAGGGAGATGAAAGGGAATAAGTCAACCTTACTCTCACTGGATTTGATTTAAGGAGGGAATAACATACACACTCAACTGGGTATCTTAACCTATAGGAAAGTAGTGGGAAGGGAGTAAGATGGAAGGATGATAGAAGAGAGGACAGATTGGGAGAGGGAATAGTCAGAAGCAACCATTTTTGAAAAGAAACAGGGTCATAAAAGAAAATAGAATAATTGCGGGCATGAGATAGGATGGAGGGAAATATAGTTAGTCTTTCACAACATGACTATTATGGAAATTTTTTGCATAACTACGCATGTATAACCTATATTGAATTATTTGTCTTCTCAATGGGGGTGGGTGAGGAGGGATGAAGCAAGAGAATCTGGAACTCAAAGTTTTAAAAACGAAAGTTAAAAAATTGTTTTTACATATGACTGGAAATAAGATATACAGGCAATAAGTTATAGAAATCCATCTTGCCTTACAAGAAAGTAAGAGGTGAGGGGAAAGGTGGGAAAAGAGGAAAATAAGGGAGAGCAGACTGGGGGAAAGGGTAATCAGTGTACATGCCATCTTGAGGTGAGGGGTATGGGATAGATAGGGAGAAAATTTGGACCTCAAAATCTTGTGAAAACGGATGTCGAAAGGTAAAAATAAATAAATAAATTCTGGGGGAAAAAGAACAAAAGAACTGAGGTACAGAGAAGATAAGTGATTTGCCCAGATTGAGACAACTAGTAAAAGCTCAAAGGTAGAGGATTTCTTCTCTATTCTCTGTCTCTAAGTCTTGCACATTTCAACTGTGCTGAGTCTAGCCATTCTTTCCCCAAATTCTTGTTCCTACTCCGTATCTTCTTCCTTTTCTTAACATCCTTTGTATAAACACACACATTATAGTCTCATGGTACTTCAGTTCCTTTCACATGAAGAAATTTATCAGCATAATATATTCATTTTAAAATGATCGTGATATCACACATTATTCTTCCTCAGGGCTTTTGTATGATCAGAATGAATACTGAAAAAAGGGGCTGCTTTATTAAAACACATGAATCTCCAATGATGCAATTTCAATCCCTTTAGCACCTTGATGGGGCCATATTTTTGGTTAAGGGTATTTTAGGTGATCTCATGGGAACATACATAGAGAACTGCCTACTCTACTTGCTTGTAATACTGACCCTATAATCTACAGCAGAAAGTACCACCTTTCATTTCTTTAATCTGGAAAAGATTTACATAGAAGGTAAGATTTCATATCAATTCCCTTCCTAAAGTTGTTACTTTTTGGAAGATACCTTTTTTGAACTTTCCTTAAAAAAAAAAACTACTCCAGGTCTTAGGAAGAAAAACATATATTAATCCCATTATGGACCAGTTAGTGGGCTAAGCACTTTTACAAAAATTATCTGACTTTAGACTCAAAACAACCCTGGAAGGTAGGTGCTGTTTTTATTATTTTTTGGAAGCAGATATTGGGGGTTAGGTGACTTGCCCTGGGTCACACAGTTAATAAGTATCTGAGACAGGAAAATCACAAAATGTGAAATACTGTGTCTTGTCACTAATACAGGTTTAATAAATGTGGACGGACTTGCTGATTGAACCAACAAAGTATCAAGTAATTAGGGAATCAATGCTGAAAAAAAGGAATGACAACAGAAAAGGAAAATAGACTAATGGCAACTTCTAGTATGAGTAGGATATTTTATGTTTCCTTTAGGGAAGGAGAATGGAAGACACCAGTTTTTAGGGGATAAGGAAATCATGTTTGGCATTCCTAGCTGGAAAAGTAATGATCAACAAAAGTTTGAAAGAGTGATTAATAAAGTGTGGATATACACATGATTTAAATAAATGGCCAGAGAAACTATAACTTCTGTCACATGACAACTAAGGATACCTCTTCAATGATTAAATCCAAGATTGGAAAGAATTTGTTATAAATTCTGATAATGATAAAGAAGAAGATGTTTTGTGGAACCTCTCTGGACCAAAACTAAAAGTAATAAAAATAAGCATTTGCTAAAAAGAATCAATGACGAGAAATATTCTTAGGCTATAATCTCTTTATACCTTAAACGCAAGAGTTGAAGGCATGGTGCAAGCAATGGGATTTAGTAGCATTATAATCATGAAGATAAACTCTTGTATAATGTGGGGAAATAGGGTTTTTCTGTTTATTTTAAAACTGTTGCTAGGTAACTACATGAAAACGGGTTGCTAGGTTCAACATATGTTATGAAATTAAGAAAAAAATATCATATTAAAAGAAAACCTTGCTTAAGAAACAAGTTGGAGGTAGGAGAGTAAAACAATTCTACCTGTCAGCCTCAGCAGTAGCTGTGAAACTGGTAAACAGCTCAAATTGTTTATTAAATCAATTTAAACCACAGAGTAGAAGAAGATCCCTATGCAAAATGAAACACTCAAGATAGACACAAGAGGCATTTGTATGGCAACCTCACATTTCTGTCAATGGATAAATTCACCAATTGTCAATGTTATCTGATTGAAGGAAAAGACATTTTGGGAACTGAAAAGGATGATAGAGGAAGAAAACCACACACCTATGTTCAATAAGTCAAACAAACAAGCATTTATTAAAGTTCACTATGTCCCAGACATTGTACTAATAACTAGAAATATTAATGCAAAGAAAAAGAGAAAATCCCTATTCTCAAGGAGTATGATTTCTTATAGGAAAAGGCAATTATCCTCATATAAATGGGAGCTGAAAAGGTGGAGAAGTTACCCCCATAAAGGTATTATAAAGAAAATTCAAAAAGTCAAAAGAGGAATAGGAAGAGAAAAAGAAAAGACATGGATATCCTGTACTTGACTCCTTCTTAGAATGGAGACACTAGAAGAACTAGCTACTTAGAGAAAGGGTCCACAGAGGCAGAGTGTATTTTGAATGAGAGAAGGCTCTTGGGAATGGAAATGAAAGTTAGATAAGTAAACCAGAATCTAACAATGTTAGAAAAAATATCAATAGATACACCTAGAAATTCAGAGGAGCCAGCATCCAGGTAAGGAGAGCAATAACAACTATGGCTTCAGATGACAACATACAAGAAGACAAAGTAAGTGGGAAAAAAATGTGATGAACTAAAGTTACTATCACAGGAAAAAAAGATGACTGAAATCACTGAGACTTGGTGAGAAATAATACTAAAATATGGCTCTGGAAGGATATAACTACATTAAATGGAATAAAGGGGGCAAAAACGGCACAAAAAAGCCATTTTATTAAGAAGATGTACAGAGGTGAGAAAATATTAAAAAAAGAAAAGAAAGAAAAGAGAAATGGGGTTACAAACACTGAAAAAGGCCAGTGGGGATAGAAATAGATGCAATGTTGGCATTAGAAAATACCACAGACCATCTGGGCAAAGAGAAGAAATAGAAGAGAAAATTAGGGAACAGATCACCAGTCTGACATGAACATAGATTAATGCAATGCTGTAGGAGTTCAATATATCCATTGACTGGAACTCTCTCCTTACAAAGGGAGGATTCACCATATCTTAGCTTGCTTAATAATATCATCCACCAAAAGATGGGAGAACCCAGGAGGAGATCTGCTATTCAATATCTGATTTCCATTGATAGGAACAAACTGATTTCTGAGGTGGATATGAATTTTTTTTTTTAAAATTTTTTTTATTTACTCATTTACTTTTAATTTACAAGATTCAGTTCCACAATCACTTGAGTTTCAGATTTTCTCCCC
>JAQQSU010010122.1:0-12506 GCA_028627135.1 Pseudochirops cupreus | reverse complement strand
CTCTCTCTCTCTCTCTCTCTCTCTCTTTCTCTCTCTCTCTCTCTCTATATATATATACACATATGTATATGTATACATTTTTATTTGCTCAATAAGATTCACCTTACACACATAACTACAGGTAAAGGTGTATATATCTGGTTTTCTGAATAGCAGAAGTAACAACATATAACATTACATTTTACACAATTTTTCTCCATCTTTTAGTTTCAACCCAATCTAGATTAAAACTGACACCATTCCACTCAGTTTTTACAATATATGAAGATTTTGCAATTTAGATACCGTAATAACACAATGACATTATGACATTAATTGCATTTCCAAAATAAGTAGAGGCTTTTCTCGTCCCTGCCCCCCTGTCTTTCTCTCACTCTCTCTTTTTTTTTTCAAGTGGGGAAGGGTGACTCAAAACTACTATTCTCCAGCATTCCCTTTCTTGTTAGAATCTGATATTTAACTCTCATTATAATTACAGGCTGGTCAGGAACTATGAGGAAACGAATTTTACAGATTTCCCAAATTACAGTTATTTCAAAAATATTACAACACTCGGGTCAGAGTGCCCCATTCTTCACTTTCTATCCCTTTGAGCAACATTTAAACAAAGAAACAAACAAACAAAAATTGCTTTTGTTACAACATAGATAATACTCATTCCTGCTCACATTTTAGATCAATTTACAATATGCTGGGCTAATCATTCTAACTGCTTCTTTTGGTTCTAGTGATAATTACAAATATCTTTACCATACTCAGTGCCCATCTTTAAATTCAAATTTCTTAAGTACTATAAATTCCAAAACATTATACATTTCACCTACATCCAAATTAACATACATAACCATATCCTTAGATAATTTAACAGCTTCTGAATAGGAATAAGAAAATTGTTTTAACATCAGAGTTTATAAATATTTCCAAATTACATAATTTAGAAATGTTTAAAACTCATATTCTACTAAAAAAAACTTTAGGTGAATGCATTTCCAAACCCCCTTACACAGGAATTAAATTGTAACTTTATAACTTTAAACCACTGTATACATTTTCATAATAGCCAAGAGTTCAAACAATCAATCTGAACATTATTTACATTTATACCCAAATATAATGGTCTCACATTTTACCAAATAAAGTCAAATACCAATCTATTTCCCCAGAAATATCTTTAAGCCAACACGTGGCTTTCAGAAGACACATGCTCATGTCTGTGTGATCTCCATTTCACCTTCAGTGGAGGCTCCACTCCCACCCCCATTCTGTTCCTATCTTCCTTCTCTGAGAACCCGTAAACTGGGTGTGGTTATCTTTTAACTTCCCTCCCAAGCAGGCATTGGGAGTTTAATGATTATTTGAATTTTTGGAACTAAATTCCAATAGAGCCTGAAAGGTGGATAGACATTATCCCTTCTGACTTCCCATAACTTGGTTTTGAAGTCAAGCTAAAAATTCACTAGCACTCTCTTCCAACCTTCTAAAGGGGGGGGGGGTTAGTGGCTCCCCCACCCTAACTAACATAACCAGGCCTTTTTGCTTCTCCTTCTTCCCACTTCTGCCTCAGGCATTTCAAATAAATTTTTAAAAAAGTTTCACTTACCTATTATCTGCAAAAGAATCTGAATTCTCTCCCCATTCCAAGTTTAACTAAGTAAAGGCAGAGAAGAAGATTTCTAAACTTTTCCAAGGCTTTTCAATCTGAATAGTAAAACATTTTCTTTCTTTCATGAATAGACAAACTTCACACACACACAAACAAAAAGAAAATACAGAACAAACACAGTCTTAGAATAAACACAGTCTCAACCAGCTTTGCTAAATGTATTATCAAGTGGTGGGGTGGGGTTGAAGGAAACATTCCTTCCCAATTAACTAATAGCTTGTGGGTTAAAGCTGAGAATTTTCCTTGCCCACAGGACAGGTGGGGAGGGCTCATCAGCCAACTCCCTACTTCCCAATTCAAGGTCTAGCCAGATGCGGTCAAACCCTTGGTCTAGAATTTGGGGTGCCGAGGCACGAATTCTGAGGGGCCCTTGCCAGGGGCCCTGGCAGTGTCACCTAGAAACTGCCTCCTCCTATCTCCCCAACTCCTGGCCAGACTCAGTTGACCAGGTCTACCTCTTGGTCCAGGAATTACAGCCCAACTCCTGGCCAGGCTTAGTTGACCCCACCCAGCACCAAATTACCCAGGCCTCTCCTTACCTGGGTCTGTGCACAGACTTATGTGATTTCCAGTAATCTTTGTTCCTCCCTTTTGGCATTTTCTGCTCTCAGTTTCAGACCCCCTCAGGCCTCACTCTCCACAGAGGGGAGTCGCTCCGCCACCTTACCAAAAGGTCACTGGAAAAAGCCAGCAGGATGTCCTTGCCTGTTGGTCAAGGCTGGGGAGCCCTTCCTCTCTCCAGAGAGGAGTTTGAAAAATCTCAGTGGAACCTCCAAACTGTGTGAGATGAAATAGTTGAAAGTCTGAATCTGAAGTCAGAAAAGGTCTTCATTCTTTCTCATGAGAAAGGACTCTGACCCTGTTGCCCACATCGTGGCAGGGAGAGAACAACAGATAGAAGCCAGCCCATGGTTATATAATCTTCTAATGCAGAAACCCACCCCCCCCAACTGGCCTTCACTTTTATTGCTAGGGAGGCTGGCCCACAACTAAGTGTGGGAGACAAAAGACCCAGAAACATGTGGGTGTCCAATGAAAGCAGTCTTAACATTATTTGGCATATCTTGTGTTGAAGTGGCACTGGGGAGGGTCTCAATTGCTCTAAGTCCCAGATTGCTGGAAGGTCAGGTGACCTAAACCTAAGCCTAGTGAATACTGAAGCCATTCTAGATTTGATTTTTCAGAATGAGGAAACTTTACTATAAATTATCCCTCACACCTCCCTCCTCACAAACCAGGCAGCATATGTGCTGGTCTTACAGTGAAAAAAAAATCTGGGTTCAAATTCTGACACATAATAGTCGTGTGATTTCTGGATGATTACTTAATGTCTCAGCACCTTGGACAACTCTTGAAGACAATTAATTGCAGAAATTATGCAAATCTGGATTGATGAAGTGAGATCTTTACCAGGAGCTCCCTAGATTGATGAACCCCAAATCCCAAGTCTGTTTTTTTTAATCTTACTATTTACTTCAAAGGCCAAATAAGGAAAATTTATGTTAAACAAACTGAAAATTTCATGACACACCTAGCAAACTCACAGTAAACTCTTTGAAACAACTGTGTCCTAAAAAAATACTAGAAAGGGTAGGAATAATAAAGGAGAAGGAAGGAAAACAATGCTCTTGGAAAGGGACATTACGAATTAATATCATTGAAAAACAATAATGGATAAAGCCATAAGAAGGATCTGGTAGTTTTATTTTAACTAATATTTAAGTGATCAAGCTTACAGATAGTTCAATCACAAATTATATTTTACAGGAATGAATAATCAAATACTTGATATTACACTCTGATCTGATCAGGAAGGGGGAGAGCTCAAAAGGCAAAAACAGAATGAGATAGACAGAGACATAGAAACAAAGAGAGACACGTAAAGAAATAATATAAGTAAGTCCAAGGAGCTTGGGATTCAAGAGGATAATAGGAAGGAAGGTTCCTTTGGAAAGAGGAAGGCAATTGGGTATAGATAGAATTTTAAAAAAAAAATAAAGGGCAGAAACTAAGTATTAACTTAAAAGAAGAGGTAAATTGCATTATATTATTGTTATGTTATTTATATCATTATGTTATGTATTCACATAACATAGTTGATGGGGAAAAAAATGCAAACTTAACAATTATAACCCTAAAATAAATTAATTTAATTTTACAAGTAAAAGAAAAAGAATCAAGGACTATATAAGTAAACAAAATCCAACAATTCACTGTCTTATAAGAAACATAACTAAAACACAGACACATACAGAATGAAAATGAGGGATGGAACAAAATCTGTTATGTTCCAGGTCTCTCTAAACAAAATAGGAATTGCAAATAAGATCTCAAGTAAGACAAAAATTAATATTTTAAAAATCTAAAGCATTGGTTCTCAAACTTTTTAATCTCAAGGCCTCTTTAAACTTTTAAAAATTATTTAGGACCCCAAAGAGCTTTTGCTATGTGGTTTATATCTATCAATATTTACCATGTTAGAAATTAAGACAGATAAATTTGTTACTTACTTATTTATTAATTCATTTAAAAATAACGATGATAGGGGCAGCTAGGTGGCACAGTGAATAGAGCACTGGCCCTGAAATCAGGAGGACTTGAGTTCAAATCCAACCTCAAACACTTAACACTTACTAGCTGTGTGACCTTGGGCAAGTCACTTCACCTCAATTGCCCTACCTATCCACCTCCAAAAAGCAAAAAGTAAAAAATAATAATAATGATAAGCCCATTACATGTTAACATAAATAACATTTCTCTCTTTGTTACTATACATTTAAAGAGTATATCTTCTCTCTACTATTTTTCCGCAGTCAAAAACCTCATTGGTATTTCACAAATTCGATACATCTTGAAGAAGCATGTTATGTCATTCCAGTTGCGATTTGCATTTGAACTGTCTCTTATGGTCACACAGTCCTCCACCGTGGCGAGGTTGTTTGGCTCCCCTACATCCCAGAAGCTGTAAGAAACATGAAAGATGTCGATTTTGGGGTGTGTAAGTGGGTAAAGGAAGGTTAGTTTGGTTTCATTCCTTTGGTCCTCCTTTCCATCTTCAATTTTTTTATGTACGGGTCATTTCATTGGCCAAGCACGGTCTATAAACTGATGACATCCCCCAGGAGCAGCAGTGATATTATGGGAAAAGCCCTGAATTTGATATCAGAAGATCTAGAGTCTCCTTATCCTATTTCTGTCACCAGACATATAACCTTCAATATGCCATATAATCTCTGAGTTTCCGTTTCCTCACCTCTTTTAAAATGGGTATAAAAACCTTTACCCTCCTTAATATTGTGGGTTTCTTTAAGATGATCACTTGAAATAATCTGTGCGTGTGTGTGTGTGTGTGTGTATGTGTATGTGTATATGAAGTGACTTACAAGTTACAAGTTCTGAATTCTGAAAGATGAAGGCATGGTGAGATACATTTTCAGGGGGTTTTTTCCCCTACATCCAGGTCACTGTAGTCTACCCTCTCTCGCTTTTTTCTTGTTTATTGCTAACCCTGGGCTCAGAATTTTAATGCTTTTGATTTTGTGGCCTCTCTTCCACTTTATAAGCCTTATTCATTCATTGAGCATTGGTTTCTTCTTTTTCTTCTTCTTCTTCTTCCTCCTCTTCCTTTCCCTCCTCCTCTGTCTCTGTCTCTTTGTGTCTCTCTCTTTGTGTCTCTCTGTCTCTCTCCACTACCACCCTTTCTCCCCTTAAGGTACTACAAGAGAAAAGGGCAAAAAGGTGCATGTATCTGGCTTTTCTCTCTTCCTTATTCTTCCCTCCTCTTCCCTCAAATATCCTACCCAGCTGCCCCAAAGATGGAGCCAGAATTATCTCTTGGAGCAGCAAAAATTGCCCCCTGAGGGGCAGCTGGGTGGCACAGCGAATAGAGCACTGGCCCTGGGGTTAGGAGGACCTGAGTTCAAATCCAGCCTCAAAAACGTAACACAAAAACTAGCCATGTGACCTTGGGCAAGTCACTTAACCCCAATTGCCCTACCTTCCCCCCTCCAAAAAAGAAAAGAAAAGAAAAGAAATTGTTCCCTGAGACTCTCCTTTAACCATGACTCATAGAAAGAAGTAGGATGGGGGGAGATAACTGGGACCAGCTTCCTTCAGGAAGGAAATCACCTCAAATTTTTGTCGAATGGTGTGCCATCCACCCACTGCCACTGACCATCAACCACTTGGTCTGTCAGCCCAATGTAGAACTCTCTTCCACTGGGTTTTTCTCGGAAAAGGAAATTCTACAGGAAAACACAATTGAACAAGTTGGAGATTGCTGATTTTAACCCATGATCAGGCAAAGAAAATAACTACCAAATGTGGAGAGATGTGAACTTTGGGAATCTAGCATGAAAAGATGAATGAATACACAGATTTGATTGAAAGAGGCCTTATAGACCATCTTCTCATAAGGAGTGCTTGACCTGGATCCAGGAATATTTGGGTTAAAATTCTACCACAGACAAGCATCTTTACCCATTGAGCTTCAGTCTTCTCATTCGGAAGGTGAGGATAATAATACCTATACTGTCTCCACACAGCAACCCAATAAAATAATATTTGTAAAGTATTTTATTAGTTTGAAGTGCTTTGTTAATATCAGTTATTATTAGCATTGGTGTTAATTCATCCCCTAACATTCAAAAGATAGGAAAATATATAGTATACTTTTTTTAGTCTGATTCACCCTGTCTTGCTGAGGCTGGAAGTACAATGGACACTCATAAGTTTCTTCCCAATTCTGATAGTCATGGGAATTTTAACTCACTCCATTTTTCTGACCTGGGACAGTTTGATCCTTCTTAGGTAGGCTGGGACCCCATACTCTGGGAGAAAGAAGTCACCATATTTGAGCTATACTTTGTGTGGACACCCAATCAGCTTTAGACCTACTGTAGCTTAGAACAACCTAGCTCAGATGATCTACCAGCCTCAGACTCCTCCAATAACAGGAATTAAAGGTTTGTGCTGTCATGACTGATGATGTAAGTTATTCTTAAAGTGCACCAGAAAGGAAATTATACTACCATCCTCGCGGGTTTATCAATACCCAATAAATTATTTCTCATTCTCACATATAAATCCTATGATATAGGTTCCTCTTTTTCCAGGGAAGTAGGTTATGGTGGTTGGGAAGTAACATGTATATGTAAATTAACATAATATTTCATCTTGAACCATGAGCATGTGGAAAAAGTGATAAACTCATTGGGGCATATTGATTCCTGTGAAATATCAGCTATGTTTCTCAAGATACCTGCTCGTCTTGTGTGTTTATAACTGCCAGATAGCCCCCCATTTCTTCACAGTTCCTCATACTTGCAATCCAAGACATGGCATCGTTAGAGAAGAAGTAACAGCTAGATTGAAATTTTTTCCAGTTCAGTGGACAACAAGTTTTGAAAATTCCTAAAGAGAGTTTAAAGTTACAGTGAGCATCCCATCGGAAAAGAAGACAAGAACAGAAGACTTTCATTAGGATTAGTCTAGGCCACTGGGAAATCAAGTCCATCTACCAAGCATTAGTGCAAAATGAGGCTCATTCTATTCCTTTTCTCAGATTCTAGTTAACTTCAATATGTTTCATTAATACCATTGTTCCTCCCCTTGGATGTCAACTTATAACCTATGGTTTCCTGTACATCACTGTAATTCAATTCAGTTCAATTTACATTTATTAAGAGCATCTAACATGTTTAGGGCAGTGGAGCTACAAAAAGTCTTCAGATAGAGACTATTAGGTGGTGCTGAACCTAGAGTCAGGAAGACCTGAGTTCAAATCTGACCTCCTACACTTAGTAGCTGTATGACCCAGGGAAAATCTCTTTCTCTGCTCACCTCAGTTTCCTTGACTATAAAATGGGACTGACAATAATAGCACCTACAAGGCAGGGTTGTTGCAAGAATAAAACTAGATAACATTTGTCAAAGATGCTTAGTACAGTGTCTGGTGCATAGCAGGCATTATATAAAAGCTTATTCACTTGCCCTCTTTCTTTGCCCCTAAGAGGCTTTAAGTTTAAGAGAGAGAATGAGATTTGTAAATAAATAACCATAACAGAAATTAAAAATGATAAAGTACAAAAGAGAGCTCCAAGGAAGATGTTAGTAGAGATTTAAAAAGGAGAAACATAACTATAAATCAAATCTAGCTCAGTATCTTGCTTCCTGTTTATACTACTGTGGGAAGAGATGACTGTGTTTTGCCATGAACAACGCAAAAGTAACTCCTCTGTACTTTTGTCAAAGTGTGTAGGCAGCCTTTTGCCCATTCATACTCTTTGCCCTCTCAATCTGAGGTGCAGAAAAGCAAATGACTTGCTTGAAACTGAGAACTGGAATGAATCTAAGCAATCCCAGAAAGTGCATTTCTGAAGTGTTTCCAGAATCCTCACTCTAAAAGCATATTCCTCTTTCGCTTACTTTCTGGTTTTGGAAGTCGGTGACAACTGAAATGGGGGACAACATTACCATTATTGTTAAAGCAAATAAATGTTCCATCTCTTCTGGTCCCTTAAATTCATTCTCATCTCCCCCCATTTTTCCACCCTGACAAAAAAATTGTCTTTCCATTATCCTGTGCTTGGCCCTTTTCCTGTATTCAGCCTCCCAAGAAGTGGGCAACATGAACTTGTATTGATCCTCTACGCCATGCCAATCATTTGGATTAGATCACCTGGTTGGTCTATTGAGGAACCGAGTTTGATTTAACTATTATTTATTTATCTTTCCTGTTCTTCCCAAGTGCTCTGAAATCAGCCTATGTGTACAAGGAATGTAGGCTTGTGAATGGGTTCCTTATTTAATGAAAGCAAACCTGAGGCATCAGTAGAGCAATAGGAGTCATCGAAATGGTCAATCAAAGGGAACTGGTTCTTGTCTTCTTCACAGCCCCGCGAGAATATGCGATGTGACACTAAAAAGAAGTAAGAATGGCATTGTCTTTTACTTTCAAGACTACTTTTCTCTTCTGTCTCCTTTTCCTTCATCACAAAGGGGCACTGGATTGTATTCTGTGATTCTCTTAAAGTACCTTATTCAAAAGAAGAAAATGTAGTCTTATATCTTTTGGTTTCAACCTTCCTACTCCATATTCCCTGATACTCTCCCTTGGGTACAAGATCAGGGTCCAGGCTTAAAATTTAAAAAGGAAGGAAAGAAGAAAGGAAGGAAAGAAGGAAGGAAGAAGAGAGGGAAGGAAAGAAGGAAGGAAGGAGAGGAGGGAAGAAGGGAAAGAAAGAGGGAGGAAAGGCAAAAGAGGGAGGAAAGGAAAGAAGGGAGGGAGGGATGTTGGTTAAAACTTATGACTATTTGATTATACTATCCAGTTCCTTCTGGGCTTTTTTCTCCATAAAAGGAATTATTACCTCTATTCATGAATTACACCATATACTTAGGTCCCAGGATTAGCACTTTCACATTCATTTATTCAACAAACATTCAACAAGTGCCTACTATGTGCCCAGTGTTGTGCTAGCGCCTGGGAATACAAAGACAAAAATCAAAATCTCTCCCCTCCAGGAGCTTACGTTCTGTTGGGGCAATACAACATGTAAACGTATAAAGATAAAATAAGAATAAAGTAATTTCGTGGGGGAAAGCATTAGCAGCTGGGAGAGTCACAATAAGCCTCATGTAGGATGTAATACTTGCCCCAAGTTTCAGTTTAGCAGTCCCCCAAAAGTTATATACCAAAACTCTGGACACGATTTATGAGTACAAAGTTTAAGACAAGGGGTTCAGTTAAAAGGCAATAACTAATCCAAAGTTAAGAAGTGGATACTATGAGATGAACATGAGAATGCAGCTTCAAGATCCCAGGAGTTTAATAAATCACAGAAAGCCTATTTCAAAGTGTCTTAGAAATAGAGAACAAAGAGAGAATAGTCAGAGAAAGGCAAGATATAAACACATTACGGTGAATAAGTGTTGATGAATGCTATTGTGCCAAAAGAAATCATGAAAAGTACAGTTTCAGGGAAACCTGGGAAGATTTGTATGAATTGATGAACAGTGAAGTGAGAAGAGCCCAGAAAACAATTTGTGAAATTATAACAACAATGTAAACTGTGAAAAGATTTCCTAACTCCAATCAACAGAATCACCATAATTCCAGAGAATCAGTGATGAAACATGCCACCCACCTCCTGCCTGAGAGATGATGGACTTGGGATGCAGAGTGAGACATATATTTTGGACATGGCCAATGTGGAGATCTCTTCTGCTGAACTATTCATATTTGTCACAAGAATTTTGTATTTCTTTTCCCTTTTTTCCCAATGAAGATGGCATAAAAATAGATTTATATTTATTGAAGAAATAAAATTTAATTTTTGAAAAGAAATAGAGGGTGAAGAAAGTACCACAAGGGATATAGCACCCAGAGTATAATGATGTATCTGCACTATAGATAAATGACCCAAACTTAGATGCTTGACCCAAAAGATGCTACATGAAGAAAAGAATAAAGGAAATAATCAGAGGCCCTAGGTAGGAAAAGAGGGAGTAAATTAAGGTATAAGAAAGAACAGACTTAACTCCCACATGCATGACATGGGCAGAGTTCAACTTACCAACACATTTGGTGATGAAACAGGAACTGAGCAACAATATAGAAACTCCAGCAATAATGCAGTAACATAGAGGAGAATGGAACCCTATTCTCTCTGTGGAGACAGAAAATCCCAGACAAAGGATCTCAGAAGGACCACGGAACACAGCATGGTCCTTTTCCAGATCCAAAGTCAACCTTCATTAATACTATTAAAAAAAATCTTAGAATATAAATCTAACTAGGACCCAGATCCCACAAAATTCTCCCTTTCCCAGCTATTTCCTTTTCTTCTTACCTCCATCTTTGCCACAGTCTTCTCTTTTAGCTATTTTCTTTAACTGTCTTTCCTCAGACCTCTTGTTTCCCAATCTCTAACCACTTGCCTTCACCGCCTCTCTGCTGTGGGTTTTTTTCCCCTGCAATTCCTTTTCCTCCTCATTCACCAGTCACTCCTTTTCCAATCACTTTTCCCCCTCCCTTCACCACTCCAGCCGAGGAATAATTCTAGGAATGGAAAGGGAGTACCAGCAATGTCACCTGTGTTTTCCATTGCAGAATCTTTGGGGGGTTCCATTTCTCTTCTCTGTCTCTCACTAACTTAAGAGTCTTTTCTTGTGAATGACATTCAGGAAAGATGATTTTGAAAGCTTGAAACCTCCTCAGTCATTCTATAAGTGTATGCGGCTCCCAGTGATTATAGAATAGTATATTCCCCTTGGGCAATGTGAGCTTACAATAAGATTTCCCCACTTTTGTAAGAAGTGTCAGCTTCCGGTCTGGACTCCAGCACTGTATTTCCTCAATTCTGCTCACTCTAACAAACAGCAACAGAGTGGAAATGAAGAAATAGCACTAAAAACATCCACAAGTCAGATTAGCTGAGGAAGACCACCAACAGCTTTCATTTCTTGATTTGTTTTTGTTTTTTGTTTTTTTTCTTACACTTTTATTTATTTATTTTCTTGTTTACATCACTCATTTCCACAAGATTTTGAGCTACAAATCTTCTGCCCATCTCTCCCCCACCCACCACCCCAAAACAGTGATCCCACTGAACAGCCCCTCCCCCAAACTGCTCTCTCCTATGTCCTCCCCCATCACCCCTCTGACCCTCTGGCAGGGCAGGATGGGTCTCCCTACCCCAGTGCCTGTATATCCCAATTCCCAGTTGCATGTAGCTAATAATATATATATATATATATATATATATATATATATATATATATATATATATATATATATATATATTTAACATTTGATTGTAGAACTTTAAATTCTAGATTCTTTCCCTTCCTCCCTCATTACCCACTCCTACTGGAAGGACAAGCAATTCAATATAGGTTATACATGTGTAATTATGCAGAGCATCTCCACAGTGGACATATTGTGGAAGACTGATTATATGCCCTTCCTTCCTATTCTGCTCCCCCTTGTTCTATTCTCTACCCTGTCACTGTCCCTGTCCCTTTACAGAAGTGTGTACTTCCAGCCACCCTCCCCCCCACCCTCCCCTCCCCTCCATCATCCCACCTCTCATCCCCATAACCCCTACTCTCCTATGTGGCAAGATAGCCAGTTTAGAGTTTATGTCATTACTTCCCTAAGCCAAATTCAATGAGAGTAAGGTTGACCCCTTCTCTTTTGCCTTCCTGTTCTTCCCCTCCACTGCGACAATTATCCCTAACCTCTTCTATATGAGATGATTAACCCCATTCTGTCTCTCTCCATCTCCCTTCATTCTAATATTCTCCCACTTCAGAATTTCACCTTTTAAAGTATCATCCCTTCCTATTCAATTGATCCTGTGCCCTCTATGTACACATATATACACATACTCAGATATGTGCTCATACGCATGTATAAACCCTCTTACATAGACATATGTGTATGTATACGTATGTATACATTTGTATTCTCTTCCCCTATCCTCATACTGAGAAAAGTTTCATAAGTTACAATTATCATTTTTCCATGTTGGCATATAAATAGTTCAACTTTGATAAGTTCCTTATGATTACTTTTCCATGTTTACCTTCTCATACTTCTTGTATTTGAGTGTCAAATTTTCTTTTCAGTTCTGGTTTTTTCAACAAGAATGATTGAAAGTCCTCCACCTCACTGAATGACCATATTTTCCCTGGAACCTTATACTCAATTTTGCTGGGTAGGTGATTCTTGGTTTTAATCCTAGCTCCCTTGATCTCTGGAATATCATATTCTAGGCCCTTTGATCCCTTAATGTAGAAGCTGCTAGATCCTGGGTTATCCTAATTGTGTTTCCACAGT
>JAQQSU010010121.1:0-12507 GCA_028627135.1 Pseudochirops cupreus | reverse complement strand
TAAAAAATAGATTAACTCAAATGACAAAAGAGGCCCAAAAAGCCAATGAGGAGAAGAATGCCTTCAAAAGTCGCCTTTGCCAGATGGAGAAAGAATCTCAAAAGCACTCTGAAGAGAATAATTCTGTCAAAATTAGAGTGGAGCAAATGGAAGCAAATGACTTCATGAGAAATCAAGATACTATCAAACAGATCCAAACCAATGAAAAAATAGAGGGCAATGTGAAATATCTCCTTGAAAAAACCACGGACCTGGAAAACAGATCCAGGAGAGACAACTTAAAACAGATCCAGGAGAGACAATCCAGGAAATGAATGATGCAAACTAAAATAAAATTAAAAAAAAAACACCAAAGTTCTTAAATCTTTCAAAATTGTGTTTACAGTGTTGTTGTCCCTGTGAAAATGGATCTCCTGGCAGCTCCTCTTTGAATTATCTTGGGTCCTTTCTTATAACGTTCCAGGACATTTGGCTACCACATTTGTGGTATTCATTTGGCCTCCATAGCTGATTCAGTCATTCTCCAGTTGTCCAAGGAGCACCCCAACACCCCCACTTCAATTTTATTTCTTTACTTGCCCCCCTGCTCTCCCCGCCCCTTTCAGTTCCCTCTTCAGTATCACAAAGTTTGTTTTGCTTTATTCCTTCCCTGGTCTTATCCTCACTCCTTACCCCCGTCACGTAGCTTCACTTTCCCATCCCCCCCCCCCCCATCGCCACTTGTTTCCCTGTTGAATTTGATGTATTTCTACACCAAACTGTCCTTACATGTGTGTTCAGGTAATGAAGTTCGGCTGATTCTCACCCCCTTCCTCCTTGTTTCTGTTTCCCATGCACCCCAAGTATGAGAAGTTATCAAATCCCCCCTTCCCTACTTGCTGCATTAATACAGCTCTCCTTTTGCTCTTTCTTTCTCTTCCCCCTTTTAAAATGCTCAGAACAGAACCAGTTCAGTCCCCTTAGTACACTTAGTGTACTTAGATACTAACTCCCTTAGTATCCTTTGAAGACATTAGGGTTCTGAAAGCACTCTTGTTACTTCTCTCCTTGTTAGAATCTTAGCCTTTCATCTCAGTCCAATCTCAGCCCCTTCCAATTGCACAGATATGTCTCCACCTTTCTGGGGTTTTTCTGGACTCTAATGTTTGTATTTCAAAGCGTCCACTCACTTCTGGTCTTTTCAACAGAAATGCTCAAGTCTTCTGTTACATTAAAATGCAATTTTACCTTCTAGGATTTTCCTCCACTTTGCAGAAAAAGTTATTTTTAGTTGTAAGCCCTTCTCCTTTGCCTTTTGAAATATTGCATTACAAGATCTCATTTTTAGTTAAAGCAGCTACGTCTTATGTGAGCTGGACTGTGGGCTCCTTCATATGTTTAAAAACTGCTTCTTTTTGGACTTGTGCAATCTTTTTTCTTTGATGTGGGAACTTTGGATTTTGGGGTGCCTGTCAAGAGGTCATTAGTAGATTCTTTCTGTTTTCACTTTGTCCTCTGGTTTTAATAGATCTGAAATGTTTTATTTATTATTTTTGAAGATCAAATGCCCAGTCTTTTTTTTTTTAAATCATGGTTTTCAAGGCCCAAATTAGAATCAGAGTCAGTAAACATTTATTAGGCACCTACTCTGTGCTAGTCACTGTGCTGAGTGCAGGGGAGACAGACAGGCATAATGGTTCTCGAGAAGTGGTTCTGAAATTCTCTCTTTGGCCTATTTTCCAGTCAATTGCTTTTAATATCAGACAGCTTGCATTTTCTTCTATTTTTTCAGTCTTTTGATTTTACTGTCTTATCCTTTCAAGAAATCAGTGGTTTCTTTCTGGTTTGCAAGGAGCCTGTTATTTGGGTAAGATTTACCACTTTCTCTTCTAAACTGCTTATTCTGCTTCTAATTCTTTCTTCAAAAACTTTTATTTCATTTTTCATCTCTTGCTTCATTTCTTCTAGGTGTTCATGTAGTCCTTGTGGAAAATCCATTTTTTCCTTTGTGTCTCTCTTTGCAGTTGTTATGGAGTTAGATTTACAACAAATTTTGATGCTAGTTAGTGTTTTCTTTGATTTACTTATCTTTCCAGCTTTGGTTCCTGAATTGGGGCTTTGTGCTAGGGCCAGCATCTGCTCCCTGCAGTGTATCTGGGTGGGATGATTGACCCTGGGGGTCTTCTCTTGGGTCCCATGGGCTCATGTGCTGATATTTGTCTCCCATTTAGGGTTGTTTTAGAAGTCTTGAGACAGAGTGGCAGAGACTCAGTTCCCCTAAGGATCTGAGTGTGCTGCTGCTTGCTGCTTCCTGGGGCTTGCTGACTACCTGAGATTTTCTCAGGAGAGCCCTCTGCTCTTGCTGCCTCTAGACACAGTCTTGTCCGATCTCTGGTCACTCTGATACTCACTTTTCTTGAGGGGGGCATCTCCTTTCCTGTTGCCCTTGGGCTTCTGGCTGACTTTTTGTGTAGCTCTGGGGTGGAAGATGCCACTTACTATGACTTCTCATTGGATTTTGTGATTATCATTTGGTGTGGTATGAACTTAAGTGTTCTGTTAGCCTGGGGGAGGTTGGGGGAGAAGTGGGAGAGTGGACTGGGCAGCCTGCCATTCAGGAAGCCGCCTTGGCAAGAAGTCCCAAACTCATTTCTATAGTCCGTTTAAAGGAAGTTTCCCATCATTGGGACAACTGGCTTTAGGGGTGCAAGTCCAAAGTTTTTTCATTTGTCGTCAACCAGAGCCTACTCCCTCCACTAATCCAAGTCACTAGTGAAGCATAAGTTATTTAAACACAGTGAATAATTCCAGGCAAGCTCAGGATTCTATTTTTTACCACTAAATTTGGTTTTAGTATTTCCCTTGCTGTTTTGGAAAGGATATATGAAGTTCCTTTTCCAAACTGATGATGAACAATTCCCAGTATTTTGGGAGTGCCAATAATACTTAAAAGCTAATTCAAATCACCTAATTCAGTATCCAACTGTGGTCAGTAAGAGGGATGCTAGAAATAGCCAGCCAAGGCCTTATCAACTGCTTCCAGGACTGCATGGTGGGTAACCCATATTGTTATATGGAGGAAACTTCACTGCCAGAGGCAGCTGGTGGCATAATGGGTAGAGCACTGGGCCTGGACTCAGGAGAGCCTGAGTTTGAATCTGGCCCCAGACACTTAATAACTGTGTGACCCTGGGCAGATCACTTTACAGCCTCTGTTTGCCTCAGTTTTCTCAGCTGTAAAATGGAGATAATAGTAGCATTTGCCTCACAGGTTGTTAAAGTGATCCAGTGAGATCATGTTTACAAAAAGCACTTAGAATAGTGCCTGGCACGTAGTAGGTGCCATATCAGTTCTTACTCCCATTCTCCTCCTTGCCTTTGGAATCTCACCCAAGGCCCCCATGATTAACATTGATTCTGCAGCATGAGCTCCTTGAAGGAAACAGGCAGGTCCTTGATTAATGTTTATTGATTTGAATTAGAAGGAAAGTTTTCAGCCACATTTAAAGGAAACAGGACTTCTCACTAAATCTCACAGAGCAGAACAAAATGGTGCCTTTGATGATGGCCAAAATTAAAGTCTGAGCTTTTGATCATATAACTTCTAGAAAACTGATTTTGTTTTAGACCTTAAGGCCCACTGAGGGCTATCTATCGAGCTGTCTCTTATGAGTTCTCTTATTGGTTTCTTTTTTTTTCTTCTTCGTCGTCTTTTTTTTTTTTTGCTTTTTGGAGGGGGGGGCAGGTCAGTTGGGGTTAAGTGACTTACCCAAGGTCACACGGCAAGTAAGTGTTAAGTGTCTGAGGCCGAATTTGAACTCAGGTCCTCCTGACTCCAGGGCCAGTGCTCTTTTCACTGCGCCCCCTTGCTGCCCCTCTCTTATTGGTTTCTATGTAGCATTTCTTAGCATGTTTGTGACAGCAATACCTTCCCTATACCCTTTAGCTAACTTTACCAGTCAATGTTCAATTTAGATCCAAGTTTTCCATTTGGTCAGGTAGAAGTTGGAGACTTTTAGCATTTGAGAGAAATTGATGGGGGTCTTTAGGGATTGATTGGTGACACCTGGTTTAGTCACAGACCCCAGACTGAGTAACTCTGGGTTCACTCTCAGTTCATTCCTGTGGTTTTCTCATCCTGTGTCTGGGGTCAGTGCATGTGTAGGAAAACCAGTTGGAATGATTTCTATTCAAAATGTGCTTACTGGAGAGAGACAGAGACAGAGACAAAAACTGAGAAGAGGCCTGCTTCCTGGCTTTAGGATTTTTGCCATTTAGTCTGGAAGCTTTGCTTCTTCAGTTGGAGCAGTGAAAGGGAAATAGTTGCATTGTAATCCTGAGCCTCTGTGTCCTGTGATAAAATTAGCCATCTGGGTGTTTACAGCAATTGCTTATTGGAATTCTATGGAAATGTGTCTCCAGGCCATGTTCCTGTGGAATGAGGGAGCACAGCTGTGATCATTTCATACAAGAACGCAAGTTATTTTAAAATTTCCAACATTTTACTACTTCCATAAACTGCTTCCAAATAAATAAAACATTTTCTAACCAGAAATGTTGAGTGATAACCAGATGTCGGCTATGAGGCACTTTTTTTTGATCCAGATCTTTTATTCTGTTTTAGAGTTTTGTTTTAATTTTCAAGATGTGCTGAAGGGTTTGGAAAGTTTTGGGCTTATGGGAAAAGGAATTAACTTTATGTTAAGGGTGGGGGCCAGAGAGAAATATGCCCCTAGCCTCTGCTGCCATAGGGATTGTCAGTGGGCAGTTTCCTGAGCCCCAGCCTGTGCCCTAGCCCAGTAAGGAAGGCAGACAGAGACCTGGCTACATGTGCTGTTGAAAGCTGAGACTCCGATGCAGTAGTCTTTGCCTCTGTCCCTGAGCAGGAGTTTCTGTCATCAGTCAGCCAACAAGCATTTTCTAAGTATCTATGATGTGCTAGATGTACTAAGTGCTAGGGATACGAAGAAACATCAAAGACAGTACCTGCCCTCAAGGAGCTTACAGTCTAATGAGGAGCTTACAGTCTAATGCAGGAGACAACATGCAAAACAACTATGTGCAAAGAAGACATAGAAGGTATAAACGAGATAATCCACAGAGCAATGATCGTTGACATTACTGAGGATTGACAAAGGCCTTGTATAGAAGGTGAGTCTTTAGCTGAGCCTTGGAGGCAGCCAAAGAGGCTGGGAGGTAGAGGTGAGTTCCAGGCATATGAAACAGCCAGTGAAAATGTCCACAGTCAGGAGGTAGAGTTTATAACTCAAGGAAAAAGAGGGAGGCTTGTGTCACTGGCTCGCAGAATGTGTGGAAGGGTCTGGGGGTGAAAGGTATAAAGAGTCTGGAAAGGTAGCAAAGAGCCAGGTTATGGAGGCTTTAAAAGCAAACAGAGAATTTTCTGTTTCATCCTGGAAGTAGTAGGGAACCACTGGAGTTGACTGGATGGGAGTGAGAGTGACATGGTCAGACTTGGGCATTAAGTTAATCACTTTGGCTGCTGAGTGGAGAGAGACCTGCTGGAGTCAAGGAGAGTAAGTGACAGGCCATTGTACTGGTGCAGGTGGAGGGCCTGCAGGGGGGATGAGGGTGGGGGGGAGGGGCAGTGCCAGAGGAGACCAGGGGCCATTTATGAGAGACATCATGGAGGTAGACACAGCAGGACGTGGCCACTCACTGACTATGAACAATAAGAGTGAGGAGTTGAGGATGACCTGGCTTGTGAGCCTGGGGTCTTGGGAAGGTGGTGGTGCCCTCCACAGTTATACAGAAGTTTGGGTAAGAAGATGATGAATTCATTTTTTGTCCATATTGAGTTTAAGATGTATCCAAGACTATGGGGCGGCTAGGTGGCACAGTGAGTAGAGCACCGGCCTTGGGGTCAGGAGGACCTGAGTTCAAATGCGGCCTCAGACACTTGACACACTTACTAGCCGTGTGACTTTGGGCAGGTCAACTTAACCCCAAGTGCTCTCCAAAAAGCAAAAAAAAAAAAAAATGCATACAAGACTTATGGTTTGAAATGTCCAATAACCAGTTGGAGATGTGACACTGGAGATAAGGAGAGAGGTTAGGGCTGGACAGATATATCTGAGAATCATCTGTAGAAATGATAGTTGAATCCGTGATTAGTTGAATGAGCTCACCAAGGTGAAATAGTGTGGAGGGAGAAGAGAAGGCCCAGGACAGCCTTGGGAGACATCCACTGGTAACAGCTGTGACCTCTGGCAAAGGAGACTCAGAAGGATCAGCAGAGAGGTGAGAGGAGAGCCAGAGACCTAGAGAGAAGAGGGTGTGAGAGAGGGAGGCAGGAGATGAGAGGAGGAATCCTGTAGGAGATACTAAAAGTGCTTCCAGAAAGCTCGGAGCATGCATACCAACGCCAGGTCGAACTGTTATTAAATCAGGCCTGGACCATTAATCCCTCTTTGCTGGGGCTCCAGGAATGGCTCCCTCAGGGCTTGCAGATGCCTCTTTTACAGACCCAGTAGGGACTGTCTAGGATCAGAATTTTAGCCTTTGTCCTTCACCTCCTCAGCATCTTTAATTTGAACCTACAGCCAAATCCCAGCCCCTTGCTAGTAACCCCGTCAGCAGATATTTATCTGAGTGACCATCGTGCAAATGCTGTGCACTCAGCACTTCAGCCATCACTCTGGGGGTCAAGGAAGGGGGGCTGTGTTAGAAGAATGACAGCCAAAGAGCTGCAACAAAGACAACTAAATTTATTTAATAAAGATGATGAGAGAAATCAATGACAGGTGACTGGAGGATAAAGGAAGATGTACTTTTCAGTTTAAAATGAGTGTTTTCCCATTGGATGGGTTCCCTGATCTAGCACCCACCTAATGTAATGGATTTCTAGATGCTCACCCACCATCTAATCATAACTGATGAGTTCTGTAAACATTCAGATGGATTTTGACATTAACCAAATGTTCTTGATGAACAGTGCTTTTGTGTCTGTGATCTAATCAACCCAGCTAAAAGTGCTTTCTTAAACTGGCAGGTAAAGAAGAGCCTGGTTCTGCACCTCTCTTGGTTCTAAAATCATTAGCATCCAGGGGCCTCTTCTCTATCCTGCTGAAGAAAGATGGAAGGCCCAAGGAAAGTCTTTTATTTTTTCTAACTGGATTGAGGTTTTCCTAATGCAGCCATGGGAGGCAGGACGTAATTACTTTAATCTTCAGACATCAGGTTTCTAAACATTGATCCATTGATTGCTTCTGTTCTCTCTCTTTGTTGGGTCATATGAGAATAAAACCCTAACTCTGAATTTCTTGCTATAGGGAACACTACAGTGTAAAAACAGAGTAGAAACAACCGGGTTGTCTTCCATTCTTTAGCTGGGAGGGGGGGGGGGGGGGCGGCGCAGTTTTTAGCCAGACATGCAATACCATTCATTGAGGTAGGGTATATAAGACTTTTGGGTCGCATTTGACAAGTGTGGCTATTCCTTTTGACCTCAGAATACAGAGATAAGATCTATATTTAATTTGCATAATCTATAAGCATTTCTTTTTTTTTTTGAGATTAAGAACATGCCACAGGGTTGTTTTGCAACATTTTCATTACATATTGATTATTTTCACTCGTTTCTTTTGTTAATACCCATAAATCTCACCTCCTTAAGGACAGAAGCCGCTTAACAATTCCTTAGAACATATCCAGGCCCAGTGACAATCCCTGACTTTACTACTGCCTTATTTAGAATAGAATAGAATATTCATCTCTAAGAGTATCTGCTGTTTTATTTTGCTGACCCCATGAAATGATGCCATATTCCTAGACATTGATTTCGTGGGTTATTTTTTTTTCTGTTGCTTTCCAAATGTTAGTACATAAATTGTATTCACCCCTTTGCTGCTTTCTCTTTTGAAAATGGGTACATTTCTAGTGTGTATTCTATGGTTTCCTTCTAAGAAATTCAATTTCTTTGAAATGCTTTTCAAAATAATATATCTAGGTACACGTTCCATATAAATGCTAAATAATCACAAAAAGTTTCCATGAGGATTTACAGTTTTTTTATTCAGCCCTTGGAAGGATCTGGGCATTTGTCTGGAGCAGGGTGGGCAGTGGGGGGGGTTATTTTGTTGTTGTACTGGTTGGGGCGCCTCTCAGAGGGAGCCGGTGGTGATGGCTTTGGTCTGGTTCTGTGGGAAGGATTCTGAGCTCAGGAAGCTGCCTCTGTGAGCTGGCTGACAGGGTGACTCTGCAAAAGAAGGAGAGCCGCTTCAGCCCATGTGGTTGGCAGTTCTCAGAGGCAGCAAGGGGCAGTTTACTGTATGCGGACGTGGGAGTCAGTTGGAATTGGAGCAGGGAGAAAAACGTGGTTAATCAAAGGTCTGGGGAAAATGAGAAGAAGGGGACCTCCTTTACACACAAAATCGAAAAAAAGACCAAAAATAGAGTTAGTTTGCCCTTAAAGGGTTATTCATTGAAGACTTATGCCTGACCACTATGTCAGCTTCACTGGACTGAATTTAAACGCATGGGCCTTTTGACTCCCATGACCCATCCTGTACCTCAGCCACCCATGAGGATTGGGAGGTCATACCTAAAATTTCAACATTACCCATTATTGTGATAACTCCATAATTCCATCTCTGAAATTCCCTCTGTGATCATAATCCCACTGTCTTATGTCTCTCTGTCACATTTCTCCTAATTCTTTATCCTCACTGAGACCTTTGGTCTCCTACCACCCCTGCTGTGGCCTTTCTGTCTCTACAGTCTTGACTCTGGTTAACTAGTTCAGGTATCCCTGTCTCTGCCCTGGAATCCTTTTCCCCCCTTGTCTTACTACCCTTCTACCCTACCAGTCCTTAATCTTGAGTCAGTCCTATACTTTCTACTTTCTCTGCCCTGTTCCCATGCTGCTGAATAAAGTCATGATACTATGCAGCTGAGTCCATTTATGTTATCTGATCTCACCTGGGCCCTCACTGCTGCACAGTAATCATTTTATTCTTCCTCAGTTTTATTCTAACAGTTACAACTGTCCACAAATGGAATGGGCTGCATTAAAAAGTCAAGAGCTTTCTCATGCTGGAAGTAGTCATGGGCAGGCTGGGTGACCGCGTGGCGGAAATAGGCATAGAGACTCCAACTTTAGGTGAGAATTTGAACAAATTAATTCTAAGAGCCTTACCAGCTTTAAGATTTCTTTGGCCTGATTAATTTTTTGTTCATTTTCCAGGGTCCGTTAAGTAAACTGTCATATTATCTGTAAATAGAGGTAATTTTGTCTTCTTTGTCTCTGCTTATTCTTTAATTTCTTTTTTGTTTTATTGCTTGTTGAGAGGCATCATGGCACAGTGGGTTGAGTGCCGGACCTGGAGTCAGGAAGACATTCAAGGCCAGCTTCTGCTCTTTTAGCCCTGTGATCCTGGACAAGTCCTTTGACCTCTTAGTGCCTCAAACAACTTCCCAGGACTTACCTTCGAGGTCATAGCAGAGCGAAGGGAGCTCCTGAGGTGGTGTAGCCTTCCTTATTATGTCTGCTAGTGTTTCTAAGAATGGTGAAGATAGTGGGCATCCTCACTTCACCCTGATCTTACTGGAAACTTATCTAGCCTTTCTCTGTTACGTAGGATGCTGACACTTAGTCTTAGATACTTTTAGTCATGTCCTTGTGATTTTAGCATTTTTAACATAAATGACTTTTATATGGAAGACTTTTTCTGCATCTGTTATGCATATTATTGATATGATTTTATTGTATTTTTTGATTGACATGATTGTATATATAATCATCCTAATTTTGGACCATCCTTACAGTGCTGATATAAATCCAACCTGGTCATAATGAATAGATTTTTAGTATATTTTTGCTATAGTCAGTTCTGATATAACACACATTTCAAAAATGTAAATTCATTCCAGTGAGAACATTTTGAGCATAACATGAATTTCAAGTTTGCCTCTGAATGATTTCTTCCTTGAGAAGCAGTGAGAGAGCTCAGCAAACTGCCCTACTTCATAGTAATGCCCAAGCTACCATCTTTCTGATGCCCACTGCCACAAACACACATCAGTGGAAAGCATGTGCATCTTCTGCCATCTCTGCTCCCTCCCCTCCTTTTCTCTCTAGCCTCTGCCCCAAGACTCAGAGTGCAGTGCCCTCTCCACTCAGAGACAGCTCCTGATTGCAGTGGTTCTTATTTCTTAACCACTTAATGCTAAAAAATAAAACTGTATTATCACCCATAACTTTTGAGGGTTTTGTCTCTAGCCTCATTTTCCCCTAAGTTCCAGTGGTTTTTAATTGCATAATTTTGCAGTGCTTTTCGATAGCACATCTGTCACTTTATAGCAGAATTGACTGTATTTTATTTAGTATTCTGCATCAGCATACATTCCTGTTGAGGAGCAGAGTAGTTGGTGTCCAGAGCAGGGCTTCTCAAACTTTTTCCACTCTTGACCCCATTTCCATGTTATTGGCATTGGCCTGAGGACATGCACAGTGCAGAGTACACATGCTTTGTGTTCAGAACCAAGGCTACTGAGAAGTTGTGAGATGCAACATGGGCAAACACTGCCAGAAACACCTCAGATTCGTTACTCATTTGATTCTTAATTATTGGTAATCACGTGTTCAGAAACCTTTTACAGAAATTTTTTGCTACCCCATATGGGGTTGTGACCCACAGTTTAAGAAGCTCTGTCCTAGAAGACCAGCCTTGGAGTTAGGGAGACCTCTTAAGTCCTGTATCTGTCACATGCTTGCCGTTTGACCCAGAACAAGTCACATAATTGCTCAGTGTCCTGAGGCATTCCCTACATTACAGATGAGTTGAGGGAGTTTCTATGCCAATAGTTGCCCATGCCAATAAAATCAGAGGTCCTGATCCCCACCCCACTCAAAAAAAAGTTAGTGTATTAGTCTGTAGTTCTGTTCCTCTGTTTTAATTCTTCCTTTTGAAGTTATCAAGATTTTTATCTCATAGAAAGAGTTATGTAAGATGCCCTCTTTCTCAATTTTAGCAAATAGTTTATGTAGCATAGGAATGATTTTTTCTTTAAGAGTTTGACATAGATCACTTATAGATCCATTTGGACAAGGAGTGGTTTGTTTCTTTTTTCCTGTAGTTCAGTTATAACTTCAACTTCTCTTTCTGAGATTGGTTTGTTTATATTTTTTAATGTTTTATTAATTTGAGTATTTTATATTTTTGTGAAGTTTATCCATTTCTTTTAAATTGTCATTTTTGTTGACAAAAATGAACAAAGGCATCACCTTCAGTAAAGTGGAAGAATACAAAATAAATCTACAAAAATCATAAGCTTTTTTAAACATATATTGGCAACAAGACTTATAAAGAAGATACAGGGGGTAAAAAATTCCATTTCAAATAAAATAGATAAATATTTGGGGCTTAGCCTACCATAATAGTCAGGGTTTACAAATGTAATTACAAAACATTCTTATAGGAAAAAAAAACCTAAATATTTTGAAAGATATTCGGTATGCAGAGCCAAGATGGCAGCACAGAAGCAACAAGGTTCTGCAGCTTCCACATAGCCACCTCAAATACCCATAAAATATGACTCTAAACAAATTTTAGGGCTCCAAAACTCACAAAAATACAGAAAAATACATCTCCCACTGAAGGCAGCTCGGCAGGAAGGGCTCATCACAGTGCACTGGGAGCCAAAACCAGCCCACCCTGAAACCGTGGCTTGGCCCTGGGGCGGACAGGACAAGCCGCAGCTGGAGCCTTCAGGAGAGAGGATCAGCAGCAGCTGTGGCAGTTTCCAGAATTATCAAGCCATAAGAAACAAGGACTAAGTGAAAGGTCAGTGAAACTGAGCTAAATTTGGGGGAGAAAAGCAGTCTGGCCTCCAGGGCAAGGAAGCGGTAGAAGCAGCAGCCCTGCAGCCGCCTCCACGTAGCTGCTTCAGAGCTCCTGGCCTGCAGACTGCAGGGGGGCCAAGCAGTTGTTCAGAGGCTAAGTGCTCTTGCGTTGAGTGGCCTGGATCCGGATCGTGGTCTTGGGTGGTGGTCCTGGGTTGTGTTTTCAGTGAGCCAAAGCTGGTGGGGGCTGCAGTGGCCTCCTAATAGCTCCAGCAGCTGCGAAAACCCCAGCTATTTGGGACACAGCTTTCTCCTCTGGAAGCAGAGTTCCACAGAACTATTTAAAAGTCGAGTAATTGACTGGCAACAACATGAGCAGGCAAAGGAAGCAAAGTAAGAACAGCAGTTGAACTCTAGACTCCTTCTTTGGGGACTAAAAGGATCAAAGCATGGAACGGGAGGAAGACAACACAGTCAGAACTCCCACACCAAAAGCTTCCAAGAAACATAAAGACTGCCTACAAGCCATAGAGCAGCTTAAGAAGAATTTTGAAAACCAAATAAGAGAAGTAGAGGAAAAATTGGGAAGAGAAATGAGAATGATGCAAGAAAATCATGAAAAGAGAGTCAATAACCTGACTGAAGAAAATAACACCTTAAAAAATAGATTAACTCAAATGGCCAAAGAGGCCCAAAAAGCCAATGAGGAGAATGCCTTAAAAAATCGA
>JAQQSU010010120.1:0-12508 GCA_028627135.1 Pseudochirops cupreus | reverse complement strand
AGATTCAGTACCACAACAATAAAACTTCTACAGTTCAGAGATGTTCATAGAAATTTGCTATGAAAGAAAAAAGGAGTGACATAGGGACAAGAATGTCAACACCAACTGACCTGTCATATGCTACAATAGAGGAAAAACTCCATTAGCTCTGTTTGATTACAGGCACAATTCATATTTGGTAACCAATTATGTAACAGAGCTCCACATTATTCACAGTTTATCAAAAGCCAGACTCACTATTAACCAGGTGGGAAATTTCTTGTTCATAAAGGAAATTGTACCATGGGGAAACTAAGTCAACAGGATCCTACCTTAGGCCATGCCAAGGTCATCCCCTTAATTTTTCCCAGGGGCAAACATCCACCTGTAGCAGTTCTCAGACTGTAGTACCCGCCATTTTTTCTTGAAAGTTTTGCTATTGGCTTCTTGAAAATTCAAATGACCATCCTGGTAATCAAAAACTCAAAACAATATCAAATTATAATCCCATTGAGCATTTACCTCAAATAGCAAAATTTCACTAATCATAGCTTGTGGCTTGCATTTTATTAATCTTTGCATGTTTCTCTAATAGCTACATTTAATTTATCCTTTACTTATCATTGAAAATAATTTACTTATCATTGAAAATAATCACTTTCTGGAGTTCTTCAAGTTATACATAAAGCGAATACATGACAGTTGAATTAAAACTCGTTTATTAACAATAAACCTCATATTCAAAGATGCTGTCTCAAATACTTGAATCCAAAGTCCACCTTTGTCAAGTTGGATCAAAAATCATAGTTTTACTACAGATTATTCAGATACAATTTCATAATGTTATTAAGTGATAGCCAAATAATTTCATTCTTTATTATAGTAATGAAATGAAATGAAAACTCATTCTTTATTATAGTAAACCTGTAAACCCTGCCCCTCCCAATAAAGAGTAGGAGAAGGGATCCTTTTTTCTCAGTTCTGGGTTCTCAAACTTCGGTACTTCAGAATTTTACAACATGAAGTTAGCAGATCTGATAAGATGTTATTATGCTGCTTCATATATAGACCCGAGAGATCTCACAGATAAGGATATCGTAAAGGGTCTGTGCAACTTTTTCTCCAAACAGTAAATTATCATCATCATTAATTTTTTAAATATACTTCTGGTAAATATTTAAGTTTTAAAATATAAAGCAAATTTTTATCACAGTCTTTCAAGAAGCCCAATTTGTCATTTAACAGCATCTAGGTTAAAAGAGAAATTATTTGTTGACGTATTTTTGACAATGGTTTCTCAAATTTCATAATATAAAAAATGTTTTTAGGAATACAACAGTAACACACAATATTTTTTAAAAATATTTTTAAAAATTCAGCGGTGAGGAAAGAAGTAATATCGAAAGAGGCTGAGAAGTTAATGAAACTCCAAATAAAACTTGTTACCCATTATATTATGTCAATTCAGCCCAATGCACTTCCAAATTGTGTTACATAGAAAACCATTTTATCACTGTTGGTATTTTGTACTAATCATATCTAAAACCTGGTATAGAGTTATTCAGTATGGAACAATTACATTAAATTAAAGAAATAATAATAGTAATGGCCAACATTTATATAGTGCTTGCCATATGCCCAGCACCATGTTGAGCATTTCACATTTATTTTGTTACTTCATCCTCATAACAACTCTGGGAAGTGGATGCTAATCCTATCTCCTTTACAAATTAGGAAACACAGAAGCAAACAGAAGTAAAGTTGTTTGCTTAAGATCACACAGCTAATACATTTCTTAATGCCATGTAGCAAATGTAGCTTGTATTAGTTGCTGATTTACAATTATCCTATTTGGTTTCAGAACAAAATTTCATCCAAAATAAATTTGCATTTTTAATCGCTAATGGTAACATTTAAAACCTAAAAAGAAAAATTCCCAAGGGCCAATAGTCGGCAGCACTTCAACATTTTAGAGCCAATTGTTATCAATTAGTTCATTTTCAAAGATTTGAGGTAGCACTCCCAGTTCCCCATAATTTTTTCTGTATTTCCTTTTAAACTACCCCAAAAGCCGGATCAATTCCTTTTTTGTTCATAGCCTAGTCTCATCCTCTCACCTTTCCTCAAGGATTTTAGTTTCAATCCCAGATGAAAGATGGGAAGAGGATCCAAGTAGCAGCCTCTAATTCTCTTCCCCCCACCTTTAGAAGTCAAGAGGTTTTAAAAGTATACATCCTTAGAATTGCCTTTCAGAGTTAGAGTACTATATTTCCCAATTGTATCCCAGACTATCTAAAGAACTAATTTTCACTCAATAGAGTTCTCCTTTGTAACTTAGAAAAATTTTTAAAAACAACTCCAGTTAATTACAATACTAATACTTTTTTGGGTTTCTAAGAGCTTACAAATACATGGTTTCTTTCTAATATTTATAGTGAACTTGCTTCTAATTTACCTAAACAATTAACTCTGTTATATAAGCCTCTGAATTCAAGTTCTACTTCAGCCATCCCAAAAGACACTTCTATGTCCTGGTCACCTCCCCACTACCATCATTGTGAATATTTATCCCCATGGTCTACAACAAGGTCTGGACCCAGGTGATAGTGGGAGTAGGGCAGGAGATCCAACATGACTGGAGTTGGGGTTTGGTGATCCTTCCTCATGAGCCCCTCTTTGTTATAAATCTCCCTTTCTATCTCTTAATTAAACTTTACTTATTTTTAAGTTGCTACCTAATTTAAACAAGTTTTTTTTTTTCTTTTCGTGGTCATGAAAGGGTTGATGAAAGATCCTGAAAACTGTAAATCCATCTTTTTTTCATTCTCTGGCATATGGCCCTTTATGTGACAATAAAAGCACTCACACAGATCACCGTTTCCCAGTAGTACTTGAACAAGAGCCAGAGCTGCTTAAGCAGGTATGGTTTGAAAGGGAACCAAAGGGAGGCAAGCTGCTTGCATAGGGTTTTGGCTTAGATTTCTCCTCTTTATCTCTCACAGAGTCTTTTTCTTATTTTCTCTTAACACAAATTCAACAGAGTGGTACCCCAAAATTCATTAAGATATTTCAGTATTTGTTAAGCTTCTTCTAGGTGCTGTATCAGGACAAAGAGAAGGGGTTGAGTTCCTTATTCTTCACTTACCTCAAATCTGCTTATTTAAATGGAATCAACCCTTCTTAGATCTTGTTCTCAAATCAAAATCCTTCCCTCCTGAAAGGGAAAAAAGATACTTAAGTTTAGTCAGCAAACTTCCAAAATCTACTAAGATGTTTAAGCAGTTGCTATAATTTGGAAATTCACAGCAAAGATACTACATTTCAATTACAAATTCAGACTCTAATTAATTTATAATACCACAAATTTATGCAAACCAAGTAGGGGGCATTTTTCCTTTTTTTGATTATCTGACTTTATCTCTGTAACACCAACCTGGCCAGGGCTGAAATAATAGAAAGAAAGTATCTTATCAGTTTTTTTTTTCTTTTTAACATAACCTCTTGCTGAAAGCCTAAAGTGGAACTTAGTCCTGTTTACTGGGAGAGAGCATTTAGCACCAATTTACAGAAAGCTGGGGAAATTGCTTCAAATGTGAAACTATTAAATTTCATTAATTTTTCCCAGCATTCTAAATACTTTGACTGCAGCTTTTCACCAGTCTTTCTGGCTGGTTGTATTTTCCCTTTAGAAATCTTCCAAGGTAGTAGAATCTATGATCGGCACTAGACAAAATACAAAACAAAGATATTATACGTAAAATAAAGCAGACACATAGAAAATCGGTGTGCACAATTTACTAAAACTGGCAACAATTGAAAATGCCATCTTTAGGTCAATTTGGAACTCATTTGGATTTTTACATGTTTAGACCAATCTTAATTTCTTTAATGCATGGTAATTAAGAGTGCCAAATTGAGGCCAAAATAATTTATTAGTGGAATCTCATGTAGTATTAAACTAGATTTCACACAATTTACTATTGCATGTTCTTCTGGTCCCAAACACCCCAATTTTTTCCAGGGGGTTCCCATCAGTATGCTTACTGCTAGATCCCATAATTTCCCTAAGGGAACTTTTCCAGTAATGTGAAAGTTTACGCTAACTTATTTCCCTAAGGGGAGTTCTACAGTGAGGAAGCTTGCCTTAATTTATTGCCTTAAAGCGACTTCTTGGGACTATTTACTTCCCCAACAATGTGGGGGCTTACTTTTCCAATGATGTTGGAATTTACCTAACCTTGGAAGAATTTGAGATGGGGGGAGGGCAGCGTCTAACCTCGGGGATAAGTTTTCTGAGAAGTCCCTTGGTGCTCTATGGAGTTTTTCTGAAAGCTGATCTGAGTATTGAGTCTTGTCTTTACCTGACTGACTTCACCAAAAACTGGGATGGGTGAAATCTGAAATAACTAAGGAAACAAATGTTCAAGCTTCTGAGCATACCATTTTATTAAATAATTTATGCCAATTACATAAGGAGTTGGTACTAGTCCTCCTCAGCAAGGCACTAGACTCCAAATACAAGGGGAGACAGATTTTTATGAATTAAAAGCAAACAATGTATAGGATATAATATAAACCATTCCATTTTAGATCTTAAATTCCAGAAAAGAATTCTTCTTAGTTGACCCTATTGCCAAGCTTTCTTTAAATTTATTTTTCTCTCCTTAGCTCATCATTTTATGATCCCATACTGTTCATAATCTTTCCAACATCCTCCCTTGTAAGATTTTATAAAATGAACATGAATACAATTAAATATTACCGTGTTGTAAGAAATTATGATGTTATTTCTAAGGAAAAGATAACCTACTAGAGTGGTGGCCTGTCAAGAAGCCCAGGTGTTTGGAAATCAATTCATTCCTTACAATGAACAAATGAAGAAGAAAGTTGTCTTTCTCAACCTTGAAGCTTGTAAAGACAAAATCAGGAATGTTTTTGAAAAGAATGTTGCACCAATTTTTGACATGTACCTGGCATTCATGTGACTACAGTTAAAACAGATTATGAAGGACAAGCCAAAAAGATGCTACAGTTAGTGGAAAATTTATGGGAAGATATTTGAACTCATGCAAAGTAAAATAAGCAAAACCAGGAAAACAATATGCACAATGACTACACCGATGTAAATAGAAAGAAATAACAAAAAAATTAGATTTAATGCTACAAAATTATAATGATCACGCTTGACCCCAAAGATAATCCGTGAAAAGGTGCTTCCCTCCCTTCTTGCAAAGGGGGGGGACTATGAATATGGAATGTTCCATATAAGTCTGACTGTACAACTGCATCATCAGATCTTGGACCACTCAGACTTTTGTAATCCAAAACTGTGATAGTGGGGTTTGTTGCAACTTGATTCTTAGCAGCATCACAGACTAAACATTCTGTGTTCGTGAAAGCGACATAACTTGGGGTGGTCCTGTTGTCTTGGTCATTAGCAATGATCTCTGCTTTGCCATGTTGGAAGATTCCCACACAAGAATAAGTGGTGCCAAGATCAGTGCCCACTGCGGGTCCCTACAATATCGTTGCTGGGGAGTTGGGGGTCATATTGACCACTGTGGAGGAAGAAGGGCTGTTTCTGTGCTGAGTAGCAGAATATTCCATATAAAGGCAGACTTTTTTATCTTTTGGCTAATTTTTGCTGTACTTCTTTCTCCTCTTATTTATCCTTCGTTATAAGGGAATGGTTTTTTTGGAAAGGAATGGAAGATAATATACAATGGGAAATGTAGGTGGTACAAAAATAAAAGGTAATAAAATGCATTAAAAAAACAATGCAATTCAAAACAAAAAAAAATTTACAAGTGAGTATACATTCTAAATCAGTCCTTGTTACATTGCTCTTCTCAGTAAGTCAAATGTTTGCTAAGTTGTTGTAATTGGACTCCACATCTTTTTCTCATTTTTGTTGTTTCTTTTAGCTTTGTATCAATTTTTATTTTTGCTCTAACAAGTTGATTAGATGTTAGGGTTAGACTTACACAGATTGAAAGTACAAAGACAGCTGATTCAGGAATCACTACCACACAGTAACCAGTTGTTTCCTGTATGTTTTTGTGATGCTATTTGACACTTGCCACATCCAGTACGTTCACATTCAGGGTGTATGTGCATAATATCAATCGTCAAACATTGACTTCGTATCTGTTATCTACTAGGTACTACCTAGGTAATAAGCATTCAAAGGCAAAAGCATCACAGTGCCTATACTCTTACACACAAAGAACTTACATACTATTGAGGAAATACAATATTCATAGATAAGTATGTATAAGATACATACAAAATAAAAACAAAAATTACTTTCAGAGGGGAGCACTAGCATGCCTACCCCAGGACACTCCCCCAACTTATACTAATGAACTAGGTTCCCAGCTACCTTAGGTTCTAGGAGTAACCCCATGGGTGGCTAGTCCTGAGTCCCCAACAATGGTCTTCCTGTTAATAATCAGCTGTAGACTTAATTAACTTTTAGAAAAGACATTTTTTTCCAACTGTCTGAAGACATTTCTTTCTATCCCAGCAGAAATGCCAGTTCAATCAGACTCCATATGATTTCACCCTCATATCCCAAAAGCATCCCAGTAATATATCTTGTATGCTGTATTCTATACACCGCTTCATTTGTACCCCACAGCGCCTTTTTTTCCCCAACTGTACTAGAACTGGAAAGCCATGGGAGTTCCAATGGACACCTTTTTAAAAATTCAGATATTTTACCTCATAAAGCCTTATTGCCATGATTTCTTAGTTACCAGTAGTGACTCTGAAATAGTTTCTCCACCTCTGGATTATAATTTATATGGGCCTGAAGATATGAATTCATTTAAAACTCATTACACTCATTTAAAACTCATTACACTCATTTAGAACTCATTATATTAATATGAAAATGTGCGTTTCACCCTCTGTCAACTAACCCTCACTTCCAGGTCTGTATTATCTTTTCACTTGGCCTTCTTTAGTGTCTTGGTAAATGTGTTGAGATCTTGAATGCTTGTTTACATGGGGGGCAGAGGGAAGGGCTGGTTCAAATGCCTATACCTCTCCACGTGTCCATAGCACTGTGCAGTCATTGATACATATCTTCAAAAGGGCACAGGATCCAGAATGGGAGAGAGAGGCAAGGAGGAAGCAAGACTTCTCCAGGGCCCAGGCTACTTACAATGGCATGACCCTGGAAACCACATTTGTAACTACCACTAACCAGAAGAGTTACATAACTCCATTCTGCCCTGTCAAATCTATTATGAAAGAAGTCTTAAGAGTATGAGGTCTTGAAGAAGCACAAATCGCATGAGAACAAGCCAGATGCTGCTTGAGAGCTGAAATCTGAGTATAATTACTTGAAGGCACACTTACCAGCTCCCATGTTCTCTTCATAAGTGTCCTAACTTCAGCAGTTCCTTAGCTTCTGACACAGATACCCCTTGAAAGAACAGGGCTCAGGAGTTTTCAGGGATGCAGTTGTCCCTTGCCTTTATACCACAGAGGTATCACTGCTCAGCCTATTGGTGGACACTGTACCTTAAGATCTTCAACTGCTTCTAGCAAAGACCAATGCCAAAGAATCTCTCCAAGGATGCATCTAACAGAGGGCAATGCAAACACAGGCACACAGGCAAAAACATGCAGGGAACGAAAGGGACTAAATATTGACATAGCTCTTGCCAGGCACTGTGCTAAGCACTTTACAAATATTATCTCATTTGATCCTCACAACAACCTTATTATTATTATTATTATCTTCATTTTATAGTTGAGGAAACGGAGGCAAACAGACATTAAGAAACTTAACCAGGATTACATAGTTGGTAAGTATCTGAGGCTACATTTGAACTCAGGTCTTCCCGACTTGAGGCCGGTAGTCTATCTGCTGTACTATCCGCCTAGAGCCAAACTTCTCTGTCACACAGAGTTCTCAGTTGGCTTTGCTTTTCCTTCTATTAACACAGTTACCCCTGCAGGATGAAAATTAGTTGTTTTTGTTTTTTTAATTATAAACTGTGTCTCAGAAGTTGGGGTTATTCCTCCTTTCAGGAACTATCCAAAAGCAGTGTGAGAGCAGAGGAAAAGCTAATATCCCTGTTGAGGCTACTGGCAACAGTTATTGCTTTTCTGCATCAAAGACCAATCACCCTGACTTTCTGGTTATGCTATAACGCCTTTCTGGATGGCTATCGATTCAAGAATTAGTAGTTATCTACTCTGGGGTCCTTGCAGAGCCACAAGTCCAAGAAAATATTTCAAACACTGCTTGATGCAAGCAGTGAGAAACATACTCCCAAAGTAGTCAAAGAAAGAATGAGAAGGAGCAGGGTGAGGCAGGAAAGGGGTTCACCCCAGCTCTATATCTGTTAGTTGCCTATATTGACCAAATATTCTTGCTAATTAGATATTAAACTTGGTTGCTTCTATTCTACTGAAAAATGGCAAGTCCTTTCTGCACCCTTTAATTCAGCAACTTAGAGCAAAAACCTTGTCACCATTCCCTAGTTCCAAATAATAGCTAACTTTCATACAATGCTTTAAGATTTGCAAAGCATTTTACATGTTTTCTCTTTTGGTCCTCATAATAGCCCAGTGAGATAGATGCTTTCTTTATCCCCTTTCAACAGATGAGAAAGCTGAGACTGGGGAAGGTTAAGTGAGATAATCGAAGTGACACAGAAAATAAGTGTCTGAGGCAGGATTTGAAATCAAGTCTTCCCAATTCCACGTCCAACATTTTATCTACTGCACCACTTAGCTTCCTAGCTAGATATTACCCTTTAGTACCAGGCAACATAAAAAAGTAAGGAAAGAGACTGAAGGAAACTTTTAGTTCTTTCATTTTCAACATACCTTTTCTCTGTAACTAACTATGATACTTCATGAATACACCGAGGAATCAAGGTATAAACTTCTTTGATAGCCAGTACATGCCATATTTGATTATCAATAGATACAGGGATATGTCTTTATTAAGAGTTTTTTATTATTTATATAAAGTATATGAACAAGAAGAATTCATGTAAATCAATATCTCCTTATTATCTTCAAAATCCATGGCAGTCATATCTTTTTATAGAAAACTAGGGGATATTAAATTACTCAAACTCTGGAAATGTGAAAAGTTGTGTATGTGTTAGATTATAATCTGATTATCAAAATTTAAAGCTAAAAATGTCATTCATACAAGTGATTTAATTCATATTAAGTCACTGGTGAAAAATATACGTATGGGACACCCTTACAAAGGACATTTTAAAAAAGAGTTGTAATTGGTTACACCCTGTGATAGAGTGGAAAAAGAACTAGATTTGGTATCAGAGGACTTGGCCTAAAGTGCTGCCTCTGCTACTTATGAACTATATAACCTTGGGCAAGTCATTTGATCCCTCAGTCTCAGAATCAGTTTCCCTATCTATAAAATGAAGGATGTAAACTAGATGATCTATAAAGTCCTTCCACATCTAAATCCTGTCATTCTCTTATGAGACCATTGGCTGGTATGCTAAGTTGACACAGGAAGAAAATACAGCTTCAAAATTTACTGGAAACTCACTGTGACATAGGATCATAGACTGGGAGTTGGAAGCAATCTTAGAGACCACAGAATCCAAACACATAATATAAATGACGAAACTGCAGCACATAGAGATTAAATATCTTCCCAGGGTCATAAATGACTTTACATAGTAAAAGATTCATTTTAAGTCTGATACATCTTAAATAATACAAAAGTTACATAGCACTTTAAAGTTTGCAAAGCACTTTATATACATTATCTTATTTGATTTTCACAACAACCCTTTGAAGTAAGTACCAAAGAAATTAGTAGCTTCATTTTACTGAAGAAACTGAGATTCACAATGGTTATGTGATTTTCCCATGGTCAACAGCTACCTAAGGTGGGATTTAAATCCAGGTTTTCTTGACTCCAAGTTCAGTACTATATTTACCATACCAATATTCCTTTCTTCATCTGGGAGGATTTAATACCAAAAATGACACAAACATCTCATTAGAATATTGTTCAATCAATTATTTGTTCTTGGAAAACAAGCCTTAAGATCAGTGTTTTCACAAATTTCCAGTGTATTTTAAAATATTCGTGTTTTTATCCAATATATAAGAACTGTTTTCTAATTCAGACTTTCTCTTTTGACTGAATATCATAACAAATATAACTTTAATAAAACAATTCAACATGTTTGTTGAATGTATCATCAGAAGAGAACTGATACCTCTAATAGGCAGCTAATCCTAGATGGATTCCATCAGCTTGACATTTTCTTCCCCATTTATGTTATAGCAAGAAAAATAATCTAAATTTTGTTTAAGTATTCCATTTCTTTGCCTTCAAGTTTACCATACCATTTAATTCAATTTATCTTTTAAAAGAAAGTTTAAGCAATTAAATTGTGAATGGAAGTCATCTTTTTTCTTTCATGTTACTAGTACTTTTAACTACTGTCTAAAGTGCCAACAGTGTCAATTAACATATTTAGGATTAAATGGATTTACCATGCAGTCAGTAATCATTCTCAAATTCAGTGAGAAAATCTCTGGTGAGTAGTGGACATTAATTACAGTTGAAAGAGGTTACATGTTACATAATTACTAATTACATTCTGCGCAATTAGCAGACTCATCAATGTGAATCACTGATGGTTGATCATCATGTTTTGTCTGCAAAGAAATATGAAGTCTGCATAATTTTCTGATTGTATTAGCATAGGCAAGAAGGTTATTAATGAACTTTCTGTGTCTGGAAGAGATTTGATGTGTGTGATGGACAAAAGCAAAAGACAGTGCCATCCTTCTGTAAACTTTGTCTTGAAGTACACAGATATTTCATTATAATCTTCAAAGCTGGGTGTTTGTGGAGTTATTTTGCTTTCTGAAATAGATGTTGCATGTGGTTTTATTCAGATGGGAAACATACGAAACCTCTGATCGTCTCCCCCTATTCAAGAGCTATCTATGACTCACTCCGAGGCTCCAAAGATTAAAGCCCACTGTTTGAAAATAAATTTAAAGAAATTAAAATTACTGGGACAGCTAGGTGGCACAGTGAATAGAGCACTGACCCTGGAGTCAGGAGGACCTGAGTTCAAATATGACCTCAGACAATTAACACTTACTAGACATATGACCTTGGGCAAGTCACTTAACCCCAATTGCTCTGCCTTCCCTCTTCCAAAAAAAAAAGAAAAAATTAAAGTTACTTTTGGAAGATCAATGAGAAATTCAAATATGTGGCATGTAACTAAATAGAACAGGACCATTTGAAGAGTTAAGTAGCTCATCTGAATTATTTTAACCATCTTTTGCTGGGCTAAAACTATAGACTAAATGTGTCTAATCACCACCTGCTAGGAAGGACTAGCTTTGGGAGACTTTGCTCTCTGTGATAGAAAATGTGCTCTTGTAATGTTAATGGAATCTGAAGATCTTCCATGCCCCTTTGTATTGGCACTTAGTAATCTTATTTCAAGTTAACACCCTTTTTAAGCTATTTAATTAACACAGAAGTAGTTAACACCTGGGGAGTAGTTAACACCTTAACAGGAAGGGGCAGAACAGGGAGGAGCTATACTGCATATAAAGTAGAGAACCAGCAGGACAGTTAGATTTTTTTCTCAGTGACCACCTGGAAGCTGCAACTTTCGTGAGAACTTCCAAGAACCAGGCTGAGGAGCAATTGAGTGAGAGAAGGATCCCTCCTTGGGAAAACCTGTTCTATTGTGAAGGCTTGGGAATGTGGGTGTTCACTGCATTAACTATGTGTATCAACTTCATGACTTTGGCTTTCTGGTTCTGAGACTTGGCTTTCTTGTTCTGGGATTCGGTTTTCTGGTTATTTGAATAAAGGCTTTGGTTCTGCCCTCCATGTGGAGAGTTTGCTACATTTTGTGATTCACAACTATACCAGCATATTCATAACCACCATGGGTGTTGTGAATATTGCATTATTGTTACAGCTCTACAATCTGGAACTATGCCCAAAGGGCTATAAATAAGTATATACCCTTTGGCCCAGCAATACCACTTCTAGGGTTATATCCCAAAGAGATCAGAGAAGAGGGAAGAGGACCCATATGTACAAAAATATTTATAGCAGCTCTTTTTGTAGTGGCAAAAAATTGGAAAACATGGGGATGCCCATCAATTGGGGAATGGCTGAACAAGTTGTGGTATATGAATGTAATGGAATACTACTGTGTTATAAGAAATGAGGAGCAGACAGACTTCATAATAACCTGGAGAGACTTATATAAACTGATGCTGAGCAAGAAGAGCAGAATCAGGAGAAATTTGTACACAATCACAGACACAACGTATGTGTGATGACTAACTTCAATAGACTGGGCTCCTCTCAGCAATAAAAGGTTATAGGATGACTCCAAAACACTCATGATTGAAGGAGATACCCACATCCAGAGAAGGAGATGCAGAGCCTGAGTACAGATTGAAACAAACTACTTGCTCTGTTTCTTTTCCCTGTTCTGTTGTGTTCCCTCTCTCCTACTGATCATTC
>JAQQSU010001012.1:0-15875 GCA_028627135.1 Pseudochirops cupreus | reverse complement strand
ATTGCTCACCTTTAGAAAGAGATCCCAAAAGTCAAACTCCCAAGAATATTATAGCCAAATTCCAGGGCTCACTGGACCAGGAGAAAATATTGCAAGTGACCAGAAAGAAACAATTCATGTATCATGGTGCCACAATCACAAGATTTAGCACCTTCTACGTTAAAGAATCATAAGGCTTAGAATATGATATTTCAGAGGGCAAAGGACCTAGGATTACAACCAAGAATCACCTACCCAGGAAAACTGAATACAATCCTTCGGGGGAAAAGATTGACATCCAATGAAATAGAAGACGTTCACAAATTTTTGATGAATAAAACCAGAGCTGAATAGAAAATTTCACTTTTAATTACAATACTCAAGAGAAGCATAAAAATGTAAACAGGAAAGGGAAATCACAAGACTCTTAATAAGGTTAAGTTATTTACATTCTTACTCATAAGTCAAAGAACTTTCTCATTATTAGGGCAGGTAGAAGTATACAGACAGAGGGAATGAGTGTGAGTTGAGTATGATGGCATGGTATCTAAAAACTAAAATTAAGGGATGAAAAAGAGGAATGCATTGGGACAAAGGGAAAAGGACAAGCAGAATGGCATAAATTATGTCATTTAAAGAGGCAAGAAAGAACTTTTATAAAGGAAAAGAAGCTGGGGGACGTGACAGAGAAGGCTTGAACCTTACTCTACTCAGAATTGGCTCAAAGAAGTAATAACATATACATTCAGTTGTGTCTAGAAATCCATCTTACCCTATGGGAAAAAAAGGGAAATGCTATGAGTGAACAGGATAAGGGGTGCTGATGAAAGAGAGTATGGATAGGGGGAGACAATAGTTAGAAGTAAAACACTTGTATGGAGGGAGAGGGTGAGAGGAGAGAAAGAGAGAATATGCTCTTTCTTTAATCATAGATCCTCCAAAGTTTAAGGTCCCTGAAAGTCTGACTCCTTCAAAGCATACCTGAACAAGAATTTACTCTGCAACATCATTGACAAGCAGTATATCCAGGTTTCTCCAGAAGACCTTACTACTTTTAAAACTCCAATTGCCAAGATACTTCCCATCTAATTGAAATCCATTTTCCTGAAACTTCCAAATATTATTCCTATTCCTGATTTCTGGAACCAAGCAGAAAAAGTCTAATACCTTTTTACATGATAGTGTTGGAAAATACTTGAAACTAGTTATCACATCACCCTATTATGTCCTTTCAACATCTCTTTTTCTTCAGGATAAACAATGAAAATTTATTCACATGATTCTTATACAGCATGGTGCTCATATTCTTTTCTTTCTTTTTTGGGAAGGCATTCTGGTCATCCTTTTCTATATGCATTTTAGTTTTCCTTATTTTTTCTAACATATCCAGAAATAAATAGAATATTCCAGATGTGATTTAATTGCGACACAATATAGTGATACTACAGAATAACCTTCCTTCTGAAACCTATACTTCAACCCCAATCCAACAATTTTTCTTTAGATTTCCTCCTAAAATTCAATAAATTCAATTCAACAGACAATAAAGTAATACTATTAAAAGGAAAATTATTCTTTTGGACTTTTACTCTAATTAACAAGGCATATCTTGTCATATGTATAAGATTAAGTCCCTCAAATACCTCATTCTTTCAAAATGATATAGGAATAACTAGACAAAGGTAAAGAAGCTTGTAAAACAGAGACGAATCTATTAATTTGTGAAGTTAAAGTCAGGAGCCTCTTCTGAGTTTATTTTAAGGAATAGAAGTTCAGTGCAATCAGTTATCTTAGTGGAGAGCAACTTTCAAACTATGTTACTTTAATGGGTAATCTGATTTTGCTTAGTATTTTTTTTATTTAATCTGGCATTCAAAGCTTCGTGTAGTGTATGTACTGAAATGCATGCAAACTACTCAAGCGATACTTTTAAAAAAATGTTCCCATTGTTTAAAGGGCTTCTGAAAGCAGTACTCTATGTTTATGTCCATTTAAATATGGTTAAAGACTGAACATGTTTTATTATAGACAAGTCATTTCATATAAACTATTCTCTGTATACAATTTGGGATTATAATACACATCACATCCCATTTTTTGTTAACTCTTGCTTATGCCATGAAATGATTGCAAATTCAGATAGAAAACAGTAGGAACTTTCTCACCTTTTGCTAATTACAACAATTCAGATATCTTAGTATTAATCTAATACCTACTACAAAGAGAAACTTTCAGTTTGCCTGCTCCAATAATAGAAATTTCTATGAGAGGAAGAAGCAAGAACATGGTTAGAATAGTATCAGAACTGGTCCTCCAAAGTCCAAGCCTAAGGTAACGGAGTAACACAACACAAATATACAAAGATAAAGATCCTCCACTCTGAGTTCAGGTAGGCATCGTAGTTTGTGGAACAGTTAATCAAAGCCCCACTTTCATTTACAGCAGTGGTTCTCAACCTTCCTAATGCTATGACCCTTCAATACAGTTCCTCATGTTGTGGTGACCTCCAATCATAAAATTATTTTTGTTGCTACTTCATAACTGTAATTTTGCTACTGTTATGAATCTATCTGATATGCAGGATGTATTTTCATTGTTACAAATTGAACATAACCCACAGGTTGAGAACCACTGATTTACAGGATGCCGAAGCCAAACTCAGGGTTTAACCAGGTGTGAAACTTTCCTATTCAAAAGGAAGTAACAGAATGGGGAAACGGAATCAAGAGGATCTTGCCTCTAGCCATGCCAAAATTGTCTTCGCAATTTACCTAGACAGAGACGTTCCATTTGGAATGGTGCCCAGACTGCACTCCCTCTGGGAAGCACATGACATCCCCCTTGAATGATGGACAATGCAGATAATCATACCTGAAATCAAAACTCAGAATAATATCATATTAGAGTCTCATGAGATTTTTACCTCAAATAGCAAGTTTCACTAAACATAGTTTAGGGGTAAGTTATAAACAATAAAGTTTACCAGGCCTTTACAAAGTTACTCAATATCTTTTTCTTCCTTTTCTTTTTCTTCTTCTTTAAGGGTCTAAACTATAAAATCTATCACTAGAAATAAAGAAAATAATTAAATTCTGGAGTACCACATAGATAATGAATATATATGATAGCTTATTCAAAAACCTATAAAAATAACACTGGCCAATGATTATCAACTCCTAGACTAACATATATCTGTCTCTTAAGGTTTTGTATATTCAGCCTTAAAGCAAACTTACATTTTTAAGACTGGAGTTTGTGAGGACTAAGTTGGTTCAAGATACACACAACTTCCACAAGTGATAGGCAATTCAATTTAGATGAAATTCACTCTACATTTTAAACAGGTTTGAAAATTTCACCCCAATTTTGTGCAAGAAGTATTTGTTTATAACACAGTAAGCTCTTGCACAGGGTTGATAAGAATCCAAAGAAAACTTGTAAGTTTACAAAAAGGGAAATTCTGCAAGGTTTTTTCTACATATCATTTCCCATCCAGTAATCAATTATCAATTATTCTTTTTTTGAATATACCTGTGTACATATTTAATAGTTTTTTAACATTATGACCATAACCTCTAATAGCTTAATTAACAATTTCATAATTTTCACAAGTGATCATCAAAGAATTTTAGGTGAAAATTCCTCTTAATTGTAGGCAAAGCTGGAAGTTTCTAGTTTCTTAAATTACAGTGCTTCAGAATAGTACATGTGCTCAGCAGAGCTGATGAAACAACAATCCTCGAGGAATTTTTCCATTTTCTTTTAATATTTCAATTCATAATCAAACAACCTCCAGATTACAAGAGAAGCTGCTTTTCCAACAGCATACTTGATACACTAGTTTATGGAATTTCACAGTATCATAAACAATATTATGGATTTGAAACTCGTCAAGTGACCTCATTTTAGCTGAACACATTTCCAAATTACCTTACACAGAAAAGCATTCATCTTATCATTACTATCGCTGCATTCTGATCACATCTAAAACCCCAGTATAGTTATCCAGTATGGAGCAACTACATTCAGTTAAGGAATCAATGGAAAACTACCATAGTTACCATGTACATAGTGCTTGCTGTACACCAGGCACTGTGTTAAACACTTTACACGCCTGTGATCCTCACAACAACCCTGAGAAGTAGGTGTTATCATTTCATTTTCCTCACTCTTAACAGAAGTGAAGTCACACAGCTAATAAATTACTCAGACTGGATTTTAACCCTGGTTTGATGTCAAATAGCAAATGCATTGTTTCTGCACTGAGTTCTGCTTTACCACAATTAGCCTAATAGCAGAACACACATCGTGATTTACTTTCAGGAAAGATTTCAACCAAATCAAATCAAATAAAGATTTATAATTCCTAATGGTAATATTTCAATCTCAATTCATCCAGGGATCACTTATTGGTAGCACTTCAAAAAAAGAATTCATTATTATCAATAAATTCATTTTTAAACACAAGAATTGGCAGTTCCCAGATCCCTATAATGTTCCCCTATTTTTTCAGAACTGGATCAGTTCTTAGTCCCTGGTCTTGTTTACCTTCCTTGAGTTTATCCAGATAAGAATAAACAACAGCTTCCCATTCCCATCCTCCAGCTTTGAAGCCCAGGAATTAAAAACTGCATATCACAAAGAATAGCCACAGAAAGTTTCTTTATTGGAATAAGATAAAAATCCTCTTGTACTTCTCTCTTTCTAAATCTCCAAAACCCTTTATTCAGATTATACAGCTTTCCTTAATTTTCTACTTATTTTCTCTTCTCTCTAATTCCCTTAAATATCTCTTGTGTTCTTTAATCATAGCTTTAAAAAACAAACCACACCATTCTTATTTCTTTTACACTTCCATTATCAGTCACATCCCAGACTACACCTTACTCCATTGAATTTCTTCCAGTTCCTCCTTACGTCCCCTAACCCTCCTGATCAATATCTTATCCCCATAATCCACAACTGGTCTGGGTCTAGGCTGTGATGGGGGTGAGATAGGCTGAACCATGTGGCTAGGGATGGGATTGGCCAATCTGAATTTTTCTACATCTCCCTTTCATTCTTTAAACCTTTCCCCTCTTTGTTACCCTTCAGGGCATTTTGATCTTTGTTTTATGAAAATGAAGATTATAGCTGTTTCAAAGACAACCTCACTGAAAGGTCCCATCTCTTATCTGGCCATTTTTTTTCTTTTTCCTTTAATCTTTTCCAGTTCCTACTCAGCCTCATCTCTCAGTTGTAGACTTGACTGGCAGGATTTTCCCAAACCATTCCAATTTGATTCCCTAGGAGTCCTGCTCCATCTGTGAATACCAGTATTCCCATGGAAATGCATGCAAGTTCTTTATTTATCTGCCCAGTTCAAGCAAGCACATTTTCTTTTGGCTTCCTTTCTTCATGCAGAAGTTAAAAAAAAATCAAAATTTAACTTCCTTTTCCTTTCCTGTCCTGAGTTCTGGGGAGCTCAATTTTCCACCACTTCACTGCTTAACTAACCTAATGGGGTATCAACTCCAGCCTATTTTCACACAAGGTCTGAATGACAGCTTTACAGGTGGATCAGGTCTTCTCATAGTTAGAGCCAGAAGAGAAAACCTTCAAAACTTCCAGGTTGTCTTCATCATTTGTTGAAACGAAAATTCTTCATTTGGCCTTTCACCCTGATTAAGGGGGCAAATTCAGGACAAAGAGAATTAAAAGAAATTTATTAGAAATATGTCAAGGTGTTAGGGTTCAGTCATTTTTCAGTTGAGTCTGACTCTTCCTGACCCAGTTTGGGTTTTTCTTGGCAAAGATACTGGAGGGGCTTGCCATTTCCTTCTCCAGACCTTTTTACAGATGAGGAAACTGAGGCACACAGGGTTAAGTGACTTGCCCAGGGTCACACAGCTAGTAAGTGTCTGAGGCTAGATTTAAACTCAGGAAAAAAGACTCTTCCTGGTTCTAAGCCTGGCACTCTAAGCACTCCAACCTGCCTTGTACCCCTGAGCTGCTCCTTATAATAATAGCTAGAATTTATTTTATTGTTCAGTCATATCTGACTTACAATGACCTCATGGACTACACTGTTAAGGTAGCAACACAGTGATGGGGAGGTCACTGAAGATCCGTGGTGACTTCCAAGTGGGGCCAGCCTTTATTGGGAACTTTTGTAACAAGATAGAGAATTCAGATAGGTCAACATCAGCAAGGGAGGTTAGTCCCTTGCATCTCTGTTCCTCCCCAAGGCAGCAAGGAGTGTGTGGCAATTTCCAAGTAGAGGGTAACTTGACTGAAAAATATCAGGGACTGGGTGACGCCTCCACCTAACACTGATTGACAAGCAGATCTGGGAATCATGGGTCATTGGATCAGAATAATACTTTGCAATCCCAGTAGCCATCCCTACCCCCAAATAACTACAGTGATGTATAGATATAAAACTAAATCCAAATATACCATAATGTCCTCCAGTTGTGTGGCTGTCTTTGTTCTTATATTATCTCATTACATTACTCATATCTTTTTCTCTCTTACCTTGTCTTTCTCTGTTCATTTATGTTATCATCCTGTTGAATATACCTGTTGAATATGAATATAAATTCATAAGAATTTAGTTTTGAAAATGGTGGATAGACTATTTTTAGTCCAGAGTATGTTGTGGGTCCAGCAGATTTGAACTTCATCTATTGGAATTCTTTCTGCTACATACAGGCCTGACTCAATTTCTCTCTTCCTACTCCTAAAGGTAGCCCATGTGTTTAACATCTGAAGTCACAATAGCTGACCCACTTTTAGCTTGGGATTTGAGAGGCAGATTAGCATAAAGTTTTTTTTAACCTCATTATAATCAGTCTGAGAAATGTAGTTTGGTTTGTATAAGGATAGAGAGCTAGTCTTCTTCAAGTCAGAAAGCCCTGAGTTCAAATCCCGCATCCAATATATGCTAAGCCTTTGACCCTACACAAGTTAATCAAATTTTTAGTGCATCAAGAAACTCTTTAAAATTCGAAGTTGAAAAATAGTTATGAGTGTGCATAGTTTTCCCCTTTTTGCATTTAAAGCATTTCACATTGTGTCTCTAAACAATCTTTCCAGCCATTTCACAATGTGACTTTAACTCACCTTTCTTTATAGGTAGAAAGTATTTCTTCATCAGTTCTTCTTTATGCTATTGAAATCACAGGTCCCTATGCCCCAAAATAATAATATCAGTTTTAGCCATATTGGAAACATACATACAGTGTGATATAAAGTAATGAAAACTGTAAAAAAAATGATTTATGGAAAGCAATTAATTAAGCAACAAGCATTTGTTAAGAATCTAATTGTGTCATAGGCATTGCACTTGAGGGTGGAAATACAAAGACAAAAATAAAATAATCCCTCCCATTAAAGGGTTTACTTTCTCCCAGGGGAATTACATTTCTGCATGTATACATTAGTGTAGCATACAGACTGAATCTGTGATTTTACTGGGGTAGGGAGCTCCCAGGGAGAAACCTCTACCAAGGCAGCTTGGCAAGTGTCTGGAATTTATGGCCTTTGAGAGTTTGTCTAGAGCATGAGTGTTAAATAGAAACAGAACCAAGGTATCTATGTATATGTGTGTGTGTGTGTGTGTGTGTGTGCGTGTGTGTGTGCGTGCGTGTGTGTGTGTATGTGTGTGTGTGTGTGTGTGTGGAGGGGGGTTGGGAGGGAAAAAGGAGAGGCTGGCACTAAACCATTAGAAGGATCCCTATGGGCAACATATTGACTTAGAAAATCACAAGCTAACATTTAGTTAAATAATTTCCTGTTGTACGTTAATCTCGTTCTGGTCCCATTCAGAAGCTGTGCAGGGTACAATGGTGCTGGCCCCAAATCTGACACCTCCTGACCTAGAGTACTGAGAGATCAAGGAATCTGCCCAAGATCATACAGCCAATATAGAGCAGAATGAGCAACTGAAACCCATCTTTCTGGGCCAAAAGCCAGCTCTTGTTCTGTTGTGCCATGATGCCTGTTGTAAACACTTAAGTATATCTATAGTAATAATAATCACTAGAATTTATATAAAACTTTAAGGATGGCAAAATAATTTACATAGAGTATCTCATTTGATTTTTGCAAAAACCTTGGGAGGTGGGTGTCATTATTATATCCCTTTTTTGTTTTTAAGAGAGGAACCTAGAGCTTGGAGGTTGTGAATTGCCCAGAATCACACACCTGTATGTGGCAGGATTGTCACTCAGATCTTCCTGATTCCAAGCGTCACTTTATAAAATAAAAGGTATTTTAATTGGGAGGGGAGTAAAGACAGCTAGGGAGATTAGGAAAGGTCTCATGTAAGACACAGCACTTGACCTGAACAATGCTAGAAATCAGATATTGCAAGAATGGGAGATGAGGCAGAAGGGTATTTTAAGCATTAACCTCCACAAAGGCAAGGAAATAGATAACATGAGGAATTATAATAATTTTTCATCTTTGATTTCCTTTTATTAATTTTCATTATTTGTGGACAGGTTAGGACTGTTTCTGCTACTTAAGAGTTTATTGAGCTGTCTGAAACCTGTCATAGGGGAAGTGAAAATTTACTTAAATATCAAGCATTCCTCAGATATGAAGCCAAAAAGGGAGTCAAGGCTTCCTAACTAATTTGACTTGAGGAAGGATTCATCTGACACTAACTCTGTAGGCATGAAAATCTCCCTTTCTCAATAAGTCCATTATGAAACCTCTAAATGTAGTTTAATCTGTAACCTGACTTAGTTTACCTGTAGGGTCTGTTTAACTAGGTTTGTTTCCTTAGTTGATGCATGAGATAATAATTCTGTTAGTCAAGTTTGTTCAACTTTTATGACACCAAAGGGAGCATGTGATAATAAACTTGTCTTTTCTCCCCAACTTTTATGGCATAAAACGATGTACAAGATTGTAATATGCAAAAAAAAAAATTATGTATTTTCCTGTTGTTCTGATGTAACTTTGTTTTTAAGATGGCTTATTGGAATCCTGATTGTTGTTCAGAATTGGATGAACTCTCACGTAAAACAGAGGTGGATAGCAGAATGGATTAAAAACCGTAACCCTACAATATGCTGTTTACAAGAAACACGTGTGAAACGGGGATAAACATAGGATAAAAGTAAAAGGTTAGAGTAGAATATTTTATGTTTCAGCTAAAGTAAAAAAAAAACAGGAGTAGCAATCTTAATCTCAGACCAAGCCCAAGCAAAAATAGACCTAATTAAAAGAGATAAGGAAGGAAACTATATCCTGCTAAAAAGGCACCATTGACAATGAAGCAATATCATTCCTAAACATGTATGCACCAAATGGTATAGCTTCCAAATTCTTAGAGGAGAAGTTGAGGAAGTTAGAAGGAGAAATAGATAGCAAAACCATGCTAGTGGGGGAATTCAACCTCCCTCTCTCTGAACTTGATAAATAAATAAACAAGAAAGAAGTTAAGGAGGTGAACAGAATTTTAGAGAAGGTAGATATATGATAGACCTCTGGAGAAAATCAAATGGGGATAAAAAAGAATATACCTTCCTTTCAGTGGTATATAGCACATACACAAAAATTGACCACGTACTAGGGCATAAAAACTTCACAATTCAGTGCAGAAAGACAGAAATATTAAATGAATCATTTTCAGATCATAATGCAATAAAAATTATATGTAAGAAAGTACCTTGGAAAGATAGACTAAAAACTCACAGGAAACAAAATAATCTAATCCGAAACAATGAGTGGGTCAAACAACAAATCATAGAAACAATTAGTAACTTAATTCATGAGAATGACAATAAGGACACAGTTTATCAAAACTTATAAGATGCATTGAAAATGGTTCTGTGTCACTACACATATATATCCTGTATTTAATTGCTTGTTCTTCCAGTGGGGGTGGGTGATGAGGAGGAAGGGAAAGAATCTAGAATTTAAGGTTCTATAATCAAATGTTAATATATATATGTAATAATGATAATAATAATAATTATTATTAACTACATCCAACTGGGAATTAAGATATACAGGCACTGCGGTAGGGAGATCCTGACCTACCAGAAAGTCAAAGAGGTGAGGGGGAGGACATAGGAGAGAGCAGATTGGGGGAGGGGTTATACAGTGGGATGGCTGTTTTGAGGTGTTGGGTAGGGGAAAGATGGGGAGAAATTTTGTAACTCAAAATCTCTTGGAAATAAATGATGTAAACAAGAAAATAAATAAGTAAATTTATTTTTAAAAAAATATAAGTTGCCAAGATTAACTGAAGAAGAGGTAAAATACTTAACCCCCTCTCAGAAGAAGAAATTGAACAAGCCATCAACAAATTCCTTAGGAAAAAATCTCCAGGGGCAGTTAGATTTCCTAGTGAATTCTATCCGACATTTAAAGAAAATTATTTCCAATACTTTATAGATTATTTGGGAAAATTGGAGAAGAAGGGGTTCTACCAAATTCTTTTTATGATACAAATATGATATTGATACCTAAATCAGGAAGAGTCAAAACAAAGAAAATTATAGACCAATTTCTCTCATGAGTATAGATGCAAAAATTTCAAATAAAATATTAACAAAAAGATTACAGCAACTTACCATGACAATAAAAGAGCTTGATCAAGTAGGATTTATTCCAGGAATGCAAGGCTGGTTTAATATTAGGAAAACTATCAGTATAAATGATCATATCAACAACAAAACTAGTAGAAACCTATGATTATCTCAATAGATGTAGAAAAACTTTTGACAAAATATAACACACACTCATATTAAAAACACTAGAAAGTATAGGAATAAATGGAGTCTTCCTTAAAGTAATAAGCAGCATCTATCTAAAACCATCAACAAATATCACATATAATAGGAATAAGCTAGAAGCATTTCCAGTAAGATCTAGGGTGAAACAAGGATGTCCACTATCACCCTGTCATTAAATTTGGTACTAGAAATGTTAGCTATAGCAATAAGGGAAGAAAAAGAAATTGAAAGAATTAGATTAGGCAAAGAAGACACTAAGTTATCACTCCTTGCAGATCATATGATGATATACTTAGAGAATCATAGAGAATCAGTTGAAAAATTACTCAAGATAATAAGTAAATTTAGCAAATTTGCAAGATATAAAATAAACTCACATAAATCCTTGGCATTCCTATATATTTCCCACAAAGCCCAACAGCAAGAAACAGAATGAGAAATTCCATTTAAAGTTACTGTAGACATTATAAAATATTTGGGAGTCTACCAGCCAAAACAAAGCCAGAAACTATATCAACACAATTACAAAACACTTTTTACACAAAGTCAGATCTAAATAATTTGAAAAACATTAGTTGCTTGTAGTTAGGTCAAGCTAATATAATAAAAATGACAGTTTTGCCCAAATTAATTTATCTATTTAGTGTCAAACCAATCAGTCTACCAAAAAATTATTTCATTGAGTTAGAAAAAGTAGTAACAATCCATCTGGAAGAACAAAAAGTCCAGAGTATCTAGGGAATTAATGAAAAAAAAATGCTAGGGACGGTGGTCTAGCCATACCAGATTTTAAACTATATTATAAAGCCGCAGGCATCAAAAGTACTTGATACTGGCTTAGGAATAGAGTAGTGGATTGGTGAAATAGATTAGGTACACAAGATGCAGTAGTCAGTGACCATAGTAATTTACTACTTTATAAACCTAATTACTCCAGCTTCTGGGATAACAACTCACTATTTGACAAAAACTCTTGGGAAAACTGGAAAATAGTATTAAAGAAACTGGGCATAGACCAATATCATACACTGTACACCAAAATAAAGACTAAATGAGTTCACGATCTAGATATAAAGGCTGATACTGTAAGCAATCTTGGAAAGCGAGGAATAGTTTACCTGTCAGATTTATGGAGAAGGGAAGAATTTATGACCAAATGAGAGATAGAGAGTGTTATGAAATGCAAAATGTATAATTTTGATTACATTAAATTGAAAAATTTTTGTACAAAAAAGCCAATGTAACCAAATTAGGAAGGAAGCAGAAAACTGGGAAAGAATTTTTACAATCAGTGTCTCTGATAATGGTCTCATTTCTAAAATATACAGAGAACTGAGTCAAATCTATAAGAATACAAGTCATTCCCCAATTGATAAATGGTCAAAGGATATGAACACACAATTTTCAGAGGAAGAAATTAAAGATATCTATAATCATATGGAAAAAATGCTCTGAATCTCAATTGATTAAAGAAATGCAAATTAAAACAGTTCTGAGGTACCACATCTCACTGGTCAGATTGGCTAAGATGACAAAACGAGAAAATGATAAATGCTGGAGGAGATGTGGGAAAATTGAAACACTAATGTATTTTTGGTAGAGTTGTGAACTGATCCAGCTATTCTGGAGAGCAATTTGGAACTATGCCCAAAGGGCTATAAAAATGTACATACCTTTGACCCAGCAATACCACTTCTAGGGCTGTATCCCAAAGAGATCATACAAGTGGGAGGAAGACCCATTTGCACAAAAATATTTAGTGTATCTCTTTTTGGTGTGGCAAAGAATTGGAAATCAAGGGGATGATCATCAATTAGGGAATGAATGGAATGGAATATTATTGTACTATAAGAAATGAGGAGTGGACGGACTTCATAATAACCTGCAGAGACTTATATAAACTAATGCTGAGTAAGAGAAGCAGAATCAGGAGAACGCTGTACACAATTATTGATGCATTTTATCTGTGATGACTAACTTTGATAGACTGGGCTCCTCTTAGCAATGCAAGTTCATAAGCCAACTCCAAAAGACTCATGATGCAAAATGCTGTCCCCATCCTGAGAAAGATTTATGGACTCTGAATGCACATTGAAGCAAACTACTTGCTCTCCTTCTTTTTTGTTTTGTTTTGTTTCTTCTTTCTTGTTTATTCCATTGGTTATAATCCTTCTTTACAACTTGAGTAATGTTTAATGTGAAGGTATTTGTAGAACCTATGACAGATTGCATGCTGCCGTGGTGGGGAGAATATTTGGAACTCAGAAGCTTGTGGAACTGAATGTTGTAAACTAAAAGTAAATTAATTAATCAAATTTTTAAAAAGAAGAATGTCCTCAATTTCATTAAAGATTTATTTCCCCCTGTAACATTTTACTAAATTTTTCTGAATATGTAATTCTTGGCTTTAAGCATTTATCCTTTGCCTTCCAGAATACCATATTCAAGCTTTCTGATTATTTTTTGATGGGGTTTTATTTTTCCTTTTTCCTTAATACTGTTTTATTTTTCCCCAGTTACATGTCCAGAAGATTTTTAGCATTTATTTTTACAAGATTTTGAGTTCCAAATTTTTCTCCCTTCCTCTCTCCCCTCCCATCTTCTGAAAGAGGTATGCAGTTTTGGTAGTTTGTATATGTACTATTATGTGAAAATTTCCATATTATTCACAGTTGTGAAAGAAGAAACTGATTAAAAAAACACAAGGAAAAATAAAGTGAAAAAATATATTTTGATCTGCATTCAGAGTCCATCAGTTCTTTGTCTGGATATGAACAGCATTTTCCTTTATGATTCCTTTATACTTGTCTTGGGTCATTGTGTTGCTGAGAAGAGCTGAGTCATAGTTGATCATCACACAATGTTTCTGATACTGTGTACAAAGTTTTCCTAGTTTTGCTCATTTCACTTTGCATCAGTTCACATAAGTCTTTTCAGGATTTTCAAAAATCTGTTCATCATTTCTTACTGTACAATAGTATTCCATTATGTTCATATACCACAACTTGCATACAAAATGATGAGCTTTATGATTTTAGAAAAACATGGATAGATTTGCATGAGATAATGAAGAAGAAAATGAGTAGAACCACAGAATGTTGTATACAAGTAACAACAATATTGTTTTAAGAATAACTTTGAGCGAATAAGTCATTTTGACTATTATAAATACCCAAATCAACTACAAAGGGCATATGAAGGAAGATGCTATCTGCATCCAGAGAAAGAATGACAAATAAAACTATTTATAGAATAATTGTATATACACATGTAAAGTATATATAACATATATAAAATATACATATATGTATATGTGTATATGCATGTATGTATGCATATTTTTGCCTAATAATTGCCATATCTATGGTGGGGAGGGGGGTGAAGGGAAAGAAAGGGAAAAAGTTTCGTGATAATTTCATTATATATTTTAAAAGAATAGCAAGTAGAATATAATAGATATGCAGTTCCTGTACAATGATCTTTTTTTCTATTCTACTATGTTGTATAAATTTATTTCTTAAGTTCAGAATAAAATATATATATTTTTAAAAGAGCTCTAGGCATTTTTTAGATAAGAAGATGTAAAAGGAACCTTATCTGTCCTAATCTCCTTGGCAACATGTAAATCCTCCCCCTTAATCAGTCTATTTTGGAATCACATAAATATAGTATAATTGGTAGACAGTTTACCTATAGAGTTTGTTTGATAAAGATTGGTCCTTTAAAGGATGTTTGAGATGTTATTCTGATTAAGTACATTCAACTTTTATGACATTGAAGGAAACATGGGATTATGTATGTATCTTTTCTTTAACTTTAAGGCCTAAGAAGAATGTACAAGATTGCACTGTGCTGTCCTTCTGACATAATTTTGCCTATAAGAAGCCTTATTAGATTCCTAATAATTTTTCTGGAAACTGTCCAGGAGAAGCCCCAACTGGAGCTTTCAGGAGAGTGGATGACTGGCAGCTGTGGTGGTTTCTAGAATTACCAACCCATAAGAGCCAAAGACAAAGGGAAAAGATCAGTGGAACTCAGCTAAATTTGGGGAAGAGGGTCCAGCTGACTGCCTCCAGAGCTAGAATCAGTCTGAAGCCGTGACCCTGCAGCCACATTCACATGGCTATTTCAGAAGGTCCTGGAGGGCAGATTGCAGAGGGGCCAAGTGATCACTCAGAGGCAAAGTGCTGTTGCCTTGAGCTGCCTGGATTGGGATTGCAGTCTTGAGTGGTGGTCCTGAAGTGCATTTTCAGTGAGCCAAAGCTGGAGGGAGCTGCAGAAATGGTGTCCTCCTAATACTTCCAGCAGCTGCAAAACCCCAGCAATTTGGGACAGAGTTCTCCCCTCAGAAAGCAGAGTTCTACTGAGCCCAAAAGTCAAATAATTGACTGGCAACATGAGGTGGCAAAGGAAGCAAAGAAAGCTCAGCAATCCAACTTTAGATTCCTTTTTTGGGGAAAAAAAGGATCAAAGTATGGAACGGGAGGAAGACAACAGTCAGAACTCCCACACCACAAGCTTCCAAGAAAAATGTATACTGGTTACAAGCCATAGAGGAACTTAAGAAGGATTTTGAAAACCAAATAAGAGAAGTGGAGGAAAAATTGGGGAAAGAAATAAGAATGAAGCAAGAAAATCAGGAAAAGAGAGTCAAAAACCTGACTGAAGAAAATAATATCTAAAAAACAGACTAACTCAAATGGCAAAAGAGGCCTAAAAAGACAATGAGGAGAAGAATGCCTTCAAAAGTTGAATTTGCCAGATGGAAAAAGAATCTCAAAAGGTTTCTGAAGAGAATAATTCCTTCAGAATTAGAGTGGAGCAAATGGAAGCAAATGACTTTATGAGAATTCAAGATACTATTAAACAGATCCAAACAAGTGAAAAAATAGAAGGCAATGTGAAATATCTCCTTGGAAAAACCACTGACTTGGAAAATAGATCCATTTAAAAATTATTGGACTACCTGAAAGCCATGATCAAAACAAGAACCTAGAAAACATCCTTCAATAAATTCTCAAGGAAAATTGCCCTGATATTTTAGAACCAGAGAGCAAAAGAGAACTTGAAAGAATTCACCCATCACCTCTTGAAAAAGATCCCAAAAAGAAAACTCCTAGGAATGTTATAGCCAGGTTCCAGAGTTCCCAGATCAAGGAGAAA
>JAQQSU010010119.1:0-12508 GCA_028627135.1 Pseudochirops cupreus | reverse complement strand
TTGCCACACAGGAGAGTAGAGGGGATGGAGATGAGAGGTGGGATGACAGAGGGGAGGGCAGGGTGGGGGGAAGGGTTGCTGGAAATACACACTTCTATAAAGGGACAGGGACAGGGTCAGGGTAGAGAACAGAACAAAGGGGGGCAGTATAGGAAGGAGGAACATATAATCAGTCTCTCACAATATGCCTACTGTGGAGACGTTCTGCATAATTACACATGTACAACCTGTATTTAATTGCTTGCCCTTCCAGTGGGGGTGAGTAATGAGGGAGGAAGGGAAAGAATCTAGAATTTAAAGTTCTATAATCAAATGTTAAATATATATATGTATATATAATATATAATATATTATTATTATTATCATTATTATTGTTATTATTATTAACTACATCCAACTGGGAATTAAGATATACAGGCCCTGGGGTAGGGAGATCCATCTTGTCCTACCGGAAAGTCAGAGGGGTGAGAAGGAGGACATAGGAGAGAGCGGATTGGGGGAGGGGTGGTACAGTGGGATGGCTATCTTGAGGTATTGGGTAGGGGAAAGATGGAGAGAAAATTTGTAACTCAAAGTCTCGTGGAAATGAATGATGTAAACAAGAAAATAAATAAATAAAATTTTTTAAAAATCGCCTACCCAGCAAAACTGAGTATAATGTTTCAGGGGAAAATATGGTCATTCAATGGCAGAGGACTTTCCAGTACTCTTGAGGAAAAAGCCAGAACCGAATAGAAAATCTGACATTCAAACACAAGAAGCATGAGAAAGTAAACATGGAAAACAAGGAACTTATCAAAGTTGAACTATTTCCATGCCAATGTGGAAAAATGAGAATTGTAACTTATGAAACTTTTCTCAGTATGAGGATAGGTGAAGGGAATATAAATATGTGTGTGTGTGTGTATACATGTATATATATATATATATATATATACACACATATGAATACATAGAAGGGTATATATGCACATGAATACATATGGGAGTGTGTGTATATATGTGTGCATAGACAGAGGGCACAGGATCAATTGAATAGGAAAGGATGATATTTTAAACAGTGAAATTAAGAGGTGGGAGAGGAATAAAATGAGAGGAGACAGGGAGAGACAGAATGGGGCTAATCATCTCATATAGAAGAGGCAAGAGATAACTGTTACAATGGAAGGGAAGAACAGGAAGGCAAAAGGGAATGGGTCAACCTTACTCTCATTGAATTTGGCTTAGGGAAGGAATAACATACACTCTAAAGTGGGTATCTTTCCCTGCAGGAGAGTAGGGGGGAAGGGGATGAGAGGGAGGAAGAAGGAGAGGAGGGCTGGTTGGGGGGGAGGGTTGTTAGTAGCACACACTTCTGTAAAGGGACAGGAACAAAGTAGAGAATAGAACAAGGGGAGGGCAGGATAGGAAGGAGGGAAATATCATCAGTGTCCATTGTGGAGATGTTCTGCGTAACTATGCATGTATAGCCTGTATTGAATTGCTTGTCTTTCCAGTGGGGGTGGGTAACAAGGGAGGAAGGATAAGAATATAGAATTTAAAGTTCTAAAATCTTATGTTAAAAAAATATATATGTATTATTATTATTATTATTATTATCATTTACATACAACTTGGAAATAAGATATTCAGGCACTGGGATAGGGAGATCCATCTTGCTCTACCAGAAAGTCAGAGGGGTGATGGGGGAGGATATAGGAGAGACGAGATTGGGGGAGAGGGTATACAGTGGGATCACTGTTTTTTGGGGATGGGTAGGGGAAAGATGGGGAGAAAATTTGTAACTCAAAATCTTGTGGAAATCAATGATGTAAAGTAAAAATAAACAAAAGTTAATTAACATCAATTATAAAAAAAAATATAGTGTGCCCAGGATAATTTGCATGGCAACAAAAGAAGCATTATGAAGCCTGGGAACTTCATAGACCTTTATCCCCAATATGGCTGGGTAGAATCTCCCAAATAACTAGAGAGGATGCAGACTAAGAATCAAAACTTTAATAGGAATTTTAAAATGCTTTCTAACATCATTTCAGATAGTTGTTTGTTGTCAGGCATTTCCATGGCATGGAAAGAGTTAGTTAAAAAATCTTACTTAATATTAGGCTGAAGCTATTGCCTCCACCTAGCTACCAGCCTGGGTTGTAGGTGTCATAACCTTAAACCATGCAGATAAAAACAAAACAAAACACATTTAGATGCCACCTGTTTAGGAGAAGCTCACTGGCCTCCAGATTATAGTACACAGTAGTATCTAGGTGTTATTATAGAATGAGTTCTGAACTAAGATCCAGGGAGACCCAAGTTAAAATTCTTAAAACACTGAACAGCTACAAGAGTGTGCTCAAGTCATTCAACATATCTCAGCTGCATCTGTAACATGAAGAAAACCACCTACCTCACAGATTTCTGTGAAGATCAATGAGACATCACATACAAAGCAAATGCAAACCTTAAAGCATATAAATGCAAACTATTATTGATTCCAAAGAGGCTAACTGAAGACCAAAGGAAGGTGGATGAGAGCAGCTCAGTGAACACCACAAATGGAGATAAGCAGAAATGTCACAGCAGCCAAGAGATATAACATGGCACTGACTGGTATAATCCTTGAGAAATCATGGTCACCACCATACCACAAAGGGTCTTAGGCTTAGGGCTTTTTTTAGGAATGTATATAGCCTGTAGGTATTTACATACTCTACCATAATAAGAGGAAAATCAAATACTATTTTTGTTTGTTCCTTGTTAAAAAAGTTAATATGAAAATATGTTTATGATCAGAGTTTTCCAACAATGGGCTGCCTCAAAGTAATGTGTTCTTTATCGTTGGGGGTATCCAAAGGATTCTTATGTATGACAGGATGATGAAAATCTATGTGTGACAAAAGAGAAATGAGTTCTCAATTTTGCAAAGGCAAAGGGCACTATGCTATTGTGGTCCTCGATGCCAGAAGACCTGTGTTTTTTTAATGGCCCAACCACCAATTTATTCTTTTAACTTGCATCATTAGGAGGTTTTCTGATGTGTCACATGAGGGAACTGGATTAAAGAATCAAAAAGCTACCTACCAGCCCATAAGGACACTTCAAACAGAGAGAGATGTTTTATCTGGGTGGCCCTACCTCTCACGGTGCTGCTAGACTTTCACAATGTGCAAGGGAAGTGAGCCTGCCCTCTCAAAGGTTATGCCAGGGGCACATAAAAACTGGCAGTCTTATCAATCTGGAAAAGCATTGAGTCTCCTCTAGTTCTATTACAATGTGACTGTAAAGTCACAGCCAATCTCACTGATAATTGATAGGTGACAGATGAGACAGAAAAGAAGTTTGATTCCAGCCCAACACTGAGAGATTACTTCAGCTTCATTCTTCAAGGAAGCTAAAGAAAAAGGAAGGTGATTCATAGGACTCTGAGTTACGTCCATTCAATGCTCTCCAAAGTGCTCACTTTATCTCCCTTGAGTCCAGGAATCCCGGGACGTCCATCTTCTCCCTGTAAAAGCAATTCCAAAGACATGAGTACAAAATCAAATACTAGAAGTCAAATATCATATATCAGTCTTTAAGGTCCTAGCAAACTACATGCTTCATTTGAAGTGGTTTGACAAAATATAGTTTGGGTAATTCAACCTGGCAGGGCCATTTTGCTGCCAATGGGTCCCTCCAGGAAGTGTAGAGAAACTGCCTATCAGACGGCAATGAAGTCACTCTTTCATAACTTGTACTAGAATGGGCACTTGGATTTAGAGTTGGAGGACCAAGATCAAATACTCTCAACCCAAGTTTGTTTGTTTTCCACTTCTCTGGTCCTTAATTTCTTCATCTAAAAATGAGGGTCTTGGACTAGAAGTGCCAAGTTAAGGAGTCTGAATTTTACACTGTAAGCCCTAGGGAGCCACAGAATATTTTGAAGCAGGTGAGTAACATGAGGAGAAATAAGGATCAGGAATAACATTTTGGTCATTATTTTATTTTTACTGTTAAGAATAATGACAACAAAAAGTCCGACATCTATATAGTGCTTTAATATTTGAAGTCCTTTATATAAATAATTTTTTGACTCACATCATCTATAAGTAGGCTTTTAGATATTATTATACTCATTTTACAGATAAGGAAACTTCAGAATACAGAAGTTGAGTAACTTTCCCACATTCACATAAGAGTCATAGGATAGTGTGGAGAGGGCAGAAAAAGACCAGTTGGATTTGTGGTGCAAAGCCCTCATTTTGAAGCCTGGGCCTCTAATTATTAACCACCATGCACAGATGGTGGCATGAAAAATAATACTAACTTCAACATTCAGTCCTAGCTTAGGCCCTGCTCAGAATCAGATGATTTGGAGTTAGAAGTAATATTAGAAATAACCTAGTTTAGCCATATAATTTAATAAATAAGGAAACTGCTGAAACATTTTTGTAAAAGCACAGAAGAGAACTGAAAGTTTGGAAAGAAACAGACAACTTGGACAGCTTTGAAAGTAACATGCTGAATTTAATGCAAACATACATACATACACAAATACATACAAATATCAAGTTAAATGTAATAGAGACTTAGGACATTACATAAGTCTCTTTTTCTGTTCTCTTTTGTATCTGAAAATATTTTTCTTAGAGAAATTGATGAATAAGTATGGACAAAGAGGAAACAAAATTATCACTTTTGCAGAAGATAAGATGGTGTAGAGAACCTCTGGAGAGTCAACTAAAAAATTAACTGAAACAAGTAACAACTGTGGCAAAGATGCAGGATATAAAATTAAACCATCAGTACTTCTACATATTACCAACAATATCCAGTAGGAAGTGATAAAGAAAAATTTCATTAAAATACCCAGAGAATATATAAAATATTTGGGAGTCTACCTTCCAAGATATGCACAGGAAGTATATGAATATGACTAGAAACCTTTTTTTTTTGTAAATAAAGTCAAACCTATGTAACCGAAATAATATTAGTTGTTCATGGTTAGGTCAAGCTAATACAATTAAAACTTAAATTAATGTGTTATTCAGTGTTGTATGAATCAAACTAACGAAGGATTACTTTACAGGAGTACTAAAAGTAATAATTACACTCATCTGGAGGAAAAATATGCCAAGAGTCCCAAGTGAAATAATAAAAAAAAAGGTGAAAGAAGAAGGTCTAGATGTATGAAACCTCAAACAACAATACAAAGCACTAATCACGAAAACATTAGAAATGTCAACAAATGGAACAGATCAGGTACACAATATGTAGAAACAAAAGAGCACAATAACCAAGTGTTTGATAAAATCAAATACCCCAATTCCTTAGGTGACAACTGACTATTTCACAAAATTTGCTGGGAAAATGCAAAGGAGTCTGGCAGAGACCACGTAGAGACCAATAACTCAAAATAAGCACCAAATAGCATAATGCTTAGAAATAAAAGGTGGTATCATAAATTAATTAGAGGAAAGAGGGAGAAACTGCCTCCTAGATTTCTGGAAAGCAGAAGAGCTCGTGGGCAAGAAAACAAGATAGAGGTTCAGAAAAGAAAAAAAAATGACAAGTGAGATTACATAGAATCAAAAAGTTGTTTGTTTGTTTTGTAAAAACAAAACCAATACAGTTAAAATTAGAGGAAAACGGGTAACTGGGGTAGGGGAGAGAGAGAGAGAGAGAGAGAGAGAGAGAGAGAGAGAGAGAGAGAGAGTGTGTGTGTGTGTGTGTGTGTGAGTGTGTGTGTGTGTGTGTGTGTGTGTGTGAGATTTGTTACAAGTTTCTCTGATGCAGATCTAATTTCTAAGACATAAAGGGAGTTGATTAAAATTTATTTTTTGAAGAGTCTACAAGTTTACTGGCAGACCACTGACCAAGTATTGTATTGTACACAATTCAATTTGGCCTTTAAAATGATTTAATGATAAAATAGTTGGTCTAGCTCCTTCAACCATGTAGACACATCATCCAGGTGATTGATTATTACTTGTTATTTGTGATACTGAGCAAAAAGAAACCGAAATTATACCATTTGGGGAGTTGATACAATTGACATATTTCACTAGAAAAAGCATATGCAACCTATCACATTTTAACATCAGTAACAATTCAATAACATTGTCCCAATCTGCCATCTTTCTAACTTCACAATAAGGTTGTTAAATGATGTTTGTTATTGTTCAGTTGTTTCAATCACATTCAATTCTTCACAATCCCATTTAGGGTCTTCTTGGCAGAGATACTGGAGTGGTTTGCCATTTCCTTCTCAAGCTCCTTTTACAGATGAGGAAACAGACAAACAGGGTTGAATGTCTTGCTCAGGATCACACAACATAATAAGTGTCTGGGGTCAGATCTGAATTTAGTAAGATGAATCTTCCTGACTCCAGTCCCAGTACTCTCTTCACTTGGCACCTAGCTGTCCTAAGATGATGTCAGGTCAATAGAAATGTGAAACGAAGAAGACAGAAATAAATTCTGAATCACATCTTCATTACTGCGACATTCTTATGTTATGCAAATATGCATTTAAAGGAAAACAACATTCTTATGATAAGGAAAGGGTAAATGCAAAAAACTTGAACCAATAGCATCTAAATGTTGTACTGTCATTCCTCTCAGTCCAAAGCGGTAGTGGGGGGTGGGGGTGAGAGGAAGAAAAAAATCTACCAGGGAGAAGAAATTCTTAAAAGTTGTTTCGCAGCAAGGTCTGCTAAAGATACATAGGGCCAAATGACATTCTCTGAAAGTGAGGGAGGTCCAATGATTGATTAATATTCAGTCTTATACCTGTTACTTCTTCTACTAAAAGGGAAAGGATGATACTCTTCCCCTTCTCATCCACATGTGCTTTTGACATGAGCATTAAAATTTCTCATCTGTCAAAGGGATAGAGTCATAATTGTATTCCCTAAAAGCAATGTTGTGAAGCAAGTAATTTGTAATCTTTAAAGCCCTAAAAAGTGGGAGTTGTTACTTCTTATTAAAGCTTCTTATCATCCCTGCTTTAATGAATGGCTTAATAATCAATAATTAATGGTAATGCTAGAAAATATTTATATAGTGTTTACAACTATTATGTCATATGAGTCTCCCAAAAACCCTTTGAGGAAGGTACTACATCTTATAAACAAGGCAATAAAGGTTGAAAAAGATTAAGTGACTTGCACAGGGTAAAACAATTCAGCAATGTCTGAGGCAAGATTAAAACTTAGGACTTCCTGACTCCAAGTCCAGCATTCTATATTGTCTGATGCAAACAAGTTTTTCTAAAGTTCCCAAATCCCTTAATTTCCTTAAGCAGGAAAAAATATTACCAATATCTTCATATTTGCCTTATTTATCTACATCACAAACTCCTTTTATTTTAACCAACCAACTTGTAATAAAGACTAAGATTAAGGTAAATGTCTTCTACTTTCTCTCTGGATCTCGAATATTCTCCAATTTTTCAACATCCATTCATTGAGGAAGAATCACTTGACATTTCTGTTTTAGATAAATAGCCAAAGAATCACTTCCACAGGTAAACCAAGAATAAAAGGTCCCAGATTCCCACAGCCCACCCCTAAACAGGTAGATCTTGTCCAGGCTGAAAGTGGAGTTGGTGAAAAGACAAATGCCCAACCGCTGCCCAAAGATTCACAAAATTTAAATTTTCTGAAGATTAAAAGGCTGACACTCAGCAAGTTTTTGATGTGTTTTTCATTTTCCCCTTATTTACTCCCCTTTCTTTTGCCCATCATAGCCCAATTATAATGCACTGTATCCATATTCTTTGGCCACATGCACCATCTTTGTTCATTTTATGGCTCACTCAGCTAAGTCTCTGATGTGTCATTCTGGTACAGAAAGGACTCTGGAGTTTTGCAAGCTATGTCAGTAGAATGTGTGCTCTACCAAGCTGAAAGGTCACTGAGCTGGGACCTAGTAATGAACTTGTCTCTCTTGTCTTATTTGTTAACCAAGGTCAAGTCTAAGTTTAGAGATTAGTTCAAATCTATCACAAAATGAGAGTTTTTGTTTGTCTATTTTTCCCCAGCAACATCAACTTTTGAAGACTATTTTGGTACTTCAGAAAAACCTCAAGCCAGATCTTCTCGGTGTATCATTTTTGGTTACAGGTTGTCTTGACTTTATAATAGTCCCTTCCTCCCTCCTTTTGCCATGGACTTCTTCAATCCTCCCCTGTCCCTTTTCTGAAAGCTTTTCTCACAAGTTTCTTAGCTAATTGGCACCTACTGCCTGTGACAGCAGAGGTGTGAAATCAATCAAAAATACCTGAGCAAGCATCTAATCTTTCTTATAAAATATCTGCTCTTTTGTGGAATTCCTGAGAGAACCTCATGTGAGATGTGTCTAAGGCACAGCAAGATGGACCTGGGAGGAGGAGTAGAATCTTGAAATAGCCACAGCATCAGGATCAAAGGTTGCTGCTTCCATTACCTTGATGTTTTCCTTTCTCATCTCATGGATTCCAGATCACCTCACCTAATGATGTAATATTAGCCTCCATGGATATAGTCTGACCCTACAAATATCAGTTGTATCCTGGTTTCTTTGATAACTATGCTCTCTCTATCCCCACTGCCCCCACCTCATCTCTGCCCCACTACACCATACCTCAAGTTAAGTAACTTTCTTTATGTGGAGTAAAATTATGCCGGAATAAAGGACAATCCTTTTTTTTTTAGTATTATTAGTTGGATTGCTTCTTCAACAGAAATGTTTATGGACCCCAAAAGTAGCTTCAATGGGTTAGGACAAGCATCTAATGAATCATACAGGGATGGTGATCTATATGGAAAGAAGGAATTCCAGTCTGACTGCAAAGTTATGGGCATACGCAGTGAATTTCAGCTACCAGAATCATGATTTTTTTTCTTCAGTGACTGAGAAAGTCACTGAAATTCTATAGGTTTGGTTTTCTCATTTATAAAAATGAATGGGTTGAATAAGATGGTCTTTGATGTTCTTTTCACCTCCAGGGCTACGTTGCTATGAATTTAGATACTGAAACATTGGAGGCATCATAGTAAAGTAGAGAGAGTGCTGGATTTGGGAGTCAGGAAGACCCAGGTTCAATTCCCCCTCAGGCACAAACACTGAGCAAATCACTTAAATTCTCTGGACCTCAGTTAGATTATCTATAAAATAAAGGGAGGTTAGTCTCAGTGGACTTTACAATCCCTTCCAGTTCTAAATCTACAATTTCTTCAAGTTGATTGACTATTTGGGAGCCATTCTCAAAACCCAGCCACAAACACTGGTTGAATTTTATAGTCATGAGTAATTATTTTGAAAAACAGAATACTTTCTCCTTCACAACCTGTATTTTAGAATATGTAATAACCCAGGGATCACATGTATGGAGTCACAAAGGTAGCTGGAAGGAGGCCAAGTCTTCCATAGCGTCTAGAAGAGTATGCCACTTAAAAAGTATAATATCTGAGTACAGATTGTTTATATTTTCCTTCAGGGGATAATCCTATAGGGAAAAAAGTAACAATAAACACATCTCTGTAAAATGCTGATGCCATAATAAAGATGCCACTTTTGCTGGTCCACAATTACTGTTAAAAAAGCATTGCTGAATTTGTATTTAACTCCCATGGGCTCAGCTACCATCTGTGTGCAGATAATTCCTAGATTTCTACATGCAGTTCTTGTTTCTTACCTGAGCTCCAGTTTTACCTCATCAATTGCTTCATGGGCATCTGCGACTGGAGGTACCAGGTGAATCTCAAATTCAACATGCCCAAAATAGGGCTCGTTATCTTTCACCCCAAACTTTCTCCTCTTCCTAAGTATCTTATTTCTGTTGAGGAGGGTACAACCCTTTCAATTACCCAAATTTGCAGCCTCAAATTAACCCTTGACTCTTCTATCTACCATTGCTCCTCACATCCAATCAGTTACCAAACTTTGTCAATTCTACCATCTATAGACTAGCTCACATTCATAATAAAGGTCTGGCATCTCAAATTCAACATGTCCAAAACAGAACTCATTATTTTTCACCCCAACTCTTCTCTTCCTAACTTTCCTATTTTTGTTGAGGAGAATACCACCCTTTCAATTACCCAAGTTTGTAGCCTCAAAGTAACCCCTGACTCTACCCTTTACCATTGCATCCAATCAGTCACCAAAACTTGTCTTTCTACCTCCACGGTATAGCTCTCATCCATCCACTTCTTTCTACTCACACAGTCACCACTTTTATTCATCGCCTCTTACCTGGACTATTGAACTGCCCTCCTAATTGGTCTCCCTGTTTCCAATCCATCTTTCACACAGATACAAAACTGATATTCCTAAAGTTCGGACCTGACCATGTCACATCCTTGCCCAGAATAAAATATAAACTCCTCTATCTATCTTTTAAAACCCAACACAGTTTGACTCCAGCCTTACTTTACAGGCTTCCTCCCTATTAGTGTCTCTCACATACTCTCCATTCCAGCCAAGCTTGCCTGATGAGGCCTCCCTACACGTAACATTCCATCTTTTGCCTCTGTGCTGACTTTTCCCCAGTACTGGAAGCACTCCCTTCCTCCTAACTTTCACCTGAAAGAGTCCCTGGTTTCCTCCAAAGCTCATGATCATCCACACCCTGTACTCCCTGCCCCTACAGTTCCTAGCAATGTCCATTTAAACATGACTTTGCACATATTTTGTATATGGGGAGTTCCAACGGTCTGAAGGTAATACTAAGACTTTTGAGAAATGGGGCAATCTGTATAATTTCCTATGAACATATTGCTCCTCGTAAGTTTCTCAACGGTTCTCAAGGGACTAGACTGCTTTTGTGTTCACATCACAGCACCTAGTCTGCATACAGAAGGCCCTTAGTCAATAAGCCAGTCAACAGAAGACCAATTTTTTTTTTTTTTGCTTTTTGGAGAGGGGAAGGCAGGGCAATTGGGGGTAAGTGACTTGCCCAAGGTCACACAGCTACTTTTTGTGTTAAGTGTCTGATGTTGGATTTGAACTCAGGTCCCCTTGACTGCAGGGCCAGTGCTCTATTCACTGTGCCACCTAGCCACCCCCAAGAAGAACATTTATTAAGTGCCTGCTATGTATCAGGCACTGCATCAAGCACGAGATATCGGATTTAATGAATGAACGAGTAATTTGGTTTGTTGGGAAAAGCTTGGACTTGGCATCAGGATCCAGTTTCGTGTCTTGATTCTAGCCTATCCATCTTAGTTATGCGATCCTGGACAAGTCACCTGGCTCCGGTTTCTCATATGTGAACTAGGCAGCTGCATGGCATAGTGGGTAGAGTGCTAGACCTCAAATCAAGAAGACCTGAGTTCAAATCCAGCTTCTGACATTTACAAGCTGTGGAACCCTAGGCCAGTCACTTTACCTCTGTCTACTTGAGTTTCCTCATCTGTAAACAAAGGACAATAATAGCACATTCTACCCAAGGTTGGTGTGGGAACCAAGTGACATATGTGGAAAGTGCTCTGCAAACCTTAAAATGTCATAGAATATTAGAGATTATTGTTACGATTACTATTATTTGTAATAATCCTGTTACTGGTGAGAGCACTGGTATTATTAATATTAGCTGTGTGACCCGGAGCAAATCACTTAGCTTCTGTATCTGCCTCAGTTTCCTCAGTCAGAAAACAGGGATGATAATGGCATCTCCCTCACAGGTATGTTGTGAGGATCAAATGAGATAATAATCGTAAAGCCCTTGGCACAGTGCCGGGCACAGAGTAGCTATTACATAAATGCTTATTCCCTTCCCCTTTCCTTTATGTTACTAATATTATTATCATTATTGTCATTGTTGTTGTTGCTGTTATACTAAGCACCCTGTACTCTCTAATGTTGAAAGACAGAGGAGTTAATATTATCATTATGGGTTCTTTGTATTTACTCCATTTTTCTAACTTAAACATGCTTCAGAAAAGTAAGATATCTCAATTTCCTACTGCAGACAGGTTCCATGTGAAAGGTTCTACCTTCCACGGCAACAGGATTGAAATTGTCAGAGGCTTAGAATGCAAGAACTAGAGAGAAGGAAGGAGATGAAGAGGGGGAGAGGGAGACCCCAGCAGAAGGCAAAATAGAAATCAAGTTTAGGGCATTTACAGGTTTCAAGAATTAAGGGCTTTAGTAGTAAAGAGTTTTGTCAACTCTTTACCAATGACTAGGTGCTTATCCCATGGCCTGGCAGCTAAAGAAAACCAATCTGGCCCATACCTGGTTTGATTTCACTTCACCAATAGCTATAATTGCATTGCTTTGTGTACATTCCAATTCGATTCAATAAAATTCTATTCTACTTTTGAAGAATAATTATTTTTCAAAAAACACTATTAAATGACACACCACCCACAGTCTTTGAAACTAAGTCCAAATTTCTCCTTTTGCAAAGTTTTTCCAAGCCTATCTTACATCTAGTGTTTTCCCTCTGATTTCCTTCCTATTTACCCTATATGTATACTGCAAGTTGCAAGTTTGCAGTTGTTACCACCACCACCCCCTCCCCATTTAAATGTAAGCTCCTTGGGGGGGG
>JAQQSU010010118.1:0-12508 GCA_028627135.1 Pseudochirops cupreus | reverse complement strand
TTGGGCCTCTTTTGTCATTTGAGTTAATCTATTTTTTAAGGTGTTAATTTCTTCATTCAGGTTGTTGACTCTCTTTTCATGATTTTCTTGCATCATTCTTATTTCTCTTCCCAATTTTTCTTCTACTTCTCTCATTTGGTTTTCAAAATCTTTCTTCAGCTGATCTCTAGCTTTTTGGCAATCTTCATGTTTCTTGGAAGCTTTTGGGGTGGGAGTTCTGACTGTATTGTCTTCTTCCCTTTCCCTGCTTTGTTCCTTTTTTCCCCCAAAGAAGGAATCTAGGGTTTGGTTGCTGTTCTTACTTTGCTTCCTATGCTTATTCATGGTTGCTGTTCAATGTTTTGTTTTTGTTTTTTTTTTAGTTCTGTGGAACTCTGCTTCCAGAGGGGAAAACTCTGTCCCAAATCGCTGGAGTTGTCCCAGCTGCCGGGACTTTTAGGAGGCTGCTGGGTCCCTCCTCAGCTCCAGCTCACTGAAAAAAAAAACCTCATGACCACCACCCAAAACCACGATCTGGATCCAGGCCACTCAACGGGAGAGCACTTGGCCTCTGAACGATCACTTGGCCCACCTGCTGTCTGCAGGCCGGGAGCTCTGAAGCGGCAATGTGGAGGCGGGTGCAGAACCTCCACTTTCCGCTTCTCAGCCCTGGAGACGCCTTGGCCAGACCTGCTTTTCTTCCCTGGTTTTTAGCCAAGTTCCACTAACCTGAGTCCTTTTACCTTATGGCTGGATAATTCTGGATCCTGACACAGCTGTCGCAGATCCGCTGTCCTGAAGCTCCAGCTGCGGCGGGGCTCAGCTCATGCGGCCGTTCTGGAGCAAAAGCCACCTGTTTCAGGCTGGGCTGGTTTCTGCTCTCAGAGTTGAAATGGTCTCTTTGAGCCAAGCTGCCTTCAGCAGGGAATATATCTGTGTGCATTTTAGAGCCCTAGAATTTGTTTAGAGTCATATTTTTTGGGTATGTGATGTAGCTGTGTCGGAACTGTGATTTCTTGTTGTTCCTACACTGCCATCTTGGCCCCGCCCCTCTGAGCTGCATTTTATCTAAGACAGTCAGGTGTTTGTGCAAATTTTTGCACTGATATGGTGAGCTCCTGGGAATGGGAAGCTCAAACAGGTTCAGATTGGGGGAAGTCAAAGCCTAATGTGCTAATCAGCAGTGGGATCAGATCATGGGTAGCTGGCCCTGTGCCCCAGCACTGCCAGCCTGTGTAAGATAGCATTATCCAATCCTCAAAAGAGATTTATATAGAAGATGGCAGCAAGGGTAGGGGATGGAGAATGAAGAGAGGGCCATGGATGTTATATCTTCTAAGCTGACCCTGATTCAGGTCAATTCTTTATGTTTGGCATTTGAATGAACAGGTAGATCATCTAAGTTAACCAAAAGAGGTTTAACTAGCCAGAGCATGCAAAGGATATTAAGCAAGGTTCATGCCTCTGGTATCCACAGTGAAATGTGTCTGGTTAGCAGAGTTTGTTGGGTGTGGTGACTCCATGACAGTAGGACATTAGCCAAATCTGGGGGGGGATACTAACTCCTCAAGGGTTGACATTCTATGCCCTGTGTGACTGGGAAGCCACATCAATGGTCTTAGTCCCCTAGGCCAACCAAGTCTCAGGGAGAGATTCTTTACCTTTTAGTGGGGGAAATCCTAGAAAACAAACAAACGAGCAAACAGAAAAACTATTCTAGCCTTTATGGCAGGTATTGATCCTTCCACAGCATGGTCTTATAAGAATTGTGTTAGGAGTGCTAAAGCTCAGAACAAGCCAAGGCTGGCAATGAAAGCTAAGGACAACAAAAAAGGGAGTTTTTGCTTGGTCATTCATTTGTTTCATTTTGCTTTGCTTTAGCTATAATGGAGAAAAGAGAAAGACAGTTAAGTGAACATCTTGGAAAGGAAACAGTGTTCACAAACCCCAGCATGTCTTCATCAAGAGCAGGTCACGTTAGACTAATCTAATTTCCTTTTTTGGACAGGGTTACTAGGCTGGTAGGTCAAGGGAATGCTGTTATTATAGTTTCCATTTCAGCAAAGCATTTGACAAAATCACTCAAACTATTTTATGGGAAACTGCAGGTCAGATAACAATATAACTCAGTAAACTCAGAACTGGTCTATTGGCCAGATCCAAGGAGTCCGATGTTCATTTGGAAGGAAATCTTGAGTGAAGAGTCTCAGGGGGTCTGTGCTTCTGTCACCTATTGTTCCACATTTTGATCAATAACTTAGATCAGAACCTGCAATCTTGAGATCACATGTGACCCTCTAGGTCCTCAGGTGTGGCCCTTGGACTAAATCCAAACTTCACAGAACAAATCCTTTTATTAAATCTTAGATGAAGGCATGGACAGCATGCATCTAAAATTTGTAGATGATACAGAGCTAGGAAGGATAGTGAGCAACCTCCTAATCATCCAGACTTGTTACCTCAATGTCCTCCTTGACTCCTTGCTTGCACTCCCTCCACCTATCCAATGTGTTGCTAGGTCTTGTCTTTTCTGCCTTTGCCTCATCCCTCATATGTATACCCACTCATATAGTGGCCACCCTGGTCCAGGCTTCATCATCTCCGACTTGGACTATGGTAATAGTGTCTTGGTTAGTGTCCCTGCCTCCCTCTAATCCAGCCTCCATTCAGCTGCTAAAGTGATTTCCCTAACATGCATGTCTGACCATGTCACTTCCCTACTTAATAAACACTTGTATCTCCCTATTACCTCCAGAATCAAATACAAAGTCCTCTGACTGGCATTCAAGCCTTTTATAACCTGGCTCCTTCCTACCTTTTCGATCTTCTTGCACCTTCTACATACTCTGTGTTCCAGTAATACTGGTCTTACTGTTCTTTGTACACAATACTCCATCTCCTGACTCTGAGCCTTTCCATTTGCTATCCCCTGTTCTCCTACCCTTCCTTCCTGGAATGCTCTTCCTCTTTATCTGAATATTCTGGCTTCTTTTAAGACTCAACTGAAATCCAACCTTGTGGAAAAGGGCTTTCCAGACCCCTCCCTGCCCAACTCCACAGCATGTATTTTTATTGCATGTGAATATGAGCTTGTTGAGGGCAGGAACTGTGTTTTTGTCCTTATTTGTATCCCCAGTACTAAAGACAAGATTTATAGTACAATATTATAATGTAATAACAGTAATAACATTAGATATTAGTGCCTTTCCAATGTTTATCCCTCTGATGATTTCCAATTTATTCTGTCTATAATTTGTTTATACACAGTTGTTTTCTTCCACATTAGACTTTGAGCTTCTTGAGAACAGGGACTGTTTTTTGCCATTCTTTGTATCCCCAGTCCTTAGCATCATGCCTAACACTTGGTAGCCCTTAATAAATGCTTGTTGATTAATTAATTGATTGATTCGATGGCAGATTCAGGAACAAAAAAAATAATTTCGTGGGTAAAAAGTGGAAGATTCACATCTAGACAGAACTAAATATGGAGGGGTTTAATCAATATCACATTTAATCCAAGTGAACATTATGATATATCAGTTGAATTTTTAAAAAGCTAATATAATCTTGTGTATTTGTATTTTTCCAATTTATTATTTATTTATAACATACATTTGAAAAATTTTAAGCTCCAAATTTTCTCCTTCCTTCCAAACCCTCTCCTACTCATTGAGAAAGCAAGCAATATGTTATCAATTATACATGTAAAATCATGTAAAACATATTTCCGTATTAACCATATTGCAAAATAGAATAGAAAATGAAATAGAGCGAAAAAAATTGTACTTCACCTTGCACCCTAAGTTGTCAATTCTCTCTTTTGAGGTGGATGATATTTTTCATCATGAGTTCTTGAGATTTATCCTGGGTCATTGTATTAATCAGATTTGCTAATATTTTCCCAGTTGATCACCCTTACAATATTGATTCCATCAGTTCTCTCTCTGGAAGTGGAGAGTACTTTTCATCATGAGTACTTTGGAATTGTCTTGGGCCACTGTATTGCTGAGAATAATTGTCTTTCACTATTAATCATTATATGATATTGCTGTTACTGTATACAGTGTTCTACTGGTTCTGTTTACTTCTCTTTGCATCAGTTCATGTAGATCTTTCCAGGTTTTTCTGAAACCATTCTACTCATCATTTCTTGTAGCACAGTAGTATTCCATCACAATAATATACCATAACTTGTTCAGCCATTCTCCAGTTGATGGGCATTCCCTCATCTTCCAATTCTTTGCCACCACAAAAAGAGCTGCCACAAATATTTTGTATATATGGGTCCTTTTCCTTTTTGGACATCTTTAAGAGAGTAAAGGCTAAGCAGGTGATAGCATCAATCTTCTGTCTCAGGACTGTATTCACTTCTGGGTGAACATTTTAGAATGATTATTGACAAGTTTGATAACATTTGGAGAAGGGTGATCAAAATGATTAGGGACCTTGAGGCCATGCCATATAAGACTTGACTGAAGGAAATGGGGAAGGTTAGCCTGGAGAAGAGAGAACATTTAGGGGGTCCAGGCAATAGAATGATAGTTGTCTCAGAGTATTCTTTTTCCCAGAATTTATTTATTTATTTTTAGTTTTCATCATTCATTTCCACAAGGCTTTGAGTTCCAAATTTTCTCCCCATATCTCCCCTATCCCCCAGCCCAAGATGGCAAGCATACTGATTACCCCTTTCCCCAGTCTGCCTTCTCTTATATCCCCACCTCCAATCCCTCCCTTACTCCCTTCCCCCTTACTTTCTTGTAGGGCAAGATGGATTTTATACCCTATTGCCTGTATATCTTATTTCCTGGTTGTATGTAACAACAATTTTTTAACATTTGTTTTTAAAACTTTGAGTTCTAGATTCTCTCCCTTCTTCCTTCCTCACCCAACCCCACTGGGAAGACAAAAAATTCAACATATGTGATACATGTGCAGTTATGCAAAACATTTCTATAGTAGTAATATTGTAAAAGACTAATTATATTTCCCTCCACCTTATCCTGCCCCTCCATTTATTCTATTTTCTCCTTTGAACCTGTCCCTTTTCAAAAGTGTTTGCTTCTGACTACCCCCTCACCCAGTCTGCCCTCCATTCTGTCATCCCCCCTCATCTTCTTTCCCTCTACTTTCCTATAGGGTAAGATACCCAATGAGTATGTCTGTTATTCCCTCCTTAAGCCATATCCAATGAGAGTAAGGTTGACTTATTCCCTTTCACCTCCCTGCTCTTCCACTCCATTATAATAGCTTTCTCTTGCCTCTTTTACATGAGATAATTTACCCTATTCTATCTCTCCCTTTCTCCTTCTCCCAATATATTCCTCTCTCACCTCTTAATTTTATTTCTTAGATATCACCCTGTGAATGTTTTCCCCTGAAGCATTATACTCAATTTTTCTGGGTAGGTGATTCTTGGTTTTAATCCTAGCTCCTTTGACCTCCAGAATATCATATTCCAAGCCCTTCAATTCCTTAATGTAGAAGTTGCTAGGTATTGTGTTATCATGATTGTGTTTCCACAATACTCAAATTGTTTCTTCCTGACTGTTTGTAATATTTTCCCCTTGACCTGGGAACTTTGGAATTTGGCTATAACATTCCTAGGAGTTTTCTTTCAGGGATCTTTTTCAAGAGGCAATCAGGGTAGGGGTGGGGGACCCAGAGCCAAGATGGCAGAGTAGAAGCACAAACTTGGTGTGGACCCTGGCTCCAAACAATTTCAATACCTGTAAAAAAAATGACTCTAAACACATTCTAAAGCTACAGAATCCACAAAGTAACTCAGAGAAACAAATCTTCCACTGAAGACAGCCCGGCAGACCAATAGGAAAGGTCTATCACAACGTGCTGGGAGCTGAGTGCAATCCCGCAGGAGCCGGATGGTTCCAGCCCCAGGGTGGCCCCAACCAGTGCCAGATGGAGCAGACTTAAGGGGACTGAATAACCAGAAGCTGTGGCAGCTTCCAGACTTCTCAACCCATAAATGTCAAAGTAAAAGGTCAATGTGGAACTTGTTGAAACAGGGGTGGATGGAAGGGCACAGTCCAGCTCTTGCCTCCAGGGCGAGAAGTGGTGGAGGCGCATTGGCTATGCCTATGTGGCTACCTCAGGAGCTCCTGGCCTGCATATTGTAGGGGATAATTACTCTTGCTTTACCCTGCTTGGATCTGGATAGTGATCTTGGGTGGTGGTGCTGCAGTGTGTGACCAGTGAGCCAGAGCTTATGGGAGCTGTAGAGAGGGCACCCTTCTAATAGCTCCAGCAGCTGTGAAAATCCCAGTGATTTGGGACAAAGCTCTCTCCTTTCTAGAAGCAGAATTCTACTGTGGCAAAGAGCTCAAATGTCAAATAATTGGCTGGCAATATGAGCAAGCATAGGAATCACAAACAGACCATAGAATTCTTTTTTGGGGACAAAAAGGATGAAGGCATGGAGTGGGAGGAAGACAGCAAAGTCAGCACTCCTGCATCAAAAGCCTCCAAGAAAAATATGAATTGGTTACAGGCCATGGAGGAGCTCAAGAAGGATTTTGAAAATCAGGTGAGAGAAGTGGAGGAAAAATTGAGAAGAGAAATGAGAATGATGCAAGAAAATCATGAAAAGTGAGTCAATAGCCTGCTAAAGGAGACCCAAAAATACACTGAAAAAAATAAAACCTTAAAAAATAGACTAACTCAAATGGCAAAAATAGGCCCAAAAAGCCAATGAGGAGAAGAATGCTTTAAAAAGCTGACTTTGCCATATGGAAAAGGAATTTCAAAAACTCACTGAGGAGAATAACTCCTTCAAAATTAGATTGGAGCAACTGGAAGCTAATGACTTTATGAGAAATCAAGATACTATAAAACAGATCCAAACAAATGAAAAAATAGAAGGCAATGTGAAATGTCTCACTGGAAAAACCACTGACCTGGAAAATAGATCCAGGAGAGATAACCAAAAAATGATTTGACTACCTGAAAGCCATGATCAAAAAAAGAATCTAGACACCATCTTTCAAGAAATTATCAAGCAAAATTGCCCTGATATTCTGGAACCAGTGGGCAAAATAGAGGTTGAAAGAATTCACCAATCACTTCTTGAAAAAGATCCCAAAAAGAAAACACCTAGGAACATTACAGCCAAATTCCAGAGTTCCCAGGTCAAGGAGAAAATACTGCAAGCAGTCAGGAAGAAACAATATGAGTATTGTGGAAACACAATCAGTATAACACAAGACCTAGCAGCTTCTACATTAAGGGATTGAAGCGCTTGTAATATGATATTCAGAAGGTCAAAGGAGCTAGGACTAAAACCAAGAATTACCTACCCAGGAAAACTGAGTATGATGCTTCAGGGGAAAATATTGTCATTCAATGAAATAGAGGACTTTCAAGCATTCTTGATGAAAAAACCAGCGTCGAACGGAAAATCTGACTTTCAAATACAAAAAGCAAGAGAAGTGTGAGAAGGTAAACAGGAAAAAGAAATCGTAAGGAACTTATCAGAGTTGAACTATTTATATTCCTACATGGACAAACATTAATTATAACTCATAAGACTTTTCTCAGTATGAGCATAGTTGAAGGGAATATAAATCTATATATATAGGAGGGTGTATGTGTATATAGATATATATGTTAGTGTGGGTATATGTATATTCATCTATATACAGACAGAGGACACAGGATGAGTTGAATATGAAGGGGTGATATCTAAAAAAATAAAATTTAAGAGGTGAGAGAGGAATTTATTGGGAAGAGAAAGGGAGAGATAGATTAGAGTAAATTATCTCATATCAAAGAGGCAAGAGAAAGCTATTATAATGGAGTGGAAGAGCAGGGAGGTGAAAGGGAATAAGTCAACCTTACTCACCCCAGGACCACCACCCAAGACTGCCACCCAGATTCAAGTAAGGAAAAGCAAAGTAATCCTACCTCAATGCCAGTAAAGAGATTCCTGTAATTGCCCTCTGGTCAGCCACTTGGTCCCCACCCCCCACTCTTTGTGGCCCTGGAGCTCTGGAAGCAGCTGCTCTGGGGCTAGTGCCTGACAGTATTCTTCTTTCACCGAGGTCCAACAGAGTTTCCCCACTGACCTTTTACTTTCTCTTTGGAGTTTATGAGTTAAGAAGTCTGGAAACTGCAACAGCTGCCAGTGATTTAGTTCCCTGAAGTCTGCTCCAGCTTGTCTGTGCCACTGGTCTGTTCCAGTGCAGCCCACACAGGACTGGGCTACCCTCCCGGCCCTGTGCATTTAGACCCTTCCTTTTGGCTTGCCAGGCTGACTTCAGCTGGACATGCATTTCACTCTGTCATTTTGTGGGTTCTGTAGCTCTAAACTTTGTTTAGAGTACTTTTTAAAGGTGTTGGAGGTAATTGGCGACAAACTCAAGTTAGTTCCTGCTTTTACTCTGCCATCTTTGTCTTGGAGTATTTTAAGGCCTGTCAGGTGGAAGAAGGATCGACCCTGTTCTGCTTTGGCCCCAGAGGACAGAACTAGGAGAAAGGGTTGAAATTACCAAAAGGCAGGTTTAGACTTGATGAAAGAAAAACTAATTAAAATTTATGGCTATCCCACAGTGGAAGAGGCTGCTTCAGGAGACAGTAAATTCTCCTTCCCCCATGATTTTGCTGGTAAATGTTTAACAACTAGCTCTCTAGGAAAAAAATGCAATTGTATGTAGAATATGCTTTTAAGTTTAATCTGAATAATGAACAATTCCTCCATCACTTTCTTAAGTCTAGACAGTCAACAAAGCAATAAATCAATCCCTGATTTGTTGCCTTTGATGGTTTCTGAGATAAAAATTCTCACACTGCAATTGAACAGTTGGTTACTCTGAGCTATATATAGTGCAAACGGGCCTCACTAGAAATTCTCTGGGGATATCTGGAGGTTATCTATCTATAGCAATATCATTTGTCTGGCCTATTATAGATGGGATTCTATTTTAAGTATAGGTTAAAAGAAATCACTGCATAGGTCCTCTTTGACTCTTTGGTTCTATGATTTAAACTCCATGTCCAGTGTATTTTCCATTTCATCATGATTGCTTCTCCATTCCCATCCTGTCTTCTTCCACCTTCCTGCCTTTACTCTTGTCTCCAGTGCCTGGCATGGACTCACTCCTCTTATCCAAATATCTCTATGATGAAATCTGCTTCTTCCTTTAAGGGCCACATCAGCTGCCACCTTCTTTAAGAATTTTTTCCTATGCTAAGTATCCCTGCCCTTCTTGGATCTTTTATCACCCTCTATTTGACCTCTAAGAGGTACTTATCATGTTCTAACTACCGTTATTTATGTACAGAGCTTAGCCTCCCTATTCAATGGGAAGCTTCTGGAGGGTAGGGACTTTGTTCCCTATCACAGTATGCTCTACTAGCTTAATATTGTCATCTCATGGGGGTTGGATTCTCTCTCCATCAAGCAGGATCACAATCCATCTCTGCCTTCTCAACCAGTGTGATCTCTGCTTGTGTTTTTCTAGAAATCTTCTGCAGACAAATCATCTGCCATTCTGGAGCCCTTCCTCTGGGTCCTTTAATCATACTGCTTAATAAATGTTTGTTGAATTGATTTGGAGTATTCGACTCCAATAGCTCCCTGACAATATGATTTGATTTACAGAAATCCTCCACAGGAGCAACTCTTTAGGAGTACATCTATAGCAAAGGGTAAGGTCACAGAGCAAAAGCAATCCAACAAGATTTAGCCAAAGCAACAACTCTTCCCTAAAAATGCAGAAGAATTTTGGTTTTATGCTAGGAAACTAAGGGATGTGGGCATTTCTTATCATTGGAGAACTTTTAGGCAAGGGAAGAAAAAAAAAGAAGATAAAAAAACACTCTACAGTTTTTACAGACAGTCCTCTAACATCCTGCCAAAGGACTGTTGCCATGGAAGCAGGCAAGGAGGGCCCCTTGGCTGAGCTGAAACAGGTGTCTGCTGAACTCCCTTGAGGTTTTTCTGGCTTTGAACTAGGAAGGTCTATACTAAAGGCTGACCATATACCTTGGTGAGATAGGTAGCTAGCTGACTGACAGTGTGATATAAGAACCATCAGAAGGACTCGAGTCAACCCACGTTCACAGACCCCTTCCACCCCACATCTGTCCTTGGCAGTCCATGGACCCTAAGTTAAGAACTGCTGGTTTAAACCCTTCTGGTATGTCTTTATGTTTTGTACTGGCTTCGCCTTTCAGGGTCACAGATTCTAAATGTGTACTCTGCATCGTATAAGGTTATCATCATTATGGAGCTTATTATTACTGGGTAGGGAAATACATAGCACAGAGGAAATGTGACAACCCCCAAGGGAACATATTCAGGGCTAGAGGAGCACGCTTCTTTCCCTGGAGGACATGCAAAGATCACAGAGTGAGGTAGGGTCAAACAGGAGTTTTCTCCAGGGGCTCCCATCTCCCCAACTAGGCCTCTATTCCAGGACTCTTCCTTACTATTTCCTTTCTTCTCTTTTCTGTTCTTTGGGAAAACATCTTGTTCATAGAACCATATAGAATCATAAGATGCCAAAACAGGGAGATACCTTCAAGATCATCTATTCTGACCTCTTCATGTTTCAGAGGAAGAAACCGAGACCCAAGTAGAGGAACAGACTTGTCCAAGTTAAAGGATCTGCAATCCCAAACCTGATTCTGCCACTTACTACCAATGTGACCTTGGACAAATTGTTTAACTTTTCTGGGTCTCAGTTTATTCATTTGTTAAATGAAGGATTTGGACAAATGGTCTCTGGGTTCTCTTCCATCTATGATCTAGATCTATGATCCTAGGTAGCAGATCTGGGATTCAAACCTAGGTTCTCTGACTCCTGATCCAGTTCTCTTTCTAATATACCAAACTGCACCAAAAAAACTCAGAACTTGGGTTCTAATAGGCCAAGACTCTGCCTCCTCCTACTCTCCACCTCTTTCATGTTTATGTTGGCTCCAAGAGTATTGTCTGAAATCCTTCCCTTGGTGCTTATCAGTGTTTACAGTGCCTCGCAAGGTGTAACCTTCCTTAATTCATTGATCAGAGATTCCTGAGTCACTACCATAAGTATTTTCTTTCTTGTTTTTTTTTTTACAATTTAGTTTTTTTTAACGAAAATTTATTTTATTTCTTTCAGCCTTTTCTCGAGCTGAGAAAGCACCACCCCCAAACAAAATAAAACAAAAACCTTGTATGAAATATGCATAAACGAGAAAACAGATTATTGCATTGGCCACTTCCAAAACCATTATGTCTCAATCTGCCCTTTGAGTTCATTATTTCTTTCTAGCAGGAGGTGGGTGGCCTGTTTCCTCATGAGTTCTCTGGAGTCAAGACTGGGTTTTGTGATGATCAGAACATTCTCTCTGTGAATTTCAAGCAAGTGCTCCAAATGTCCAGTTGAATGCCAAGGAATTGAATGTGTTGGTGTGGTTGTGAGGTATCAAGCATCAATCTCACTCCCTGCTGGTGATTTGCTATGGCTCTTAATGACAGTCGGCAGTTTTGTGATCACTGTAAAAAGAAATCGCAATAGTATTATATCAGAAATGTGCCTCCCAAACAGAGCAGGGGGTGGAAATCTGGAAGAAAGAATGTTGATAATCCAAGAATTTGTCCATGGCAAATATTAATTATTGGAGATGCAGAAGTTATTCCAGGTAGAAGAAATGATTTGGACTATCACCCCAACATTGTTTAACAAAGGAAATAGTTTTTTTGATTCAAGTGAGGATAGGTGATTTTTAAATAAGTTATTTTAAGACAATTTATTTTTTTAAGCAATTCTGCTACTGACTTGCTATGTGACCTTGGGCAAGTCACTTCTCTTGTTTGACCTTAGTTCTCCAATGTGCAAAATAAGGAGTTTGGACTAAATACTCTCTGAGGTCCCTCCCTTCTCTGACATTCTGCGCCTTAAATGCTTTCCAGTTCTGATATTCTGTGTTCCAAATTCCTCCTGCCCTCCCCCAAATTCAGACTAGGTTGAGATTACTAGTTTATCAGATTATCAGACTAGTTTATTGTTAAATGTTCACTGTAAACATTTGTATCTCAGAAATCGGCAAACACTACAAATTGGGGCTTGATTTGTTGTTTTGTTTATTGTCTAAACTTAAGAAAGGGATGGAGAAAAACTTTAATAGTGCAGATTAAACCTAAAAGTAAGATGTATATATTCCCGCCCCCCCCTCAAGCTGGTTGTCAAATATTTACCAGCATACCACTAGGTATAGTAGGAAGAGCAGCCAATTTTGAGTCAACAGACCTGATGTCAAATTGTGGCTCTGCTGCTTCTTGTTGTGTCATGGAAGGCAGCTCACGATCATCCAAGTTTCTTTTAAAAAAATAAAATTAAAAAGTTGGAATAGATTAACTCCTAGATTACTTCCAGCGTTTAGGTTCTATGATTCTGAAAAAAGTTTCAACAGTTACAATTGTCACTTTTCCATGTTGTCATGTAAATAGTTCATCTTTGATAAGTACCTTATGATTTCTTTTCTGTGTTTGTCTTCTCATGCTTCTTGTGTTGGAATGTCAAACTTTCTT
>JAQQSU010010117.1:0-12508 GCA_028627135.1 Pseudochirops cupreus | reverse complement strand
CATACATATATACATATAAATATACATACATACATATATACATATATATATTCACCTGGAGAACCAAGAACCACACAGAGGCAGAAATTCTAAGAAATAGGATGCATTATCAAGCAGGGAGGTGGTACAATCCGAACTAATGATTTAGAGCTGACTATTACAAAGAAGAAGAAAGTCATTTATTACATACTTTGATTACCTGCTTTTTGGAGAAAGAGTAAAAAGGCTATACAAAGATTGTTGCCCATTGTGTTATTAAATGGAGAGTAGAAAGGTATTAGAAACCAAAAGCCAATGCAATTATTCAACAAGTAAAAGAATTCTTTTGCATGAGCCCTCTTACACAAAATGTAGAAAGCAACAGACAGAATGATAACAGTGTAGTGGAAAGAGAGCTAGCCTAGAGTCAGAAAACATTGGTGTAACTCCTAGTTCTATCCTTCAGCTTGTGAATATGGGCAAGTAGCTTAACCTCTCAGAGTCTTACTTTCCCTATTTAGAATATCAAGAGAGGGGCAGCTAGGTGGTGCAGTGAATACAGCACCAGCCCTAGAGTCAGGAGGACCTGAGTTCAAATCCAACTACAGACACTTAACACTTAGTAGCCATGTGTTGGGCAAGTCTCTTAACCCCAATTGCCCAGCCTTCCCCCTCTCCAAAAAAAAAGACAAAAAAAGAACATCAAGAGAATAAAATCCTTCCTATATTCACCACAAGGTTGTTGTGAGAATCAAATGAAAGCATTCTACAGACTGTAAAGGCTACCATAAATAAAATGGGATGAAGGTGAGATATAAAGTTATGAGGAGGAAAAGAATCGACTTTTGTGGTCACTGGGTATGCCCTGAGCAAAATCAAAGAAAGGAACCGAGGGTGTAATTCAGGGAATCCCAGACTCGTGCTCTGTCTAGCCCTGGCCTACTTCTCCTTCTTTATGTTTTCTCTCATCTTTCTACCGTGCCCCACTTTGGCCCCAATGTGACCAGGATTGTAAAGTAGAGAAAACTTCCCTTCCTATTCCCAAGGCTCTCTCCACTCATAGACTTTGTGCTCCTTATTCTACCTCTTGAAAAAAAAGAAAATATAGAGAAAGGGAATCATTGTTAATTAACAATAATGAAGATAACGACAATTGTGATGAAGATGATGATCTCTCACCACTTTACCAAGGTCAGAGCCCCTTTACTGTGGCTGACGTGAATCATGTTTCTCTGTTCAGATTATTGCTAGAGAGACGATTAATCTGAAGCTATCGGGGCACCCATTAATTCCAAGGAAGAAAACCAGATTAAAAACTTCTCCATAACTAACAATGAGACAAAGACCAAAATTTATTGGCAGAAAATGAAAGTGCTCACTATCGATTGTGGTGAAGAAAACAAGGTTCTTCTGGTTGGTGATGGTGCGTGGTTCAGCAATGATGCCGAATTTCATCAGTGCTCACATGCTGTTTGCTAGATCTGAGGGTATTGCATTTAGACCTTATTTATTTGTGTTCTTTTTTCTTTAGAAAATTGATTGAAACAAAAATCCCCAAATTATGCTCTTGCTGACTAAATTGGTCACAGAGGATTTAGTCAATATCGTACTCCCTACCTCCTCCAAAGTTTAATAAGTTGAGCATGAAATATAACTACAGTAAAATCTCATTATTTCAGATTCTCCTAATTCAGAATCTGTGACAATGCAGACAGGGGTTGAGATGGAAAAGGGCGGGGTGGGGGAGTGCGGAGGGGAGGAGAGGGGAGGAGTGTTACTAAGCAAATTGATCATAAATCTAAGAATGGAAAGGGAACACTTAACCTATTTAAAGAACAAATTTAGCAAGCCTATTTATACACATGTGTCTTAATTATGCATCATTCTTATCTCTACCTTAGAACAGGTCCCATAAGGACCTCTATCTCTTCTACTCTGCCTTCATCTTTTTGCTCACACTATTACTTAAGCCTGAAATGCCTAAATCCTCCAGCACTGGTTCCTACTCCCTTTTCAAGACTGAGTTCATAAGTCGATTCCTCATGAAGTGTTCTCTAATTTTCCCCATTCATAAATGAATCTTCCTCAAATTTCCCAGTGTTTTTGGCTTTCCTATGTACTTATCCTGATGGAATTTCTATTAAAGTTGTCTCTGCATGCGTCATATTAGACATATAATCATAGGAAAATAACAGACTTCTTGCACTCCAACAGAGTGAAAAGAGCAATGGATTTGGAGTCAGTTGCTCAATTATTATTATTATTATTATATTATTAATATATTATATTATATATTATTAATATTATTATTCATTATTTTAAAGTTTGCAAAGCACTTTATAAATACATCTAATTTTTTTTCCCCTCACAATAATAAGAGTCTGAGACTGGATTTGAACTCAAGTCTTACTTGATTACTTACTTACTGATTCCAGGTGCAGAGCTCTATCCACTCTGCCATCTACCTGCCTCTTTCCCCTTCTACCTATGAGTCCTTGAGCATACCTAACCTCTGTGGACCTCAGTTTCTTCATCTGTAAAATGAGTAAGTTGTAATAGATGGCCTCTAAGATTTCTTCTAGCTCTAATTATGTGATTCTGTGATCTTTACTTCCCCTCAAGAATCTAGTATAGTGCTTTCCATAGGGTAGGTATTCAATATTTATTGCATTTGATTGAAAATTAACAGATTTGTTATGAGTTTGAATTATTATATATACTTAAAATAATTACAAGATTGTGTATGCCCATAGAAGATATTTACATTCACATGGGTCATCTAAATGTAGTTAACATAAAGGTATTGATAGATGTTTCTGGATTCTTGCCCACCCCTCTCCAGGGGAAAATGTAATTTCCGTCTTCAGAGGAGCAGGAGATAGGCCATGAGGCTAGATCGTTATTTCTCCAGTATCTCAGATGGATACCAAGCTAGACTTATATCTGCCCCCCAAAATGCTGCTGGCTGACGGGTATGATTAGTTCAAAATAAAACCTATTTCCTTGATCACTTAGACCTTAAGGGAGAGAATTAAAGAGAAGGCACTATGAACCAGCTAGATGTGGAAAAGGGCAACCTTATCTCCTTATCCTACACCCTTTTACCTTGTATTCCCAAGAATTGGTCTAGGGGTTGTGTTTTTTTAAATTATCCTCAGTTCTAGGCGCAGATAGTGGAATTCCCCTGGATCTGGAATTGAGCCATGGCAACATTGGAGATAGCATTCCAGGCTGGATACTGCCACCAGTCCAGTAGGGAAGCCTTGAAAAGCCAGGGTGCCAGGGACTCAAGTCCAAAGAGGGCTTTACAGTCGGAATTTAGGACTGTGCTATATAGGAAATGAGCGAAACTGTGAGTCTAATTCCCTCCTCCTTCCCATGAGGTGGTGCAGGGGAGACTATGCCCCATGTATTGAGGGAGTATGTTTAGATGTGTGTCATCCCTTAGAAGTAAAAAGTCTTTTGTAAATGCTAATTCAACTGTTAAGTGATTAAATGGAACTGGGGTGCAAGGAACTCCCCTACAATTAGGGAAACACCATCAGTAGGGACTGGAGCCAAAGACAGAGATCCTGGATACCCTTAAACCCCTTAAAGGTACTAGAGAACCCTGGGGGTGGTGTAAAATGTAACATACTTGGCCTTCAGGCAGTAAGAGCAAGAGTAGTCATTGTTACTCATGAATGCTGTATTCTCAGATCACTGCCCACATAAACAAATGGATGACCATACAACTTAGCAAAGTCAGCTTAAAAATAGAGTATTGTCTCTACCACCAGTCGCTGCACACAGAAGCCAAGGCCTTCCAAAGATCCATGGGATAGTTATCTGGCCAAAGTGAACCAAAGGACCTAGGTAATCTCTCCTTGAAGCTGACTTTAAACAATGATGCTTTGGCTCCAGAGAATCATTAGTTAAGGAGCCCCTGAGCAGCATCTGTTGTGCAATATTAACAGACAGGATCTTGTCTTTTTCTTTGGTCCTTGAGAGCATTAAAACTGTGTTTGGATTGTTTAACTGCTGCATTCAGGCTGCATTTGACTCAGTTCCAGGATGCTGTCTTTAGTGAAGGGTAGTTGCCAACCTTTGATATTGCTCCTGGTAACTTTCCCCCTTTCTGTGGCCTTGCCTGGCTGAGTCTCTGCTCACAGTGAGATCAGTCCTCACTCTCTCACTCTGTGTGTGTGTGTGTGTGTGTGTGTGTGTGTGTGTGTGTGTGTGTGTTAATCATTTTCCATCACATCCCCACAAACTGAGAAGCTTTTTTCTCTATATCTCTTCACCAATTGTCCTGGAAGGATTTTTTTCCTGTTGATTACCAACAAAAAGACTCTTGTATCTTCCACTTTTTTCTCTAATAACTTGGGGCAGTATTCCAAAAGTCTTGGTGCAATTTTAAAATGGTAAAGCTTAAAACGGCCCTAAGACTTTTGAGACATCCTATGCCTGACAATCCCCAAATGAAGAAGACAATTGGATTGGTGATTCAGTGCATAATGACTTTCCTCTTAATCAAATGAATCAGCTCTATCTCCACCCCTTTCCTAATAAAGCCAGTTAAGATAGTCAAATAAATATCCTACACCCAGCTTCAACTTCAACCTCCCCTAACTTTTTTCTCCAGCTTGGTTAGCTGGTGGCTGAGCTGACTGACAGGTATGAAAATGTAAATGTTATACAAACCCTAGGGATAAACTCTGCGAGGGAAGGAGGTCTAGGTACTTATTTGTACATAGCATGGTTTTTGTACTAAGGAAACACAGTACAGGTACAACTGTCAAATGACATTAACTGGTTAGTGAAAGCCCTTGGGTGATAGATAAAACCACGAGGGCAGGGGGAATGAACTCTTTATTTACCATTAGAGGAGTTGGGTTCAAATCCAACTCTACTATTTGCTACCCATGTGACAATGGGCAAATCACTTCTTGCCTCTGGGCTTCCATTTCCTGACCTCTAAAATGAGGAGACTGGATCAAATCGGTAGTCTTCAACCTTTTTTTTTTAATTTTGTACCACTTATCTGTCAAAAACTTACACATATTCCCTAACTGATGCATATTTATTTATTATGTATCTATATTATCAAACCAATATGTACATTAAAATTTTGGACAAAAAGAGAAATAGAAATTTAAAACTATGAGTTAAAGATGAAATCATATTTGATTCTAAAGTCAATGGGAAGCCACTAGGATTTATTGAATAGGGGAATTACATGGTCAGATCTGTGTTTTAGAAAAAACCAATTTGGCAACTCTGTATAGGATTATTGAATGGGGAGAAACTTGAATCAGAGAGAGCAATTAGGATAGTATTGCAGTAGTCCAGGTGAGAGATGTTGAGGCCCTAAACTAGGGTGTAGGCTATGTGAGTGAGGATATGGGAAGAGATAAGAGAGATGTTGTGGAGGTAGAAATTTGTCCACTATCAAAATTCATCAGCTGACTGATTATGTGGAGTAAGGAAAAGTGAAGAGTTGAGGATAATACCAAGGCTGAAAACATAGATAACTAAGTCACACTCAACAGAAATGGGGAAGTTTAGAACAGAGATGAATTTGGGTGGAAAGGTGATAAATTATTTTGGACATATTCAGTTTGAGGTGCCTATGGAACATCCAGCTTTAAAAGTTCAAATGGCGGTTTGTGATATGGGACTAGAGTTCAAAAGACTGATTAGGAATGTATATAGAGAACTGGAAATCATCTGTATAAAGATGATAATTAAAGGCATTGGAGTTAATGAAGTCACCAGCTGAGAGAATGCAATGTAGAAATAGAGAAGAGAAGAGAAAAGGAAAAGCCTTGAGGTGTACCCACAGTTACAAGACACCAATCATGAAAAATCACTAAGAATGGTGACACAATAGGGCACTGAGGCTGACTTCAATCCCTGGCAAAGCTCCAGAAAATATTACAAAAGGGATTATTAGTAAAATTCTAGAAAAAGAAACAGCGATTACAGAAAGATGACATGGCTTCAAAAGAGAGGGTTATGTCAGACTAACTTCATTTCCTGTTTTGATAAGGTTATTTGATTAGTAAATCAGGGAAACGATACATAGTTTACTCAATTTCAGAAAAGCATTTGTCAGTCTTTCATGGTTTACTCACAGATAAAAGTGGAAATTTTCATCTAGATGATTACACTGTTGGGTGGATTTAGAATTGGTTGAATGACCAGACCCAAAGAGAAGTCATTAATGGTTTGACAGTAACTTGGAAGAAAGTCTGTGGTGGAGAATTCCAGGAATTTGTATTCAGATCTGTGCTCTTCAACATTTTATCAATGTCTTTGATGAAGGCGTAAATGGCACATTTATCAAATTTTCCAGTGACACAAATCTGAGAAAAATGGCTAACGCTTTGGATGACAGTCAAGATGCAAAAAAATTTAGGCAGGCTAGAACATGAAGATGGCTCTAATAAGATGGAATGCAATAGCCCTGTGCCTGACACATAATAGGCACTTAATAAGCATTTGTCAATTGGTTGATTGAAAACGGATAAATTTGAAGTCTTACACTTGGATTCAAAAAATCAGTTTCATAACTACTAGGTAAAGGAAGGATGGGCATACATAATAGTCTATTGAAAAAAAAGACTAAAGGTTTTAGTGGACTGCAAGTCCAGTATGAGACAATGGTGTGATGAGGCAATGATGTGATATGGCAACCAAAAAAAAAACTAACAACCTTAGGATTGATTCAAAAAAGGTGTAGTATTAAGAAGACAGGGCAACTAGGTGGCACAGTGAATTGAGCACTGGACATGGAATCAGAAAAACTAATCTTCCTGAGTTCAAATCCAGCCTCAGATACTTACTAGCTGTGACATTGGTCAAGTCACTTAACCTTATTTGCCTCAGCTTCCTCACTTGTCAAATGAAATGGAGAAAGAAATGGTGAACTGCCTTAGCATCTTTGCCAAGAAAATCTCAAATGGGGTCACAAAGAGTCAGACATGACTGAACAACAACAAAAAGTATTCAGAAGAAGTTTAGTAATGGATCCACTATAGTCTGCCCTAGCTAAACCACATCTAAGGTATTGTTTTTGGTTCTGAGCATCATATTTTAGAAAGGATATTGAATTCCTGGAGTGCATCCAGAGGAAGGCTACCAATATGGTGAGGGATCTTGAGATCATGCCATAAGACTCAGTTGAATTAACTATGCTTTTTAACTTGGAAAGAAAGAAACCTTAGCAGGGTCAGGATAGCTGCTGTCAAGTTTTTAAATATGTGCAGTATGGAAAAAGGTATTAGACGTTTTCTGCTTGACCACAGCTAACAGCACTAGGAGCAATGAGTGGAGTTTTCAACGAGACAAGTTTATGTCTGATTTAAGGAAAAAAGTCTTAGCAATTAGCACTATCCAAAAGTATATTGGACAGACCGCACGGCATAGAGGGCCTACGACGAACTTCTGAGTAGCGAAGACAGGAATTCAATGTTGTTTCTAACATGTAATAGCTGTGCGATCATGGATAAATCATTTATATTTTTGTACATAGTTACTCACATATTATCTCCTCCACTACCATGTGAGCTCCTTGAGGGCAGTGACCATGATTTTGCCTTTCTTATAACCCCCATACTTAGTACCATGTCTGGGATATAGTAAGCATTTAATAAGAGCTTGTTAACTGATAAGTTTTCAGTACCTCAGTACCCCCAAAATACTTATGTTACGGAGAAGTTCTTTATTTGCTTCAAGAGAGAAAATTTTCTCTGTACCTATGAAATCACAAGTATGGGACTCCTCCCTCCCAACCCAATGGTAAAAATGAGATATTTTATCAATGGATTTTCTTTCAGTAGAGGCCTTCATGTGAAAACATCATCAATCGGTTGATTGAAAACAGATAAATTTGGAGTCTTATACTTGGATTCAAAAAATCAGTTTCACAAGTACTAGATCAGTGGTTCTCAACCTTCCTAACTCTTTAATACTCATATGTGGGCGTATCTGCATATGGGCAGACCGGCCTGGAGGTGAATAGAGGAGTCATGTCTCAGTCCCTAATACCATCAGATTATGTGTTTTCTGATGGTCTTAGGGGACCCCTGTGACTCCTGTGAAAGGGTCGTTCGACTCCCAAATGGACATGACCCACAGGTTGAGAACCGCTGTACTAAATGAAGGAAGGGTGAGCATTCATAACAGTTTATGTGAAGAAGAAAAAAGACTTAAGGTTTTAGTGGACTGCAAGTCCAATATGAGACAATGGTGTGATATGGCAACAAAAAAACCTAACATAACCTGGATGATGACTTATCCAGCAAACTGTCAATGCTATTGTCGATCAGGTACAAATTGGATTCAGTTCCTTCTAACTCAAAATCTATAATTCTGTGACTATTGGAACTAAAAGCAAAGATAATCAAGAGTGGTAATACTACCAGTAAAGATAAACTTATAGGATGTTGGGAGAAGACAGAAAGTGGCAGCCGTGGAAACTAATGGGCTTAGAATTTAGGAACATTGGTAATCGTGCATGGAATAGCGGAGACAATCAGACACTGTTGGAGTCTGTAATTTGAATAATCAACATTGCAATTTTATTTGGTATAATAGTTTCTTTGGATTTTTTTATTTGGTCAGTCACACAAAAATTTCTTTCTTATGTTATAGAATCAGAGAGGTCTCAGAACTGAAAAAAATAATTTAGTCTGATCTAATTTTATGGGTAAGGAAAAAGAAGCCCAGAGAGATTCCATACTAATATGGTACTTTTCCAATCTCAGGGAGGTGAAGTTAATTTCCCAAAGTCACACAGATTGGCTGAAATGAGACTAGAATCTAGGTCTCTCTTAATGCTAAATTCAGAGTTCTTTCCAAACATGAGCTAATGCTTTATTTGGGTCATCACACTATGTATCTTAGTTTGCATCTTCAAAAGGATAATCAGAACTTTCTTTGTCAAAGAGTTCTGTAAGAATGAATATGTATAAATTACAATACTTCAAATTTGTCTGGTGATTTATGCTGTAACGAAGCATATTTAATATTTAGTCTGATTACTTCAAGAGTTTCAGATGTCATAAAAATAGTTATTTGCCATATTTTTTACATCATTCTTATGTTACAGAGAAGTTCCTTATTCAAGGTCCTCTGTAATCGAGTATCATCCTACCTTCCTAACATTATCATATACTATTCTAATGCTCTCCTCCACTCTTCTTTTTGTTTCAACCAAATTGGACTGTGTTTCTCTGGCTCTAGAATGAATTTCCCAACCCTCTGCCTTGGCTCAAATTGTTCCTTTTGCCTTTACCTTTTAAATATTGGATTTCTCCCATCTTTTATAGCCCAATTCAATTCCATCTGCTTTGTGAAGCCTTCCTTGCACTCTAACTCTTTCCTTATTCTCCCTCCTCTCCCTCATCACCCAGTGAGAACAAGATCACAGATTTAGAAAAATAAATTAATTAACTTGAAGTCATTGTCTGACTATATTTAGGCTTTAGGTATAGAAGTCATCTAGTCCATTTCATAGATGAAAGAAAATGAGGCATAGGGATGTTAAGTTACTTGCCCAAGATCATTCAGATAGCAAATATTCAGAGCCAAGGTTTGAACTCAAGTCTTCTGACAAGAAATGAAACTTGGAATTTTGATAGCTGTGGCAAATGTAGTTGGGAGCAAGGCAGTATGTATATGTGCCTATGGATTAAGTTCCTTATGTGTTTTTGTGGGTTTATCTACCAGTTGATTCTGTCTGAATGCTATCATGTAGGAAGGAGATGATTAGTTAATCCTGACTGAGGCTCTAATCCTTCTATTCTTGTATATCCTTTAAAAATGCAAATGAAAACAGTTAATATTTTCATGGCCGACCTTTTTCCATCTCATCTTCTAGAGGAAAAGCATCAGGCGCCTTACAAAACCAGTCAACTTCTGAGGTGCTTAAAGCATTTTATAGATGTGACCTTATTAACGATCTCTAACATCCCTTCCAAGCTCTCATTCTAAGTCCCTAAATAACTCTGTGGGGAGGGAAGCAAGGAAATAAATTCCTCCCCCTTTTCAAAGAAGCTCCAGGCCAATAGAAGAGTTCAGCCACAAAGTATTTATTGAGTGCATATAATGGGCAAAGCACTTTACTATGTTCTGATGAGTTTACATGGAAGTATAACACAGTCCCTGCCCCCTCCTCAACCCCAAGAACTTAGAATGAAGTTTGGGAGACAAGCCATGGACATGAAAAGATAGGTAACAACACAAGGTAGCTGGTGACAAGTTATTCAGTGGTATTAGAGGAGTTAGCAAACGGAGCTATCCCTATCAGCTAGAATGGTCAAGGGTGAGTGAATGAGCAATGGTCCAAACCATTGAATGGACCACTCTTTAGCTCCTTGTTGTTGTTGTTGTTGTGTTTGTCCTTCTGGAGAAGACCATGATTTCAGGAAGATGATAACATGACTTAACAGTTGACTTTGATTTGAGGGAGGGAGGGCTGTGCAAGGTCACCAGCCTCAATTTCTCCTCCAGAGCCATCTGGGTCCAGTAGCCAGATATTCCTCAAGACAACCTGAGATGGCCCAGGATGCAATGGGATACCCTGGCCCATTTAAGCTAAGGTCTTATCAGGTTCTCCATAAGCATTCATCGAAGTACAAAAGTGCTTCCAAAGGAGTGCTATCTAAACTTCATTGATCGACCAAAAACAGACTTGCATCCCAATAAATTCCAAGTGGTTTTGATTTCTGGGGTAGTAGAAATCATAATAACTAGTATGTTATTGGTTTGTCTGAATAATACATTGTGGTTTCAAAATTAATTTTTTCATAGCATCTCTGTGAGATAGGTAGTGCCGATATTATTTCCATTTTACAGATGAGGATACTGAGATTCAGTGGCATTATATGGTATGACCAAGACTTTCGAAAAAAGGTCAGATGGAATAGTGAAAAGAATATTGTGTTATGAGGTTTAAAAAAACTGCGTCTAGTCCCCCTTTTACTACTTACTACCCTACTCCAGTAAAATACTAAGCTTCTCAGAGTCTTAGTTGTATCATCTACAAAATGGGCTTAACAATATCTTGACTTCATAAAGACAGATAACTAGACCTTACAATTTCTTGAGGTCCCTTCTAGGTCTAATATCTCCATTCTATGATTTTTTTCCCTCCTCCCAATCAATCATACTTTTTGTCTTTCTCATATATATGGGGGAATGCTAGAAATATTCCACTAAGCTACACGGTCCTCAAAAGGTGCAGGTCAGAAAGTAAGCCATAACTGCTTTAAAGTCATGGAACCTATTTACACTCTTGATTTTATATTTGCCTTGAAGGCTGATAAATTGCCATTGGAAGTCTGAAACATTTTTCAGAGATCATTGTGGCTTATAAGAGAAAAAGGAAAAATGTGGTGAGAGGGAAATTCACCTAAACTGAGCTTAAACTGGGAACTCCTGAAATTTCAGTCACAATTTGCTGTTCAAACACTGATGTTTCTTCGTGATTTTTTATTTGTTCATACATATAAAGCTTCATATCCAGGATAAGGAAGGAAAATAATTCCCACATGCAGACTAAGGCATCTAAAACTCTCTCCCACTTTGCAAAATGGTACCATTTAAAATAACCCAGTCCAAATAATCATAGCATCACATTTTACAGTAACAAAGAACTAGAAACAAAGTAGACGCATATCAGCAAGGAAATGGATAAGCAAACTGTGCTTCATAAATGTAAGAAATTAGAATTATGCTATAGGAAATAATGAGTCAAATCAAGTCAACAAACATTTAGTAAGTGATTACTATGTGCCCTAGGCTCTGTGTTAGGTGCTGGGGACACACAAAAAAAAGGCAAAAATTGTTCCTGCCCTTGAAGACCTCACAATCAAATGGAAGAAACACTAAGCAAACTACATACAAACAAAATATAGAATAAATATAATAATTATAGATAATAATACAATGTAATATAATAAATATAGAATAAATTCAAGAGAGAAGGCACTAGGAAAGACTTCTTGCAAGAAATGAGATTTTAACTGAGGTCTGAATGAAACTATAAAAGCTAGGAGACAGAAATGAGGAGTGAGAGCATTCCAGGCACAGGAGACAGTCAGTGAAATGGAAAACAGAGTATCATGAGAAGACACATATAAACAGATGCAAGTGAACCAGTCAAGCTGTACATACACATATGCATATATATATATATATATATATATATATATATATATATATGTATGTATGTATGTATACACACACATACACATATACACATAGCTTAGAATAAGACTGGGTCACTATCCTCATGGAGGTCACTATTCAGAAGACCTTACAATTTGGAAAGAAGATATAATCGAAAACACTTGACGACCCCTTTGAAGATCGGAAGTCCAAACCAGAGATGGATAAAGCAGCATGGAAACCACCAATACTTTACACCAAATCTCCATCTTTTGAAGGTGACAGAAGATACTTCACTAAATTCATAGTCAATGGCAACATAAAAGAACAAAAGTCCATCCCTGCTATGTTGCATTCCTCTCATAAACAGACA
>JAQQSU010010116.1:0-12510 GCA_028627135.1 Pseudochirops cupreus | reverse complement strand
GGGGGAAAAATGTTTTTCCTCTTTCTTTGATCTCTTCAAAATATAGTCCTAATGGTAGTATTACTAGGTCAGGTGTATGTATGCACAATTTAGTAACTTTGGGAGAATACTTCCAAACTGCTTTGCTAAAAAATGTGATCAATTTACAAATCCATCCAATGTGTCTGTTTTCCTAAAAGTCCATGAGCATTTGATATTTTCCTTATTTGTCAGCTTTGCCAATCTGATAATTGTGAGAAGGAATCTTAGAATTGCTTTAATTTGGATTTATTTAATTATTAGTTATTTGAAGCATTTAAAAAATATGGCTATTGATGTCTTGGATTTCTTTTTTTAGAAAATTATCTAATTGTGTCCTTTACCCATGTATAAGTTATGCAATCAGTCTTTATCTTTTAAATTTGAACTAGTTTGTCATATGCCTTAAAAATAAGTCATCCTTATATGTGAAAGAGTTCATGATCAAACCAAGGATAAGAAAGATCATAGAAGACAAAATGAACAATTCAGATTGCACATTAATTTTTTTTACACAACTAAAGCCAATGTTTGATCATGAACTCTTCTTATGTCCAAAGTTCTGAAATAATTCCCTATGCCTTGTTTTTTTTTTAATTTAAAATATATTTTAATTTATACAAAGCCATTTTCTTTTCCATTCAATTGGGGAGATACACAAAAAACCTCATGTGAAATATGCACCATCAAGCAAAACAAATTCCCTCATCGTCTAAGTTCAAAAATATATATTTCATTATATCCTGAATCCATCAACTCTCTGTTAGCAGTTGTATTAAGTAAATCAAGCAGTATATCAAATAGATGAGGGAGGTCAACTTGGATACAAACTAGCATGAATAAGAAATACAGTGACAGGTGTTAACAAAACAGAAAATCTAACAGATTCCTTCCTTAAGTTAACTTTTCCTCACTTTTTCAAAAATTATCTTGGAGAGAACGTTGGTCTTTGTTCTGCAGGTAGCTCTTTCTATAAAAGTTTTTTTTTAATAATTTTCAAAGTAAAAATTATAATTAGATTACTTGGGACTTAGAAAAATCAAAACTATATCATATTTGAAAAATGATTATATTAAACTCAACTTTGGAAATTACAGATGTGTTAACATAGAACAACCATTCAATAATCGCCCTGGTGGCTTATTGATTTCAAATATTTCACTCAAATGGTTTCAGTGCCTGCTAGGACACAACCAAAGTGACTGGCCTTAAACTTGATGTTTTCTCAAAGACCTAATGCTGTTACTCTTTTCCCAAACTTTCAGTATATTTGGAAGGGTGACACTGGTGAAATAACAATTAGATATTTAAAAATCAAAATCACCTACTTGTTCTATGATTTCCATAATAGTACAAGAACCTGCAATTTAGACTACAGTTCAGGAACATGAAATTTAAAGAGAGGGGGTAACCTAGTTAGAGAGAAATAAAGATGTCTAAATATACATTAAGGAGATTTGTGAATCTTTCTTTGCTATACTCTGAAATCCTTGTAGCCATGTAGAGAAACCCTCTATAGGATTAAGTGAAATTAGTCAATAGAGAGGAGTGTACTTCACACAGATTCAGAGGATTTTTTCCCCCTACAGAGTTAGTACATGTAAAATTGGGCTGTTAGTGTCTTTATTAAACGTATTCTATATCTAAAAGGGAAAAGACACTGAAGTAGAAAAAATAAGGGATTCAGTACTGGTTTTGACACATAATAACAGTGACCTTAGGGAAGGCACATTATTTCTTTGCACTCCATGTTCTTCATCTATAAAATAGGGAAATTATTTGCATTATCTACCTTATACAAGTGTTGGAAGAAAGAATAGGTTTAGGGACTAGACTGGAGATTTCATTGGTATAAGAAATGCCCAGGGGGTGACTAGGTGAAGCAGTGAATAGAGCACCAACCCTGGATCAAGACGACCTGAGTTCAAATCTGATCTCAGACACTTAACACTCACTTGCCATGTGACCTTGGGCAAATCATTTAATCCCAACTGCCCTGCCCTCCTCCCTCCAAAAAAGCAAAAAAAAAAAAAAAAATGACCAAGTGACAAATCTCTCTCCCAAGGCAGATCATCATTCTCTGTTACTCATAGTTTTAGAAAAATGCTTAGAACAGTATAAGATTAAATGATTTTCTCAGTTTCCTATAAATTGTGGGTGTCAAAGGCAGGTCTTGAATTTAGACCAGGGAAGTTATGCAGCCAAATCTCACCAGCTCACAAGAATGGACTGCTACTTTTTCAGTACAAAGATTTATGCTTTGGAAATTGGCAAATGCAACAAATTGGGGTTTGATTTATTATTTTTGACTGTCTACACTTAAGAAAGTGATGAAAAACATTAATAATGTAGACTAAATTTAAAATATATCTCATGCATATATTTTTTTTCCCATCATAAGGGCTAGTTGTTAAATATTTTTCAACACATGACTGACCTAGATTATCTTGGCTTCAAGGTCAGCTCCCTATACAATAAGTGACTCTACATTTCATCACAAAGAAAGTTCTTGATAAAAACTAGAATGTGCAGTGTAACTGTGAGCTATTATAATTATAAAAATCTCTTTTATGCGCATCATTAGGGAGCTCTGGAAGAATAAAAAAAGCAAGACATGAAATTTACCCTTAAGGAGCTTACACTTTAGTTGGGGAGAAAAAAATAAGCTGTCTAGAATATTTATTATATGAGGACTATGAATTAATTGCAAAAGTGGGTGTGGGTGATATATAGTCAGAATCCAGAAATGGGGGAAATAATCAGCACTAGAATATTCAGTGAAGTTCCATAGACATGGACTGCAAGCCAATTTATCTTACACCCAAGCCTACTTCTTTTAGATCCTAGTATGCAGCCATGAACTCAGTCACCTGATTATGACAGAATACATGACCCAGGAAAATCATTTTTACCACACTAAGGACTGATTCAAACCTATTGAAAATGTACAAAAAATAAAAGGCAACTTGAATTCTTTCCTTCATTATTATAACTCTAGAAAATGGGATATAGAAGCAAACATACATACATGCGTATACATACATATACGTTTAAATATAGTTTTATTATAACTAGTCAATGATAAGGAAGATCAGTTTTGACCTTGGTACTTACAATGTGATCATTCCTGAACTGGGTACCAATCAGACAGCTTGATCTATCTGTCTTACTTTACAAAAAATGATTAAGCAACAGCCTTCTGTTCTTTATTAGCTTAATATGATGAATATTATGCATGAGCAACATTCATAAAAAGCATAATCACTGCTCAAGAGGTTAGGAGAGAAATTTTCATAAGAAGCATTAGAGGTACTGTAGTTGTTAAGCGTGCACTTAACAGCTCAGTGCCTGGAGTTATTGGTAAAGGGTTTGTAAGAGGCAACAGCAACATTTGGAAAATGTTTTAGTGCCTAATATATACATAGCATTTTCTGTTCTCAGAGGGAGTGGTACAGTAACAAGGCATACTTACAAAAGAATTCATGAATTTGATTTTTCACAGAAAGTTTTGTTGGATTTGCTTTGGTTTGTTGTGGCTTCTCTGTGTGTTTTGATGCTTTAATAAAAATTTTGTAGTTAAAAAACAAAATATGCTACTATGAAAATTATGCTTTCCATTTTGAAAACAAGCTTCTGAATGAATGGATGAAATTTTTGGAGTGCTTACTATATGCCAAACATTATGAAAAACACTGGAAATGCAAACATAAAGGAGGTCCCTGTCCTCGAGAAACTTATATTCTCATGAGGTAAACAACACAAATAGAGATATAGTGGCCAAGGAGGGCACTTTGGGTCAGAAAGTTACAGGGAAAGGTAGGTGGGCCCAATGGGCCCCAGACAATGTTTTTATAATTAACCATTATCTAATAGGTATCTACTTCATTTAAATGAAAGAACTCCTATGCAAGACTTCTGGGTTGGTTTTTTTTTTCCACTCATTGGAGTGCATCTTTATACACTATGCTAGGTAGGAATACTTAAGGTAAAAATTTAAGACTGATGCTTCAAAACTCCACAAACCATTTTAATTCCTAGGAAATGTTCCAGGGTCAATAGATCAGAACCCCTATTCTATACTCCCACCCTCAAATATATTTGTATTACTTTGACTAGGAATACCAGAAGATATAAGCTACTAAATTGTTAATGAACTATGACTTAGCCATTACTTAACTTGCTGACATTTTGTATTCCTAGTTTTCTTTCGTGTTCTTAAGCCCTATGTTATTCTGGGAATCATAGACCATATTTGATTAAGGAAAGCAAGCTCATGGTGCATCTGTCTGTTTGATTACATCCAGACTGCCCTCACAAATACAATGATTTCTTGGAGTCTTCCCGTGTGCAAAAGGTGCCAATGGGACCAATCTTCTCCAAGGGTCATGGAGTTTTACTAAATACAGCTGGTGATGATACCATACAAAAAGGAAATGTCTTTCCTTTCCAACACTCTAGGCAATTTTAATTTCTTAAAAAGTATCTAAAAGGAAAAGTACAATTACAGCATTCAAAATAGATCATAAAAAGTTTCTATTTTCTTAATATCAAAAAAGAAAATATATACCCAAAAATAGCAATACAGCAAGAAGTGATCCAGATTACAAGAGAGAAATCTCAGTTCCTAATTAAAGTCAGCATCTTCAACATTGGCCAGTTTCTGAGAATGGAAAAAAAAAATATCTCAAAGATAAAATGGCTAAAAAATTAACAGTCAAACAAGCAGATAAAACTACCCATCATGGCAAAGTAAATGAAATCAACAAAACTACTAGTGAAATGCTTTCATTTGCTAAACTTTTTGAAGGTTGCATTATTTTTTGAGGGTGAAAACATCAGAAATATACATATGAAGGAGATAAATTAATCCCTAGTTCACATCAATTCCCAATGTAGACATTCTGCTTTGAATATTTTATGTATCTCTTTAAAAATAAAAAAAGCAAAAAAAATGTAATAGAAGTCATTACATATGTGTGAAGACCAATAGTATGGGAAATAATAGATCCATTTGTAATGGAAAGATTTTATTTCTCAGTCTGGTATTTAGAGGTATGGAAAAGTTGATCTTTTCCTATGAATTTCACCCTAATTGGCTGATCACTGAGTTGGATCTCTTCAACAGTCATTTGGACACTATCCCAGTGGCTTTGGCTAGGGTGACTTCTGTTTATCTAGGGGCTGTCCAGAAAGGGTGCAGAAGCTGAATGCCTAGAATAGCATCCAGGAAGCCAGCTGGCTTCTGACCTCTGGCATTGTTTCTGTCCTTGGCCCTAATGTCTGCTCTCATCCTTCATCTGTTCATTTATATAATGCCTTGTCTTAAGGGCTCAGACCCATGGAGAGCTGCAGAAGTTAAGTCATGTTTGTTAGTGTGCAAAACAACAAAATCCCTAGGAGCAAGGGAAATGGTAGCAGGCACTGTCATTTCTACTGCTGAGATCTTGGGCTCACAAACCAGGGTCATGGCCAGATGGAATGGGAGAACTAGAAAATATGGCAGTTGTTATACTTTAGTTCTGGGAGACATCTATTTAGCATCCTCTGATAATTTCCTTTGATTTCAGCAGTTGTAGAAAAGAGTAGTGGTACATGAGAGTGTTCTCCAAAAGAACTCTGGTCTGTCAAATGCTTTCAAAGTAGTTTTACATAGCTCATATCCATCTTCTGTAGCTAGTAGATATAGAATGTTGGAACAGCAATAATCCAAAGCGACAAGCACAGTCTACCTCATCACCCTTCACATATGCTTTGTCTAGGGCTAGGCATGCTCCAGTATTGTGTTCCTAGGCTCCTTGGCAGGTCATTCATGTACAAATAATTGGGTGAAACACTTCAGCAATGATTCTTTCTGATGTGAGCTATGGAAAAAGAATAAAAGCCCCGAATGAGTTAAAATGGACTTCTTAAAAATAGTTTGACAAAACTAAATTTGAAAAAAGAGTTCAATAAATGATATCCTGGAGATAGAATATGAAAAAATATATTAGTGAGCCTTTTGATTTAGAAACAACATAAAATCAAAATACATTGTCTAACATATAATATCTTTGATATCTATGGAGCATCAAGATCATGGGATAGTCAAGAAGAAGATAACTTAATATTTCAAAGGAATGTAAGGTAGGTAGGAAGGAAAAGAGGGAAGGAGGAAGAGTGGAATGGAGAAAGGATAAATGAAAGAAACAAAGCAGTTAATGTAAAAAGGAGTTCTGGTTCGTTTTGATCAGGCTTATTTTACATAGAAAAATATTACATAATCTAAAGCCTTATATGAAAATAAAGCCTAATTGCAATTTATAGAAAATTCCATTGCAATTAGGGAGTCTAGCCTCTCTACAAAATTTTGAATAAGTGTTTTAATGGTGTATTTGGCTCCCAGAAGCTCCCTAGTCTTCACCAATGAAAAAAATTGCAACGTGAGTTCATCCAGTCTGACCTTACCTGGAGGAAAATAGCTGTAAAGAGAATACCAGGAACAATTTTGTGTAATTTGAAATTACATTACTAATACATACATTTAGAGTTTGTAGTCAACATGGACAGTCTCAATGCAGGCTGAAGATTTGTCTTATTAGGGTTTGGGGTAAGAGATAATTTTCAGTCATGGATCATTATAATGCAGTAGAAAGACACTTAGACTTGGAGTCTACAGAATCTCCACTCAAATATTAGCTTCTTTTCCCTAGATAAGTCACTTCTCATTTCTTTGCCGATTTTCTCATCTGCAAAATGCAAGGCTTAGGTTGGTTGATCTGTAAGGTATACCATTAAAAATAAGTTGTCTTAAAAGGTAAAATAGTTGACTAAAAGGCTTCAAACATTCTTATGTAAAACAAGAGTACCCATATTCATTAAAACACAATTGTGAGTTAACTAATAGACAAATAAGAGACATAGCCTATAATGTATTTGGCCTCTCATGATTCCCATAGTATTATAATATGTTTTTCCATGTTTCCATAAATTTGGGAATTAGGAATTCAGACAAGATTTCTGAAAAGAGCCAGAGGATAAGAAATGGAGTCCTGAGGAGAGTGTTCAAGGTAAATAAATTCAATTCTAGGCATATCACCTACAGGCTTTAGGAAAAGGGTGGCAAATTAATGTTTCTATTACTTATGAAATTAACAGTTCTTTCATGTTTCTTCAGGACTATGGATGTTTATTCTTGGTGAATTCTGATCAATTATCCAGAGCATCCTTGCTATCATTATGAGGCTGAAATATTGAGTGACTTGTATCACTGATTCATATACATGATGATGGATATATGAACAAAACAATGAAGATAAGTAAAATTGAAGGTGAAATTTGATGAAACATGTGACAGTGATTAGGATCCAAAAGACTAGCAACAGAAAAAAGCTTTGAAAGGTCTCTTGAGTAGAAAGAAGAGAAACTAAATGTACCTTGAATATGCAAGAATTTGTGATTTCATGAGTCCACTCATACAGACTGCAACTCTGACTTGTTAGCTGATCTTCTAAAGTTTCCATGGCCAAAGAGCCTGTCATCTGTGAACAACTTGGTGAATAGCTGATTCCTGAAATTATTTAGATGTGTGCTCTGATAACAGACATATAGATCTTCACTGGCTCTGTAATGAAAGCATCTTCATCATATACTGCCAGATCACATGCTCCATTGGAAAAGTCTCAGAAACCCAGCATTAACTTCATATAGTGAGGAATATCACAGTATATTTTAGTGGAATAAAAACAAACAAAAAATTACAAGACAGAATCTTGGTGATTTTTTTTTTTAGCTTGCCTTTTATAATGCACTTTAAGATTTACAAGGTGGCTTACAGGTTATCTCTGATCCTCATAACAACTTTATAACATAGCTGTCATTATTATCCCAAATTTACTTATAGGGAAACTAGTGCTGAAAGAGGGTAAATGACTTACCCAGAGACACAACCTAGGATGACGTTGAGGTAAGGTTTGATCTCAGGTCTTCATTATTCCTAGTCCAGCACTCTACCCACTGTGCCACTTAGTTACCTCTTTATTAATTTTCCCTTAGGAAGCCCACTTGATTTGTTAGCACACACACATAAGCACATATTCAAGCATACATATATATATATACACACAGACCTACATACATGTGTATTTATACAGGTGTGTTTATAAGTGATACAGATGTGTATGTGTGTCTCTTTACATATGTACATGCACATGTATGTATATGTATATACAAATATACATGCATATATGCATATGGAGAGAGAAAGGAAGTGAGAGAAAGAACATCCAACACATCAAGCGGGCTCCCTATGGGAAAATGTATAGAGATGTATTTATTTATATAGATAATATGCATGCATATATGTGTATATGTACATGTGCATGTATGCATGTGTATATGTGGGTTATGTTTTTTCAAGTGACCAGAAAACATATGGGTTGGCGATCAATTATCCCTTGGTCTACATCCTTGATTAAACCATTTTCCCCACTTTTTATCATGTTTTCTTTTTCCCTTATGGCTCCCTTTACTGTTCTTCTCCTCAATTCATCTATAATGCGTTGAAGTCAGTGCTACATACTTCTCAGATAAGCTATTATTCAGTGTTCTGTCTTTAAAAGTGTATTGCTAACTCAGTTAATAATTTTTAGCCTTTCCATTTCCCACACAGTTTGTGCACAAATGTGCAGGTTATCTTTGAAAAGGGCAATACAATGAATAAATAAATGCAATACATAAAGCATGTTGAGGGGATAGGAATCATCTGTTTATCATGCCTATTACCATTACCTGGGTTGAGGTTTCCATTACCTCTTTCCTGGATAACTGTAATACCTTCCAAATGTAATTCCCTGATCCTAGCTTTTCCTAACTCCAACTCATAGTCTACGCCACTACAAGATTAATGTTACAAATACATTATTCTAATCACATCAATCAGAAACCTTCAATGCTTCCCCTTTGCCTATAAATATAGCTTAGCATTCAAGACCCTTCACAATCTAGCTACAAACTACAATTACAAATTTATCTTTCACTCCTCCTCCTCAAGAACTTTATAAATTTGAATATCATCTTAATTTTCCACTTTTCTATATTGTTATGTTATGCCCTCCTTGATTTCTACAAGATAAAATCTTCCTTTTTTGACAATGTTCAACTCAAATATGACTTCCACCACATTGATTCCTTGGACCTCTCCTGTCCTCAAGATGGCAGTGATCTTTCCCTCATCTGCTATTATAGTACACAATTTATAGAGTTGTTTTTTTCTTATTCACTTATGACATCTTATTTTGCATGACAGTTATATATGCAGATCTTGTAACCTTTTTAAATAAATAGAATTTTGATATCCTAAAAGACATGAAACAAGTCTTATTCATTTTTGTATCTCCCCAAGAATCTAACACAGTATACAAAGTGTGGCTTTAGTGATTGCTTGTTGAATGAATCAACGGAGTTAACAAAAAAAAAAATCAACAACAATTCTTTTCAGCAGTACCCATCAAATACCTAAAATAAGTCTAATTTCAGTAACATAACAGACCAGTGGAAGGATGACATGAAAAGTGCCAACATGCTATTTACAAAAAGGGAGGATAAATAATCAAATAATAATTTCTTTACTAATTTTTCTCTGTTTATAATTTATCAGCAGTGGGTAACTCTACAAGCTTCTCATTGAAAAATGCTGGGATGTCCTTTAATATGAATATTTACTCCCTATTCAATGTTTTAGATATGGGGTAGTTTAGCATCCAGATCTAGTAGCACATACTAAATAACACAATAAGATCCCTCTGATTCTGCTTTTAGATCCAACCAATAGATATATGTTTCATCACTGAACATGACATATATGCTGTGCCTAATCTCCTGATATAATTGTTTTTCATGAAATCTACCCAGACAAGTAACAAACCCAAAGTGGACCAAATACAAAGATTTGGAGCCAAGAACATAAGTGAAGAATCTAAATTTGAGGGCATTTAAAAGAAAGGATGAACATCACTTATAAAGAGATAATGTGAGAAAATGGTGCCTTGCTAAAGAGTAGGGTGTACTATGTACTCTTTCCTTTGTACTTGTTTAAACACTACTTAGAAACAGGCTCTTTGTGCCCTCTTAAAGAAATCCCCAACATTTGTTAAGAAAATGAAAGTAGATACCCAACTAGATAAGGTAATAGAAAAGACCCAGTGAATAGAAGAGCAGAGTTGGGTCACACAAATGAGTAATTAGTGCCTAACCTGCCTGCTTTCTTCAAGGCCAGACATTTATTCCTCAAGAGAGATATACCCTATGTTTCTGTGTCATCTTTCTATAGTTGAGAATTCATAGAATTTTCTGGGAATTTTTGCTAAATAAGAAATCCCCAAAATGGATTTCCTACTAGCTTCTCACTGTATCAGCAAGCACCCTAGCATACCCAGGATGGCTGCTAGCATAGGTTCTTAGATCTGCTTTTCTAATGGAAAGCAACTCAAAATAGGTTAACAATCTTATTTTAATGTATCAAACATATATCATTTACCTAGTTTAGGGGAAAAAGTCAGCACCCTGAACTTCAGAGAATACAAACAGAATACAAACACAAGTTACAAGCAGAAGTCACAAGCAGACAAAGAAACAGATTAGCAGACGGGCTTCCAATCGTCTGACCATTACATCAATACCTAGGTAGCTACCAGAAAGGGAAGCACCAATATCTGGGTTTTCAAAGCTGGGAGGCTCAACGGCTTCCCAGAGTCTCATCTGACCCAATCACACAACTCTTTCTAAAGTCAGCCCCAAAGTAAAAATTCACATCAGAGTATATATAGCCTTCTCCTTGGCCAGAGAACGTCACAACCCTCTTGACTAACTGCCTAATCACAAAGCAATAAGGTGTGGGCATTCCTGAAAAACAAGCCTCCCGCCATAGGCTCCATTTGACCACATTCAGTCTATTAAATCAAATCAGGGAAGGTTCTCAGAGTCACTGAAGCCTATCAACGGGCCAAGGGGCAGGGAAGATTTTCAGATTCCCATAACACTCACAGGAGAAGAAAATCATAAGGACTCCTGCATTTTGTCTTCCTTGTCAAAGGAGGGATTGGACTTAGACTGAAAAGGTTCAAGGGGCAGGGCGACGATGTCCATGTTTTAGTACAATTTTAAAAATTCTTTTCTAATATTCTGATTTTAATTTTGCACACAATAATGCTTTTACAAATGACTTCAACTCAAATGCAGCAGGGCCAAGACAAGAGGAGTTTCCTTGCGATAGGATGAGAATTGAGCTGTGAGCTAGTTAGTTAAATCCTTATCAAACCATGACATAAGTCTTATGGCTTTAGCATCAAAGGAAGGTGAAGCAAAGAGGAGAGAGGAAAGAGAGTTAGCTAAGCTCTCAAAGTTTGGCAATTGCCAAAATGACCTCCAATGTTGGGTGGTGAATGCTGGTTTACCGCAATGGTGTCAAACTCAAATAGAAACAGGATATTAATCTGTTCACATTCAACTCACCCTGTGTCCTCTGTGTATGTGTGTGTGTGTGTGTGTGTGTGTGTGTGTGTGTGTGTGTGTGTGTGTGTTCCCTCCAACTACCTGAATACTGAGAAAGGTCTCATGAGTTACAAAAATCATCTTTCCATGTAGGAATGTAAACAGTTCAACTTTAATAAGTTCATTACGACATCTCTTTCCTGATTATCTTTTCATATTTCTCTTGAGTCTTGTATTTGAAAGTCAAATTTTCTATTAGTTCTGGCCTTTTTATCAAGAATGCTGGAAAGTCCTCTATTTCATTGAATATCTGTTTTTGCCCCTTCCTTCCTCTGAAGGATTACACTCTAGGTAGGTGATTCTTGGTTTTAATCACAGCTCCTTTGACCTCTAGAATACTACATGCCAAATTCCCCAATCACTTAAGGTAAAAGCTGCTAAATCTTGTGTTAACCTGGTTGTGTTTTCACAATACTTGAATTGTTTATTTCTGCATGCTGGCACTATTTTCTCCTTGACCTGCAACTCTGGAAATTGGCTACAATATTCCTAGGAGTTTTCATTTTGGCATTTTGTTCAGGAAGTGATTGGTGGATTCTTTCAATTTCTATTTTCCCCTCCGGTTCTAGATTATCAGGGTAGTTTTCCTTGATAATTTCTTGAAAGATGATGTCTAAGGGTTCTTTCTTTTTTTATCATGTCTTTCAGGTAGTCCAATAATTTTTAAATTTATCTCTCCTGGATCTATTTTCCAGGTCAGTGTTTTTTTGTTTTTTTCCAAAGAGATATTTCACATTCTTTTCTATTTTTTTTTCATTCTCTTGATTTTGTTTTATAATTTCTTGATTATTCATGGTCATTAGCTTCCATTTGCTCGATTATAATTTTTAAGGACTTTTTTTCTTCAATGAGCTTTTGGACTTCCTTTTCTTTTTTTTTTTTTTAAATTTATTTTTTTATTCATTTACTTTTAATTTACAAGATTCAGTTCCACAATCACTTGAGTTTCAGATTTTCTCCCCTCCC
>JAQQSU010010115.1:0-12510 GCA_028627135.1 Pseudochirops cupreus | reverse complement strand
TACATACATATTATATATAAGTACATACGTATATATTTCCCTTCCTAAATATATGTGCATATATATCTGTGTACATATACAACACACACACACACACACACACACACACACACACACACACACACACACCCCTATAGCTTCCTTCAAAACTCAAGTAAAATTTATCTCCTACATGAAACCATCCCTAATCACGCTGGATGCTAGTGCTTCCAGATTAATTGTATTGTACTTACTTCATTGATATCTATGTTAGCTCTCAGTTATTCTATGTTTTGGAGGAACTTACATTGAGTTTTATTTTTGTCTTTGTATATCTAGTGCCTAGGAAAATATCTGCTTATTGGCTAAATTAATAATGTATTTAAATAGGGCAATCTTAATTCCCCAAAAAAATGGGTTATGAATGCCTTTATTTTGCCTTAGATCAAACATTGGGGTAGCTAGGTGGAACAGTGGATAGAGATCTGGACTTAGAGACAGGAAGACTCATTTTTCTGAATTCAAATGTGGCCTCAGACACTTACTAGCTGTATGACCCTGAACAAATCACTTAACTGTTTTCCTCTGTTTCCTCATCTGTAAAATGAGCTGCAGAAGGAAATGGCAAACCATTCCAGTACCTCCACTGAGAAAACCCCAAATCAGGTCACAAAGTATCAGACATGACTGAAAAATTACTGAAAAACGACAACCACCATTCTTAACCCAGAGTTTATGAATATATGTTAGGAAATCAATAACCTTGAATGGGAAAAGAAAAAGTTGATGTTTGTTTTCACTAACTTTTGGCTTCCTTCCTAATGTGTTTTATTTTATGAATTTAAAAACACTATTCTGAGAGGGGGTTCATGGGTTTACCAGACTACCAAAGGAATCAAAGGAATAAAAAGTTAAGAATCTCTAGCCTAGACTTAAAATTTCGTTGGCTCAGGGAACTCTCTTTGAGGAAATCTCTCTCCCAATAAACACTGGCAATGCTTTTGTACATTATAATCTCATTAAGAGTTGACTAAGGGCATTAAAAATATAAATGGCGTGACCAGCATGTGTGAGGCAAGATTTGAATATAGGTCTTCCTCATTCTGAATCCAGATCTCTAACTTACTTTATGACCCCACAGCAATGTTGCTACCTTCTTTACATGTTACTAAATTGAAAAGTGTTTCCAATACTTAGGACATTCAGGTCATGGGATCATAAACTTGGAGACAGAAAGGACCTAAAAGGCTGCCTCATTCCAATTGTTCTTTATAAAGATAAGAAAACTCAAGCACAGGAAAAATTAAGTGTCTTTACTCTGGTAAGAAATGACAGAAATGTATTCAATCCTGGGTTCTCTGATTCCAAATCCAGCATCATATCTTTTACACACTTCCTTCTATATCCTCTGCCTAAACCCATAATCTTTATAGAAGAAAATTTATGACTGTGGAAAAAGTAGTTTGTATAGAGACTTTGGATTTCTTCATCACAAAAATCAGCATGCCTAAAGATATTCTCTAGAATCACCTAAGATTCTGTCCTAGTAACAAAACTGGGAAGCTCCCCTTTTAGTCTGGCCTATCCCTTTCCCCTTACTCCATTCCTATGTTGATACTTGCCTACATTGTTCTCTCCCACATTACTATCTCCTTCCTACCATTTGTCTTTCCTATATACTCAATAAATTCCTGTCACCTCACCACTTGATTCTTCTTTTTGGTCTTCCATGATGATGTTTTTGCAAATTCTGTTTCAATTGGCAGCTACAATAAGGGGAAATTATGCATAAAAGCACACGACCTGATACTTCCCATAGTGCAAGAGTTTTTAAAAGTTTTTCTTTTTTTCTCATGAAGGCTTTTGGTTTTCTGGTGAAACAGACTCCTCAGAATGCTATTTTAAATGCATAAACTATAATGCGTAAGATTAAAAAGAAATAAATTCTATTGAAACAGCTATCAAAATATTTTTTTAAGTTTATGGCTATGGGAGGTAGTGTAATTTCCACTGAGCTATTTAAAGATGATGCTATTATTAAAGTGTTGCACCCAATAAGTCAGAAAATTTGGAAAACTCAACAGTGGCCACTGGATTGGAAAAGATCAATTTATTTCTCAATTCTAAAGAAGGGCAATGCCAAAGAATGCTCAAATTACCAAACAATTTGCTCATTTCACACACTAGTAATATCATGTTTAAGATTATGCAAGCTAGACTTTACCAATATATGAACCAAGAGTTACCAGAAGAGCAGGCTGGTTTTTGAAGAGACAGAGGAACAAAAGACCAAATTGTCATCATTCTCTCAACTATGGAGAAAGCAAGGGAGTTCCAGAAAAATATCTACTTCTGATTCAATGACTACACTAAAGCCCAATAAGCATATGATACTAGATAATACTCTGTTGGGAGAAGGTAAAGCATTAAGAAGACTTTTTATGAAAGTGAAAGAGGAGACTATAAAAGCTTGCTTGAAGAATACCATTAAGAAACAAACAAATCACTAAGATCATGGCAATTGGTCCAATCACTTCCTGGTAAATAGAAGAGAAGAAAAGGAAGCAGTGTCAGATTTTATATTTTTGGACTCAAAGATCACTACAAATGACAACTTCAGTCAAGTTAAAAGATTCTTGCTCCTTGGAAGGAAAGCTATGGCAAATATGGACAGAATACTAAAAAGCAGAAAAGTCACCTTGCCAACAAATATATAATCCAAGCTATGTTTTTTTTTTCTTCTTCTGGTAGCAATGTATGGCCATGAGAGCTGGACTTTAAGGAAATCTGAGCACTGCAGAACTGATACTTTCAGATTATGGTGCAGGAGAAGACTTTTGACAATCCTTGGACAACAAAGAGATTAAATCAGTAAATATTTAAATAAATTAATTAAGGCTATTCACTGGAAGGTCAAATACTATAGCTGAAGCTTAAATACTTTGGCCACATAATGAGAAAACAGGACTTATTGGAGAAGACCCTGATGTTGGGAAAGATTGAAGCAAAAAGGAGAAGGGGATAGCAGACTCCTATGTGAGGAATTTCCCTCTACCAATGCAGGTTGGCACCTTCTCTGCAATTTATAGTCTTAGGGAATTACCTAGAGCACTAAGATGTTAAATGATTTGCCTAGATTCATGTTATGGGAATCTGAAGATCTTCTCTGCCCCTCGGCCCTTTGATAGGCTTAAGTGACTCTGAGAACCTTCCCTGGTTTGAAAATATAGTCTGCCCCCTAATAGGCTGAATGTGGTCACATGGAGCCTGTGGTGGGAAGTTTGTTTTTCAGGAATGCCCACACTTTATTACTTTGTGATTGGGCAATGGGTCAAGAGGGTTGTGACATTCTCTGATCCAGGAGAAGGCTATATATATATACCCTGAAGTGAGATGTTGCTTTGGGGCTCACTTTGGTAACAGTTGTGTGATTTGGCCAGATAGGACTCTGGGCAGGTAGGCTTTCTTTTCAGTATACCATGTCTCTAACTTAAAAAAAAAAAGTCCTGCCTGCTCATAACAGCAATAAATAAAGTTAACTTTAGCCTCTCAGAATTTTCCTTTCATTTTCATGCTGCCATAGATCATGACCAGAAATGAAATAGTTAATTATAGTGGAATCATATTTTTTTCTTGACATAATAAGACTACATTTAGAGAAAAGCATAGTTGCCTTTCCTCTAAATAGAAATGGAACCTAGAGCATAGTTTTTAAAAAACTAAAATAAAAGTAGCTTATTGAAAAAGACTTTTGCAAAAGTTCTCTCATTAGCAACTAAAGTAATTGAGCACTGAGAATGGAGCTATTGCTAATAAGGTAGAAAGTAATCATTTTTAACTATGAGAAGATTGCTTGCAGAGTTATAGTCAAAAACATAGTTCAAAGTTTTGAAATAATGGTCTTTCAACCACATGAGGAAGGCCTCTTTCTTATTTGTTCCTTTGTTTTTAAGAAGTATACTTAGGTGGGCCATTGTCATCATGATGTAGTAGTCACAGTGCTGGACTTAAAGGTAGGTTCAAAGACTTCCACAGAGTTGAACATAGTTCCTTTCACCTACTAGTCACTTAACAAATGTTTAATGAATTAAGTTGCATTAGCTAAATCCCAAGTATTCTGAGTTTGTTTTTATAGCACCAATGTGATACCCATAGCAGCTGCTATGAATATGCAGATGTATTTCCAGGGTTGAATAGCAAAATATAACAAACTCTCTTCCTCAAAGACAAAACCAAAATATTTATTCAGATACCAGAAAGCCAATTCCACCATGGCAACAAAGAAATTTATACACATCACCAATCCAGGGAACGCCAACATCCCCAAGCTTTCCCTCTGTTAGACCTCCCCATAAACAAGCTCCCTAGGCAAAATTCCTCCTTCTCTCACTTACACTAGCTTCTCTTCCTCAGCTCTCTCCCAGCTCTGCCTCACTCTCTCTCCCAGGTCTCTCTTCCTGCTCTACCTGTTTGGCAAGTTCCTCCCATCAAGGGCTCCATGTGAATCAAACTGTAGGCTGGGCCAGAGCTCAAAACAGCTCACAAGGGTCTCTTAAGCTACAGAGAAGATCTTCAAATTCCCTTAACATTACAATTTCCCCACTTACAGGGTGAGGATAATAACAGCACTGACCTCCTAGGGGTGTTACAAGCATCAAATGAGATAATATATGGAAAATTGTGAAAAGCAAAGTTCCTTATTATTAGGACCAGTTATAATTCTTTTGTGGAATTAACAAGGCTGGGCCAACACATAGGTGAAGTATAGAGTCAATATGATTCAGAAGACACAACAAAAACCTCCCAGTGTCTTACTGTCTGTCTCTGTCTCAACATCCTCACCCGGAGCTATCTCCATCTCTATTGCATCTGATTTCCATCTTCAAGTTTACCACTTATTTGGTATAGACAGTGAAATGATATTGTCAATTGAGGGCCACCATTCAAAATCAAGGTTATCTACAAGAGGATGGAGTGTTTGGGGATATTCTCTAACCAGTCAAAATCACAGATAATAAAATATTAAAGTTGAAAGGTCCCTTAAAAATTATCTCATCCAACTTCCTCATTTTTTTTATAACTAAGACAAATAGGGTTAAAAGGAGTTAAACAACTTATTCAAGATTCCTCTATGGTCAGCACATGAAGCTGGTATAAACAAAGAATGGTTTTATGACTGTGAATATCAGTTGGAGGCATATTATGGAGGGCTTTACATACTAGGTTAAGCATTTGGAATTTATATCATAGATAATGGTGAGCTATTTGAGGTTTTCTAGATGGGAAGGGAATAAATAGGGTTATAAGCCTTAGGAAAACTAATCTTCGACAGGTATACAGGATTGATTTAAGTATATTGGGGAAGAAGAGCAGGGAAGACTATTGCCATATTCTAGAACAGGAGCTACAAAGACCTAAATTTAGAAGGTGACTCTGATAATAGAGAGGAAGAGGTAGCTGTTAATAACAGTTCTCTTCAGTTATAATATTGTGGCCACAATTGAAGTCATTCTTTCAAATGAATAATACATTAGCACAGGATAATACATCTGATTAACTAATTGTTTGATAACTCAATAATTTAACAATTATTTTTCTAAGTGCCTACTGTGACCAGCACCAAATAGCTTGAGGAAATATACTAGAGGTACAATTTAGTAGGTAGGGAGGAGGAAAAGATAGTAATTATAAGCTCTAGATAATAAAAGGAACAATCAGGATGCCATACAGTAAAGCAGGCTGGGATGAGGTGCTCCAATGGATGCCCTGGGCTGAGTTCAGTTCATTCATTCTACTTCCTGCAAATTAGATTTATTCTGTTCCTGGTTGTTTATTTGTTTTGTTTTTGTTTTACCCCCAGCACCTACACCAGTAGCTTGCACATAGTAAGCACTTATGTCCTTCTTGAATTAATATTTAACACATTTGGAGACGCTGCTACCCAGCTAGTTGAACTTTTTCAGTGACGAAGATCTAGCTATTTATGGTCACCCAGCAGTAATGCATGCCAACCAACAGTATGGGGCACTCAGGAAATATGCTAAGTTCTATACGGTTCTCAGAGTAATACTTTCTGTATTTCAATCATGCCTAAAACACTTAACAATTCCATAACTTAGCTGACCAAATTACTTGACATTTCTCAACCTCTTTTTCCTCATCTGTGAAATTTGTATTATATAGCACCTACTTCATGGAGTTGTTATAAGAATTAAACCAGATAATGTGTATAAAGTGCTTGGTAAACCTCAGCTATCATTAATAATATTAATTATCCCATAGCTCTATGTCTTTTGTATGTGGGAACACTCATCTTCTTAATCTGGTATGTGGTCAATATGGCTAAAACCAATTAAAATCTTAACTCAATTTCCTACCCATAAGGAAAAATGCTCCCTCTTCTATTTAAATGGAATATAATAACATGAATAAAATAACAGAGTCAATAATATCAGATTAAGTGTGTATGTATGTATATACACACATATACGCTCATTTTTCATTGACAAAAATGCAAATAGAAAGATTTATATCAAACATATCTATTAAGCCAATTGTCATATGAGCTATATACCTGCACCTACTTTCAGTCTTAGGTCACTCAAACTCTTAACCTATCTGTGATTGGGCACAAACACATAAGTTCTTGGATACAGTTCAGATGGTTAATTAGACTTTATAACTCTATCAAATGTTTCCACTGGGTTCAGGCAAACGTATTTAATATTTGCATTAATAAAAATGTTCAGGAATGGAATTTGGGAATGGAATTTGGAAATCTCATGAGCTCCTGAGGAGTCAAAGTCCAACCAGACAGTTAAATTTGAAAACTGAGACTTGATCTCACTGCCACTATTCTCAGATGTGTCACTGGCATCAGCCAATGATTATGATATCTTACTGCTTCTCTCTTAAGAGTTAGCTCTTGTGCTGGGCTACAAAGGATTCTGTACTTTCATCTTTTCCTGTCTATTATTAATGACAAGTCAAGAGCAAACACAGAGACTATTCCCAGAACCACTTTCTTTACCTCATCCTCTTGATCCACCATTTTTTTTTTTAGATATTTACACCAACTTTCTGATTTTCACATCATTTCCAACACTCAAGCCAACATTCATTAATCTTTTTTCATAAGACCTTATCTTTATAGTAGGGGCCAGTCAGAAACACAGTTTCATCAGACTTTTTACACCAAGTGATTCTATGACTACCAGTATAACACAGATATAATTGACAAGATGGGATTCATGATTTTCTTTAACATTTAAAATTAATATGCAAGTATAATGCCCATTTACCAGAGGTTTGGTCCAAAGAAACAAACAGAATCACTTTCCCCCTTACCCAAGTATCACTATCAGTTACTTTTGTACTGATGCTGCTAAAATTTGCTTCTCTGGTCTTGTGGTAATTGTTGCTCATTTCCTTACACAATTCCAGAAGGCACAAGATTAAGGCTTTCTCTCTGCTTCTTACTTCTAGCTTAAACTGGGGCCTACAAATTTCCCAAAACAGAAATTGTGCTCTTTGTCATCTTCTTTTAGTTTAAAACACAGAAATATTATTGCTATATCTCTTTGAGAAAAGTAAAAAGTCACAATACACTCAGTTATCAGATTAGAAAGAAAATTTTCAAAAGCAAACAGTGGGTTTTTGCACAAAATTTTGATTATCAAATCTTTGGTTAAAATGAGTATTTCTTTTTCAGAAGGAGTTTTTTTTTGCTTCAGAGACTAAATTGTTTGGAATAAAGAGTCAGTCACTACATGAAAACTAATAATGATAAAATATGTTATTTATTAATATATATTAGAATATTATTTAGCCATGAGAATAAATGATTCATGAAAATGTTTTCAATCCATGCATTTTGCTATAAATATAGGAAATTTCTAGTCATAATATTTAAAATTAAATGTTAATCAAAATATTCCTTTCCTTATGGGCCTCTCTGATGATTGTCTGTCAATGATGTACATATGAATGATGGAAAAGTAATAGAACGTAAACATGAGACAGATTCATAGTCATATTATTTAGGGACCTTTCAAAAGCATCTTGGAGTAAATCTCCCTACTCATTTTAATTGGGAGAAAATAGTATAGAAACCTGGAAGAAGAGTGATGAAAACAGTCAGCACTTATTAATTGCCTACTATATGTCAGGCACTGTGCTAAGCACTGGGGAGACAAAGAAAAGCAAAAGATAACTCTTGCTCTCAAGAAGCTCACAGTCAATGGGAGAGACAATAAGCTGTGTACTGATAAGACATTTTCCAGCAAAAATTAGATATAATATCAGAGGGAAAGCACTAAGATTAAGGACTGGAAAAGGCTCCATGTAGAATGGGTGAGTTTAGCTGAGATTGGAGAGGCAGAGATGAGGAGGGAAAGAGGTCTAGGAAAAGCCAGTCAAAATGCTTGATGTCAGGAGACAGGCCATCAAGGAGTCCAGTGTCTTTGGATCACAGAGTAAATGGTAGAAGAATATAAGGAATAAGTTTGGAAACGTTTGAAGTGGCCAGATCATGAAAGGCTCCAAAAGTCAAACTGAGGATTTTATATTTGATCATGGAGGCAAGAAGGAGTCATCTGTGTTGATTAAATGGGAACAGCAATGCTGGCTTCAGGAAGGTCATTTTAGCTATTAGATAATAAGAATGGAGAGAATTGAGGCAGAGAGATCAATAATCAGGATATTGCAGTAGTCTAGGCTCTAAGTAATGATGGCCTGCAGTAGGATATGATAGTCTCAGAAAAGAAAGGAAAGAATGTACAAAAATTAGTATGACAACAGAAACAACAGGACTAGGCCACCAACAGATACAGTACTTCAGAGTGAGAAGTCATGGATAGCACCTAGGTGGTATGACTGGGAAGTTGATGGTAGCATATATTACTATATGGAAACTAGGAAGAGAAGACAGTTTGGTGGAAAGATGAGTTCTGTTCTAGTCATAGTAAATTTAAGATATCCAATAGGCATTCGGAGATTTGAGAATGGAGAAGTTAGGGCAAGATGAATAAATTTGAGAATAATCAGCACAGAGATGATAACTGAACTCATGGGAGTTAACGTCAAGAAAACTGTCATAGAAGAAGAATAGAAAAGGGAACAGGACAGAACCCTTAAGGAAAACCATGATTAGCAGACGTGACCTGGAAGAAGATTCAGCAAAGGAAATTGAGAAAGATTAGTCAGACAAGTCGAAGGAGAGAATCAGGAGAAGGCAGTTTCATGAAAATGCAGAAAGGAGAGAATATCAGTGAGAAAGTAAGTGATTTACAGTGTCAAAGGCTTCAGGAACTTCAAGAGGGAAGGATTGAGGAAAGGCCAGTAGATTTGGCACTTAAGAGATTCTTAGTAACTTTGGAGGGAACAGTTCCAGGTTGGGGTGTGTGTGTGTGTGTGTGTGTGTGTGTGTGTGTGTGTGTGTGTGTGTGTGTGTGTGTGTGCTTTATTTTATTCTGAAGTTAAGAAAGAAAATAAGCGATTCCATAACAGAATAGGAAAAAAAAGGCAATTGCACATGAAACTGCAAATCTATTATGTACAACTTGCTAATAAAGTTATCATGTAACTGTTTTTTTCTTATTTTTTTCTTTTCCTCTTTCCCCTGTCCTAGAGATGGCTACTATTACATACACACACATGAACACACACACACACACACACACACACACACAGGTAAAACTACTCTAAATTGTGACCCATTTACCAAAGGTTTGGTCCAAAGAAACAAACAGAATCACTTTCCCCCTTACCCAAAGGTTTGTCCTAAGAACAAACAGAATGGGGTCCGCCTTAACTGAAGATTTGTCCAAAGAACAAACAGAATGTGGTTTCCCCTTGGGAAAGAACTGTTCAAGAACAAAATGAGGTTCACCTTGCCAAAGGTTTGAATGAGAAAAAAGCAGAATCAGGCTATACGTGTGCTACAATGTGCTTACTTATTCTCATTAAGCCAGAGAATTATATATGATGGAGTCAGAAAACAATTCTGAACTCAGAGGTAAACAAGTTAAAGGAGGAGACCCTTTATATACTTGGAGCAAGCCCAACTCAGGATGCCTGTATCAATCAAAATTAGAGTCTTCACATGTGTTAACCATGATAGGAGAAAGGAATTTCTTAATAGGATAGGTTAAAAATATAATAAGATAAGAGAATATCAAGATGTTAATTGAAATTATAGAGGATGTCTGCGTTTCTTTTATCTTTAGCATGACATAATGTAACATAAGAAAACATAAGAAAAGTCCCATTATTCAAAATAGTTTCTGGTTCAAATTTCCTTGTCCTTGGCAGTCATAAACAGAAGAACGCTTCTGGTCAGCTTCTTTTGGCCTTGTAGTTACTGACACAGGAAAGGGCATTTTGGGTTCACTCAGAGAGCAAAGCAAAGCACGTCTGTTATGGCACAGCATGCAAAGCATTATAGTAAGTTAAGCTCAGAGTTGGCCAAAATGTCTTGATTGGCCAATCCAGATTTTAGACCTTTCTTTCTCAGGCCTTAGGGGTTCAGAATGGTTTGGGGAGGGGTTCACAATACATACTTCTATTTATCAGTTCTATCTGTGGATTTAGAGAACATCTTCCTTCATAGGTCCTTTGTAATTAATTTTGGCGCTTATCATAGCCAAAATGACTAGTTGTTCAAAGTTGTTCTTATAACAATACTGCTGCTAATAAAAAAAATTACTGAGTTGGAAAAAATAACAACAAAATTCATTTGGAAGAACAAAAGATCAAAAATAGCAAAAGAACTGGTGGGGAAAAAAAAGTAAAGGGAGAGGTTTGGCAGTACCGGATCTTAAACTGTATTATACAGTGGAGATGATCAAACTATTGGGTACTGGCTAAGGTACGGAAAGTTAGATGAGTGGAGTGGAGTAGGCATGTAATTTATAGCAGCAAACGACTGTAGTAACCTTGTGTCTGACAAATGTAAAGACTTTAGTTTTGGGAATAAGAATTCATTATTTGGTAAAATTATTGGGAAATTTGAAAAGCAGTCTGGCAGAAATTGGGTGTAGACCAATAAATAACCTGTATCATTTACCAAGATGAAGTCAAAATGACCTAGATGTAAAGAGAGAGATAAGAAAATTTGAAGAACATGGAACATCTTATCAATCAGATTTATAGATAGCTGAACAATTTATGAATAAGCAAAAATTAGAGAGCAGCGTGAGCACGGCCTCTTTCCTTAGTAATTTTTGGGGGAAGTTTTGATGAGATGCAGACTCTGGGAACCCCCTTGAACTCTGATTGAATCTTCCCATTTGATGAGGCATTTGCATGAGGCCATAAGGCTTCTATTGTGGCTCTGCCCAAACCTTTGTTATTAGCTTGGCCCTCCATTGTCCATCTACTTCCCACCCTTGAGCCTATCAAAATATCTATACCCAAATCAACTGTTACCTGACCTCATTGACTCCTCCTGAAAACCCTCCCCAAACTCCTCCTCTAGGCCACCCCTAAATTCCTCCCACAACTTTTCTGTATATAAGACCCCATCTTGCCCCCATGTGTGTGACAGTGCCATAGAATGACATAGCACAGACTTACTCTGTGTTAGATGATTCTGGCCTGCTTGCCCAATGCAAGCATCACAGATACTGAGGCTCCTTAAGAGTCTACCCAATATGGGTAAACTTTTAATATAAACTTTTAATAAACTATGCTTTTCTTTGGCTGAGAAAGACTTGAGTCAAATTCATTTGGCAGGAGCCAGAGTGTTGGTATTTTGGGGTCTCAAGCTCCCCTAACACTTACCCTATACCTCTTCAGTTTGATTGACAGTTACTTGAAATCTCTCTCATGGAGAAGGGGTTCTTCCTTTGTCTTCCTTTCAGTGTTTTGTCTATGTCTCTCCAATTTGGCCTCAGGTACAAATACTCCTAAGTCTTTTATTAACATTTCTGGTGATCTTCTTCAGAAATGTTCTCCCTTGGAGCTGAACCCTGTGCCTCAGGTACATTCAAAGCTTTCTCACTTCAATTCTCTTCAGGGAGAAGATCCAAGCCACTTCCCCTCACTCCAATTGAAAGATCATGTCAGGTTAAGAAATGGGAAGCCCCAGCAAGATCAGGTTTCTCTAGTTCTCCAGGTCAAAGCCCTGTACAGGTCTCTCTGAGCAGAATTCAGTTGTCCCCCATCCTCTTGGGTAACATTCACTGCTACATCTTTAAATGTTAGCGATTCCTGGGACCTGGCTATCGAGACACAGGAACCATTTTCTCCTCTTTGGTATTCCTCTCCTGGAGAAAGCCAGAGTCCTGAAAATGCGGGGCTCAAATAGAGGTTGGTTCAAACTCCTATTCTCTGAATTTCCTCAGGCTGCTTTGCTTTCCATGCCCAGAATCCATTTCTCAGAGGGCTCTCTGCTTGAAATCTCTCTTTTGTGGGAAAGTTCTTTCCTTGCCTTCCTTTCAGTGTTTTGTCTGTGTCTCTCCAAATCACCCTCAGGTACAGGTGAGGTGTAAAATGGGGAATTTCAATTACATTAAATGAATAAGGTTTTGT
>JAQQSU010010114.1:0-12511 GCA_028627135.1 Pseudochirops cupreus | reverse complement strand
AAGGAGACCCTCAGTCCTTGTCAAAGAGGCCTCAGGCCCCTCGTGCAAAGATACAGTGGAGTGACTTATTTTCTCCCCCAGATCTACTTTTGACCATCTTTACAACCCTATTGGATTGATGTTCTTATTATCTTTACTTCACAGTTCAGGAAACTGAAGCAAACAGGTTCAGTGACTTACCCACCAGGAACACAAAGTAAGTGTCTGAGGAGGGATTTGAACTCAGAACTTCATGATCTTACACCATTCCATAGCTCCATTAACATTGTATTAGTGTGCCCATCTTCCCACAACTCCTCGAACATTGACTGGTTCTAATTTTTTTTTCCATTTTTGGCAATTTTGCAAAGTAGGAGATGAAACCTCAGTGTTGTTTTGCTTTTTTTTTTCTCTTAATGGTTTGGAGCATTTTTTCATGTGGTTGGGGATACTTGGCAGTTCTTTCTGAGAAATTTTTGTTCAAATCCTTTGACCATTTATCTATTAGGGAATGGCTATTTGTTGTTTTTCAGGTATTTCTGTCATATCTGACTCTGTCATCCATTGGGGTTTTGTTGGCAGAGATACTGGAGTGATTTGTCATTTCTTTCTTTAGCACATTCTACATAGGAGGAATTGGGGTAAACAGGGTGAGGTAACTTGCCCAGGGTCACATTGTTAGTGTTTGAGGCTAAATATAAATTCAGATCCTCCTGACTCCAGGCCTGGTGCTCTATTCTATCTACTCTGCCACCTAGCCATCATTGGCTATTAGGCTTTTTAAAGATAACTTAAAACCATTTCTTATTCCTAAATTTTGAGGTCATAATTCTCTACCTGCCTCTTTCCTCTTACCCCTCCTGTATAAAGTAAGCAGTCAGAAACAGGTTACACATATGCAGTCATGTATAGCATTTCCATATTAGTCATTTTGTGAAAGAAAACTATCTTACCACATTGCTTTGCTGAGAAGAGCTCAGTTATTCACTGTTATTCATGATACAATATTACTGTTACTTTGTACAATGTTCTTCTGCTTCTGCTCACATCAATGTGCATCAGTTCATGTAAGTCTTTCTGGGTGTTCTGAAATTTTCCAGCTTGTCATTTCCTATGACACCATAGTATTCCATTGCAATCATACAGCACAACTTGTGAAGGCATTCCTCTATTAATGGGCATCTCCTCAATTTCTATTTCTTTGCCACCACAAAAAGAGCTATTATAAATACCCCCATATAGATAGGCCCTTTTCTCTATTTTTGAAAAAATCTTTTGTGGATACTGACTTAGTGTTATTGCTGGGTCAGAGGACATGTAGTTTTGTAACTTTTTGAGTATACTTCCAAATAACTCTTCATAATGGCAGGATCACTTCACAAATCCAAAAACAGTGCATTAGTGTCCCAGTTTTCCTACTTCCTTCCAATATTTATATCATTTTCCTTATCTGTTTTATTAGTCACTTTGATAGGTATCAGGTATTGGTAACCTAGAGTTGTTTTAATTTGCATTTCTCCAATCAACAGTGATTTAGAGAACTGCCTGTTCATATTCTTTGACTGTTTATTAATTGAGTTGTGACTTTTGTTCTTATAAATTTGACTCGGACCTCTATATATTTCAGAAATGAAGCCTTTATCAGATACTTTTAAATTATTTCCCAGTTGTCAGCTTTCCTTCTAATCATGGTTGCATTGATTTTCTTTCTGCAAAAAACCTTTTTAATTTAATAAAATCCAAATGATCCATTGTACATGTAGTGATGGGTAAGTTCATTCCATTCATATTTACAGTTATGATACCTGTATTTCCCTCCATCCTATTTCCCCTTATTTCTCCCTTCCTCTTCCTTTCCCCTCACCTCTTTTGCTTCTGACCAATGCCTCCCCCAGACTGCCCTTACTTCTATCAGTCCACACCCCCTCCTTATCCCTGTCACCTTTTACTTCCCTATAGGATGAAAGTTTTCTATATCCATCTAAGCATGTATTGTTATTCCCTCTTTGTTTCAATTTTGATAAGAGTAAGACTCAATCCCTCCATTCCCAACTCCCCCATCTTCCCTTTCACTGTAATACTTCCTCTTTGCCTTTTATGTGACACCTTCTTCTACTCTTCCCTTCCTTCTTCTAGGGATATAATTCTCTTTCCCACTCCTTAATTTTGATTTTTTTTTAATATCATCTCATCATAGTCAATGTGTACTGTCAGTGTATACTCCTTCTAATTGTCCTAATAGTCATAAAGGTTTTAAGAGTGACAGGTATTATATTCCAACATAGGCATGTAAACAATTTAACCTTATTGAGTCTCTTCTGTTTTCTCTTTTCCGTGTACCTTTTGATGTTTCTCTTGAGTCTTGTATTTGAAGATCAATTTTTTGTCCAGTTCTGCTCTGCTTGTGAGGAATGCTTGATTATCCTCTCTTCACTAAATGCTTTGTTCCTTTGTCTTGCTGAATATCATATTCCACACCCTCTGATTTTTTTTTTAATGTAAAAGCTACTCACTTTTGTGTTAGCCCGACTGTGCCTCCATGACATGTAGATTGCTTCTTTCTGACTGCTTGTACTGATTTCTCCTTGACCTGGGAGCTCTGGAATATGGCTGTAATATTCCTGGGACTTTTGAGTTTGGATCTTTTGTAGGAGGTAATTGGTGGATTTTTTCCATTTTGTTTTACCCTCTGTCTCTTAAGATATCCAGCCTGTTTGCTTTGGTAATTTCTTTGCCAAGAAAATACCAAATGGGGTCATGGAGTGTGAGACATGGCTGAAGTAACTGAACAACAGCAATACCATCTGTATAGAATGTATTGTAGAGGATTGTGCAAGGTGTTGATCCAATCCTAATGTCCTTCCTGACTACTCTCCAGTTTACCCACTAGTTTCTTTTTTTAAACAAGTAAGGAGGTTTACCCTAAGTCGTCTTTTTCCCACTGTATCAAACATGGAGTTACTCAATTCTAATGATTCTGAATCTCCCTTGTTTGATCTGTTCCACTTATTTATCTCTCTTTTACTTCACCCATGCACATCGTTTTGATGACCAATGCCGTATACTATAGTTATTGTCTTCTGCCCTGTAAAATATGTCCCTAATAATTTTGTTGTCGTTATTGATGTTGTTTAGTCACGTCCAACTCTTTGTGATTCTGTTTGGGCTTTTCTCGGCAAAGATATTGGAGTAGTTTTTTTCTTTCTCCGGCTCATTTTTTCAGATGAGGAAATTGGGGTGGCTAGGTTGCCCAGTGAATAGAGCACCGGCCCTGGAGTCAGGAGGACCTGGGTTCAAATTCAGTCTCAGATATGTGACACACAAAAAAACTAGCCATGTGAATTTGGGCAAGTCACTTAACCCCAACTGCCCTGCCTTCCCCTAATTTAGAGGTAGACAAACATCTTTGTAGAACTAAAATAATCATGGGATTTTAAGACTGTTTTCTAAGGCCAAATTCCCCTTTCTGGCTGGTGGAGTAAAGAGGCTGACCAAAGTCCAAATGCCTCTTTCCAGTCTTAGTGGATAAGCTCCTGTTTATTCTTTCTTCAGCCTGCAGTTTGCTCTGCATTGAATAGTGTAATCTTCTAGGGCTGAGTTCCCCTTTCTGGGAGCTGAAGGATGGGGTATGACTGCTAAGCACAAACCACAAGTTCTTCTTTTCCAGGCTTTCTTCAGATTATAGACTCCAGCGGGGACTGGGGTATTTTTACTTTTTTTTCTTTTTTTTTCTTATTGGAGGTGGCAATGCAGGGCAATTGGGGTTAAATGACTTGCCCACATGTAGTAAGTGTTAAGTGTCTGAAGCAGGATTTGAACTCAGGTCTTCCTGATTCTAGAGCTGTTTCTCTATTCACTATGCCACCTAGCTGCCCTTGCGATATTTTCGCTTTGACAGACAGGTTGAGAGACACAGGATGAATCTGCATCAAGAAAACTCAGAAGGAGTAGTCGGATGACCTGCCTTGTCCAATTGAATTATGCTCAAAACATATTCTTTAAGATTACTGTAAGTTTTTTCTTCTTCTTTTGTACAAATAAGCCTCCTAAAGATAAGCTGTCACCTGTTAGTTAAATCATTGTTCACTAGCTGTTTGTACTTAAGATTATTCTCAATTTCAGACAATTAATTTGAACAGTTGATACGGCTTTGCCAGAGATTGTTCAGTGTTTGATAGGCTCCCAAGGAAAGTGTGGGAGAGAAGAGGTGTTAGGCTACATACCAAACTGGAGATCCACTGAGCTATTGTGCTGGCCTCAGTGTTGTGTGCCTGTGAAAGCTGAACAGTCCACCAGCCCCATGCCCAGAAACTGGATCACTTCCATTTGCATTGTCTTAGGAAGATTCTGAGGGTCACCTGGCAAGATAAGGTACTGGGCATTGAGGTCCTTTCTCAGGTTAGACTGACAAGCATTCACGTTCTGCTGCAGAGAGCCTAACTCTGATGGACTGGCCATGTTGGTCAAATGCCAAAAGTATATTTGCCTAAAAGACTATTTTAGAGAGAATTCGTACAAAGAAGGCTCTCACAAGGTGGTCAGAAGAATGATACAAAGACATGCCCAAGGCCTCTGGAGAGTTTTGCAGTCGATTGTGAGACATGGGAGATGCAGGCAAAGGACCACCCTGATTAGGTGACCCTCATCAAAGAATGTGCTGTGCTAGCAAGTCAGAAGTGCAGTAGCTCAAAAGAATGATGAGATATGCAAACTCAAAGCCATCTCCACCCCAAATGTTCAAATGGATTATTTGTTACCAACCTATGGTAGAGCCTTCTGATCATCTATAGTCAAACATATTCACCCTGACACAGTGATGGCATTTTGGTCAGCTTTGAGCACAGAGAACAACAAAAATGACCACCTATGTAACTCAATATTATACTAAGGACATTTATGTTATTGCCAAATGAAAGCAATGATAAAGTGAAGGCATAAGATGTTTTGACCATGACACATCATGTCCCAGGGACACTCAGGCCCTCAGTGTAAGCACAGATAACTCTCCTTCATTTGGCCAGAAAGTCTCATATCCCTCAGTTCAGTCCCGATTATTAATGTGTCTCATGAATCCTTTTCATGCTTTGTCTATGTAAGACTTTGTTTCAGACTCTCAGGAAATTAAATAGATTATTTCTTTTTCTTCTTATATCTATAATCAAACATTCCACTCCTCTTGCCCCCCGCCAATACTCTCTACTTGCCAGCTTCTCACAAAATTCACAGAATTTTATTTGTTCCATATTGCTTTTATCAGTTCTGATAAGTAAGAAATGTCACATCATCTTCTTTCTTTCTCCTCCAGAGATTCTTCTACCTCACAGGTAAAACACATACTTTGTCCCAAATTCCACAGAGATATATTCCTGAGTAAGACATTCCTCAACTTGATTCTAACTGGTCTTATGAAATTTTTTCCCCAGTATTTCATCGAGCTCTTAATGACTATAGTTTTAAGTGTTGGTTCTGATACTCAACAACGATATGGGTAAATCCTCCTTTTGTGCTTTAGCTTCCTCTTCTCACTTGATGAGGGTTAGAATGCATGAATTCTGGATTCCTTTTACAAGTCTAAATCTTGTGGCTTTTGATGGTTTAGGAGTTGGTGACATTCCAGGATGTGTCTGTGGACTTTACCCCAGAGGAGTGGAGCCTCTTAAACCATCCTCAAAGGAAGTTGTACAAGGAGGTCATTCTGGAGAATGCCTGGAACCTTCTCTCCTTGGGTAAGAACATTTCCCCTGGCCACTCTGAGTCTGCTATCACAGGGAATATCTTGATGCCTCAGTGTGCTGGCTTTGGAGTATTTATCAGTTAATAGAAAGGGAAAAGCGCTGGTCTCCTGTTTCCAAGAGATAGGGTACCTCCTACTGCCTGCTTTTCCTATAAAAATGTTTGAAGATGATGTGAAGGTTCCCTTGTTGCTCCTGAAGTTGTGTCTTCCCAATTCTAGGTAACTAGAGGTCAAAGATGAGATCAGTATTGGAACATCTCAGATGCAGAACTAATCCTATGGATTATTTAGTTCAGTCTCTCCCTGGATGTGAATTATTTCTGCCAAATCTGTGAAAACTACTCAGGAAGCCTTTCCCTGTATCTCGTTCCTCTTTGGGAAGGGCTAGTTATTTAGAATATTCTTTTTGTGAAATATCCATTTATAACGTACAATTCCTAGTTGTCCTTGGTATGTTACATTTGTCCTTAATCTACCTTTATTTTACCTCCCCATTCTAGCACAGATGGTGGGAAAGGAAGGGTGGGAATAAGCCTTTCTGTTCACTGCTGTTCACCACCTGCTGTGCTAAGTGCTTTTTGTACAATATTATGTTTTTCGGTGTTATTATTGTCCCCATTTGACACTTAAGAAAACTGAAGGAAATAGAGGTTAAGAAATTTTCCAGAGGCACACATTAAGTAAACTGTCTGGGGCTAGTTTTAAACCCTGGCATTCCTGACTCTAGGCCTATGGCTAGCTCCACTGCACTACCAGCTGCCTCTAATTTCTAGATAATGGAAACTGCCACGATTCCATTCTCCTATGAAGAAGGTGAACTAAGAACAAGTTTTCTGATTCCAAATTGGCTCCATGATCTTTTCACCCACCTCTTCTCAAAGTTCCCCCAAAGTTATATTATGGAAACCATGCTTAAGGATTCTGGGAACCATCTTGTGCTCCTTGCTTGCATACTCCTGTCAATGGCAGGAATAACAGACTGACCAAGAATCAGAATTTGACTAACTCAAGTTCTTTGAGTTCCCCAGCAAGAGAATCTCAGCAGAAGAGACAGTGACTCCCTGAAAGAAGAGTAACAAGGTTTTTATAGGTTTCATGGAGTGAGGAGTCAGGTGGGAGACAAGAGCCACAGCTGGTTTGTCAGGGTCTAATTTGTTGGAACTCCAACCTGACCTGGCACTTCCTAATTTGGTTACTTGCATTACAACCAATAATGGGAGAATAAGACAGTTATGTGTGAACATGATGTAATGATTCTCCAAATGGAGTATCTTTGTATGTGTACTGTTTTCCCTAAAGAGAACTAAATTCCATATTTTTCTCCATGCTCCTCCCTTATTCCCCATGTACAGGGCTTCCAGTTCCCAGAGAATATTTGATTTCTTATTTTGAGGAAACAGAAACACCATGGATGCTGGAACAGGAAGACCTGAGGAGCTGTTGTCCAGGTGAGTGAGGTGAAAACAGGTATATGAGAGCTGTGCTTCTTGGCTTTGTGGCAAAGAAAGTGCTAGATTTAGGGACAGGAACCTCTGATGTGGAATTCTTTTTTATACACTTTTAGCAGTGGGTCCATGGACAAGTCAGTAAACCCCACTGAGTCTCAGTTTCCTCTTCTATAACATGAGGAAGTTGGACACTGGCAATTAAGCCTCCCAGTAATAAATCTGTGATCCTAAAAAAAGTCATTATTTGGAATTTGAGGGCATAGATAGTGCAAAAGGCCTTTAGATATTCTGATATGGTCTCTTTCTGAGACTTTTTTCAAGTCAGTGAACATTGATTAAGTTCCTCCTATGTGCTCTGTTAAGCACCAGGAATATAAAAAGATACTAGGATGATCCCCTGCTGTCCTGGAGGTCAGAGACTGGTGGAGCAGAAGACATCCCAACAAGAATGTAGAATCCTGTTATGGACAAGACACATTGGAGCCCATTGAGAGAAAGAAGGTACTAAAGTGAAGGAGGACTGGAAAGGTTTGTTGAGAAAGGTGTGCTGTGGCTGTGGATTCAGGGAAGCCAGGGTGAGCATTGTAGGCATGGAGATGGCAAAAAGCCCACAGAGTCAGGAGGTGGAGAGCCCTGTTCACAGAACAGAAGGGAGGCCCATGCCACTGGATTATGGGGATATGAAGTGAAAGACAATTAGAAGAGTAGGGGAGGAGTAGGTGATTAATAGCCCTAGAGAGGATTTTCTACTTGATCCTTTTTCTAGGGAGCCTCTGAAGGTTGTTGACCTCATGGTGACATGGTCAGTCAAGAACTTTAGGAAGGTGATCTTTCATAAGTGGGTAGAGGAATGATTAGAATGGGGGAGACTTGAGGTAACTAGAGCCAGTGGCAGGTTCTAGCAATTCATCAGGTGTGAAGTGTTTGGGGCCTGAACTGAGGCAGTGGCTGTGTTGGGGGAAAAGGGGGTGTATGGGAGAGATGTTACCTAGGTGGTATCACAGAACTTTGCAGCAGATTGAATGTGGTAGTCAGGAGTGTGAACATCAGAAAGGAGTACATGGCATCTAATTTGTGAATCTGCACTATTGGGAGGATGCCTTGAAAAGCATTAGGAAAGTAAGAAGATGATAGGATAGGGGGAAAGAGAATGATTTGGGTTTTGAGAACAATAAGAGGAATGTCACTAAAATAGGAGAGGGAGAGGGAAATGGGTGATTGACTGTCATAGGCTGCAGAGAAGGCAAGAAGGATGAGGATGAAAAAAGACCAGTGGATTGAGCAACTTTTGAGATTTTTGGTAATGTTGGAAAGAGGAATTTCAATTGAACAATAAAATCATGAGCTGGGCTGCAGAGAATTTCAGAGAAAGGAGAGCAAAGGAATTGGAGACACCAGTTGTAAATGGGTTTTTCCAGCTGTTTAGATGTGAAATGGAAGAATGATATTGGAAAATAACTCTAGTTGAATGAATCAAGTGACTGTGTTTTGAGGATTAGAGAGAAATGGTTTTCTTTGAGGCAGGAGGGAAGGAGTCATCAGTGTGGGAGAGACTAGAAAATAGTGAAAAATGAGATGCTAGGGAGGCAGTGTACTGAGGAAGATGCTCTCCTGGAAGGGGATGATTTACACATGGAAAGGAGTTTGCTTTGCCTAGCAGCACAAGGACCATTTCCTTCTGGTAGTGGTATCATGAAGGAAAAAAAAAGTCCCTTAAAATATGGGAGATGAGATGATTTTTTTCACTGAAAAAATAGAAGGCACATTTCTGTTCAGAGAAGGTGTGTAGGCATGGACAATGGAAGTAAGCAATAAGGGACTGTTGAGAACTGCTATGGTGAATGAGAAAGGGAGTCGGTTATGTGGTTTTCAGTCATTTCTGAATCTTCCTGATCCCATTTGAGGTTTTCTTGGCAGAGATCCTGGAATGATTTGCCATTTCCTTTTCAGATTCATTTTACAGATGAGGAAACTAAGGGGAGGAGGTCCAAGTGACTTGCCCAGGGTGACACAGCTAGTAAGTGCCTGAGGCAGGGGTTGATCTTGAGTCTTCCTAACCAGTACTCTTATCTATTGCACCCCCTAGGTAACCCAAAGGAGTCAGTTAGGGAGATGTCCAAGGATAGCCTTACCACAGTGGGGTGCACACTGAAATTATGTGCCCTCAATTTGTAGGGGACCCAGGCAGCCTGCTTTTATGATTTCCTTTCTCCATTCAGCAGTATCCAAGTAGGAGCAAAGGGAAAGCAGAGTATTTAATCTAGTTCAGTGGGATATAAGGGAACTCAAGGAGTGAGTCTGGAAATGCGTTAAGAAGGAGTGTAGAATTAGGGAGGAAAGAGTCAAAATCAAAACAAGAATGAGGAGAATTCCAGGCAGACCCCTAAGGTATTGCAGGTTGAGTTCCAGAGCTCTTGTCTATTACATGTAGAACACTATCATGTCTTAAAAATGTACGTACTTTAATTTAAAAATGTTTTATTGCTGATAAAAGTGAATTGTCATCTTAGCCTTTAGTGGGTTTTAAGCTTCTTGCTGCTGGTGGAGGCTCTGGCTCAGTGGTGATGGCTGATCATGATGGTGGTTGTTCAAGGTTGGTGATTGCTCTGGCAATTTCTTAAAATAAGGCAACAGTGAAGTTTTCCTCATTGATTGGCTCTTCTTTTCTCTTGAACTGAAAGCCCCATTGTAGGGTTATTGATTGGCCTAATTTCAAGATTGTGTCTCAGGGAGTAGGAAGACTCAGAGAGAGAGAGAACAGATTGACATCTGATAATAAAATATTTTTTCTAAAAAACAGAACAAGCCAGAGGTAAATATAATGGAGAACGGCTATCTAGTGTGATGTACAGAACGTGCCCACTTGCAGGGTTGTAGTTCTGTTCTTAGCTGCTGTGACTTGGTTCACTCAGCCTTTCTAAGGTCATGGCCTGACTTGAGATTGCTGAGCCTGCCAATGTCACAGGTATTTCTGCAGATTTGGTGTGATTGTGTGTGAAGCTCTTTGTAAGCCAAGCTATCCTGCAGATGCTGGATAATAGCATTTTCAAATGATTGATTCTGTCCATTTAACTTCAACTACTTTTCTCTAATTCTATCTGTGTGTACATGTGTCTCTGTATATGTTTTTATTGTTTGTTTCTTGCAGAAGGAGAGATTAGACCTGAAAAGAAAGGTACTACTGAAAAGCTAAGCATTTCTGTGAAAGAAACTCACCAGGAAAGCTTCATGAGTGAAGGTCCTTGTGACTTCACTAAGCAACAAATCTGTGCTGTATTTCATAGAATCCACACAGGAGAGGAACTTCCTGCTTGTCATCATTTTGGGAAAGACTTGAGTCAACAATTGTCCCTGATTTACCATCAAAATATTCATACTGGAGAGAAACCACGTGAGTGTCATGAATGTGGTGAAGACTCATTCTTCATTATTCATCACAGTATTCACAGTGACAAGGAACCTTATGAATGTTATCAGTGTGGGAAGGCTTGGAGTTGCAGTTGCAGTCTTGTTGTACCTCAGAGCATCGACAGTGGAGAGAAAATTTATGAAAGTGATAAATTGAGAAAGACTTTCACAGAAAGCTCCATCCTTATTCGGCATGAAGGCATCCACACTGATGAGAAACCTTATGAATGTGATCAATTTGGAAAGGCTTTTAGAAGGAATTATCATCTTGTACATCAGAGAATCCACATTGGTGAGAAACATTATAAATGTATTCAATGCAGACAGGCTTTTAGAATGACCTCTGATCTTGCTGTATATGAAAGACACTTTTTGAATATAATCAATGTGGAAACACTCTCAGTTCCAGCTCCAAACTTACTGCGCATCAGAGAATCCACACTGTTGAGAAACCTTACAAATGTAATCAATGCAGAAAGGCTTTCAGAGAGAACTACTATTTTGCTGTACATCAGAGAATCCAAACTGGTGAGAAACCTTATGAATGTACTAAGTGTGGAAAGGCTTATAAAAGGAAATCTAATCTCGCTGTTCATCAGAGAATCCACACGGGAGAGAAACCTTACAAATGTAATCAATGTGGAAAGGCTTTTGGAAGGGACTCTAATCTTGCTGTACATTGGAAAATCCACATAAGAGAGAAACCTTACAAATGTAATCAATGTAGAAAGGCTTTCAGAGAGAACTCCCATCTTACTGTTCATCAGAGAATCCATACTGGTGAGAAACCTTATGAATGTAATCAATGTGGAAAGACTTTTAGAAGAACCTCAGATCTTGCTGTACATCAGAGAATCCACACTGGAGAGAAACCTTATAAATGTTATCAATGTGGAAAGGCTTTTAGAAGGAACTCTAATCTCGCTGTACATCAGAAAATCCACATGAGAGAGAAAAATTGCAAATGTGATCAATGTGGAAAGGCTTTCAGAAAGATCTCCCACCTTGCTTTACATCAGAGAATCCACACTGGAGAGAAACCTTATGAATGTCATCAGTGTGGAAAGGCTTTCAGACTACACTCCCAGCTTGCTGTACATCAGAGAATCCACACTGGAGAGAAACCTTATGAATGTAATCAATGTGGAAACGCTTTTAGAATTCACTCTGTTCTTGCTGTACATCAGAGAATCCACACTGGAGAGAAATCTCATAAATGTAATCAGTGTGGAAAGGCTTTTAGAATTACCTCTGATCTTGCTATCCATCAGAGAATCCACACTGGAGAAAAACTTTATAAATGTTAGCAATGTGGAAAGGCTTTCAGACTAAACTCCCACCTTGCTGTACATCAGAGAATCCACATGGAAGAGAAAGCTGATGAATGTAATCAATGTGGAAAGGCTTTTAAAACGAACTCTAATCTTGCCCTACATCAGAGAATCCATGCTGGACAGAAACCTTATAAATGTAATCAGTGTGGAAAGGCTTTCAGCCTAAACTGTGTTCTTGCTGTACATCAGAGAACCCACACTGGTGAGAAACCTTATGAATGTAATCAATGTGGAAAGGCTTTTAGAAGGACATATGAGCTTGCTGTACATCAGAGAATCCACACTGGAGAAAAACCTTATGAATGTAATCAGTGTGGAAAGGGTTTTAGAAGGAACTATGATCTCCTTGTACATCAGAGAATCCACATCTTATGAGTGTGATAAATATGGAAAGGGCTTTTATAGGAAGCTCTAGTATTACTGCACATGAGAGAATCCACACTGGAACTGGAAAGAAGCCTAATGTGATAATACCTTTTATGTTCCTTCTCACTTTACTATACAAATCTGTTGAAAAGAAAATCCAAGACACATAATTTCTGGGTAATCAAATTATGGCTAGTGAATAATTAATAAAAGAACAGTCATTTAGTGTATCTTATAACCCA
>JAQQSU010010113.1:0-12511 GCA_028627135.1 Pseudochirops cupreus | reverse complement strand
AAGGCTTGAGAATGTGGGTGTTTACTACTTTGACCACATGTGCCAACTTCATCACTACTGGGTTAGCTTTGACTTTCTGGTTTTGGGACTCAGTTTTCTGGTATTTAAATGAATGCACTATCTATATTTCTTATGTAGAGAGCCTGTTCCATTTTGTGATTAATAACTATATCAGCATATTTATAGTTACTGTAGGCATTGTGAATACTGCATTGCTGATACAATAGGCTATCATAATAATGCTGGTTAGAGGTAATGAGGATCTGAACTAAAGAAGTGGTAGTAATTAGGAGAAGAGGAAGAGAGTGAGAGATAGCTGAAGATAAAATAAACCAGGCTGGGTGACAAGGACAGGATGTTTTAAAAGAGGTTTCCTTCTGATTCAGATTTTGTAATTGATAACAATCCTTGGGAAGCATTGGCCTTGAAATTTTTTTTAAAAAGTAACTTTTATCTGAAAAATAAGCAACTTATCACCATTTGACTAATCAGTCACACATATTTGGTTCTTTCCTGGGGCTAAGTGCTGAAAACAAAAGGAAACAAAAAACATAAGACATGAAATTCACTAGTTTGTATTTTATACTAGCGGCAGCTGGGAACTACTGGAACTTTTTGAATAGGAATATGACCTGTTTTAGGAATATCACTGGCAGCTGGGTAGAAGTTGGATAAGAGAGGGGAGAGATTAAAGGCAGGGAGACCAATTGGAAGGCTCTTTCAGTATTCCATGATAGAGATGAAGTGGATCTTACCTCTTCACTGCCCTCCTCCTGTTGTCTCATCTTTCTCCAGAGCTTAACCTGGCTTCTCAAAACTGTCCCTGTGAAGTTCGAACTCTGACATTTTCTTTTCTGTTTTAAAAGTCCCCCCCCCCAAGTAAGTCAGTAAGCATTTATTAAGTGTCTTCTGTGTGCCAGGTATTGGGCTACGCACTGGGGATATAAAGGCAAAAAATATTTCCTGCCCTCAAGGAGCTTGCAGTCTAACAGGGAAACAGCACGCAAACAACTGCCCGCTAACAAGATATAGACCAGTGGTTCTCAACCTTCCTAATGCCGCGACCCTTTAATACAGTTCCTCATGTTGTGGTGACTCCCGACCATAAAATTATTTTTGTTGCTACTTCATAACTGTAATTTTGCTGCTGTTATGAATCGTAATGTAAATGTCTGATATGCAGGATGTAGTTAAATTGAATATAACCCACAGGCTGAGAACCGCTGATATAGAGGGCAGGTGCTAGATTTAAGGGAGATTGATTAGGAAAGGCTTCTTGGCAGAAAGTGGGATTTTAGCTGAGACTTGAAGGAAACCAGGGAATCTGGGAGGTGGAGTTGAAGAGGTAGAGCATTCCAGGCATGGAGGACAACAATCGAAAATGTTCAGAGTCAGGAGAAACAGAAAGATGGCCAGGGTCATTTGAAAGCTATAAAGTATAAAAAGACTGGAAGGGTAGTGTAAGACAGATAAACACAGCACAGGTTCACTCTTGATCTGGTCAGACAGAAAAGACACTAAGAAGGGATTAATAATCTTACTTTAGTCTAATTTTCTCAGAAGAGGATTGCTGGTAATGGGAGCACAAACTCCTACAGTATTCCCTAATCACTCTTCTTGCAGGGCCTGGCAACTACTCCTACTTCTCAATGGGGTCTATTAAGATAGGCACAGCTTGTGCATCCCCCTAAATCCCCTCAAGCTTCATTGGGGGCCAGTTGAGGCATGAACAGCATTCCAGCTTGCTTATTTAACACTGAGGTTCCCCACTCACAGACCAATGACCACCTGCTTTATAGGGCAACAGACAAAGAAGGCATATTGCCAGCAGTAGCGTCACAAGTTTACGTCACCCCATCTCACTGCAAAGCTGCATTGGATGTTTATATTCTTTTTCATTATATAATGCTGTACAAGTATGGTGGAGATGTTTTAAACCGTAACTGTGGGAACTCATATCTAATACCTGGGAACAAGAGATTGTTATGACTGTGGATCCTAAGAAACTGAACTTTAAAAAAGAAATAATAACAAAAACAAATAAACACAAAAAAGATACTAACAAAAAATGACAACAACAAAACTTTACGCACAGTAAAATCCGTCTTCCTTACGCTCCACCCCTCCAGGATCCTGACTTTCACAATCTAAACAGGCGACGTCTTGGCCCCTACAGTCTGTACAGGTGACGCCTTTAGAGGTCCTTGAGCCAAGAAACCAAAGCAGAACACTCATAATCCATAACAACGTGACAGTGATGTAAACTGCAACTATATATGCTACCATAATAGCAACAATACAGGCTACAACAACACATTGTGTTGGGCACCAAACATATGACAGCAGTATACTGCAATGACATAAATATTGTGTGGGTATACAGGTATACAGACACGGCATGTTTCCAGAGTGGCCACAGGGCCTCAAATAGACACAAAAGTAACTTGACCTTTTCTCCAACAAATATGGCCACAGGGTCTAAAACAAACATGCCATTCAGTAGATAATATAACACTCAGCATGTGACATGGCACACAGCATATAACATTGCATTCAGCACGTAGCATAGCATTCAGTAAGTGACGTGGCACAGTATATAACATAGTCGCATACCGCGGCCCCCCTGCCACCTTATACATTCTTTGGGGACCGAACTCTTTGGAGAGTGAGCAACCAGCTCCTCCTGACTTCAGGCACTGTTCAAAGTACTGCTTATACAATCAGGGGGGTCATAGGCCAACATCTGAAGTACTTCCCACTCCTACAGGGCTGTATCCTGAGTAGGTGGCTACCCTCATACTCAGACTGTGATGGCTGGGGTTACTGAAACTGCACCCACTCCTATCACAGTACATCCCTGTGCCACAACAGGTTACAATCCCCTCAGTCAAAGCAGAAGGTCCAAGTCCTGAAAGTCCTCTTGGGGCTGTGTCCTTCTTTCCACACTGCCATTGCAGGCTCTCACTTGGCACTCCTAGGCACACACACATGCTCGAGAGAGCCAAAGAAGGCCAAGTCCTGTCACTGCTCCAGCCCCCACTACAAGGTCTGGGGGGTGGGCTCCCAAGGATTATGGCACTTCTCCCATCCCACCATAGACAATTCCAACTTATCCCAGGGGGACGGGGCAGAAAAGCACCCTCAGTGCTCCTGCCTTGCTGCAAAGTTTTCATCTTGACCCTTGGCTGGGTCCTGAGCACAGCAGCTCCTCCTCTTCCTCCTGCAGCTTCAGGGGCTAATTGCTCCCTGCTCCTGCCGGTGTCTAGATGCAGGCAGCTCTCTGCTCTTGCTGCATGTCTTACTTCACAGAAGAATGAGCTGCTCCATTCCAAGCTCTCCCTGCACCTGCCTGGGCCCAGGCACAGCAGGTTCCAGGGACTCCTGCCCCTGGCTTCTGTCTCTGACCTGAATCACCCCAGCTCTGGGGCAGCTCATCCTTCCCCAGCCTCGTGCAGGAAGGGGCCACTCTGACCTGGGCTCCCTCTAGCAGAGTCTCCCTCACCCTGCCCAGGCTCTGACCATGGCCTTGGCTCTGAGAAGTTCAAAAAAAACTTCTCTTCTGGCTCCGCTATCTAATTGGAGTATTAATTCTTTCCTCTACTCTGGGTTTCTCCGTTAGCACAGGGAAATGCAAAAGGAACTTTTTCCATGCACCTTTTCCCTCTCAACACATCCAAAGTCTTCCTCCAGTTCATCAGATAACTCTGCCTCTTTCGCAGGGGGAATAATAAACACTTGAGCCCTGATAATTTGGGTCTCAGTCTCTAACACTTCTCGGGCTTTCTCACATGCCTCTTTTTCCTCCCGTAACTGGACTTCCACTGACAACAACTTTTCAGTTTTTTTTCTCACAATAGTTAACTTTAACCAAACTACAATACAAGAAACTGAATTGCCTGTTCTACTCCCCCACTCCCCAAGGTCACCTTTTTCTCTCTCTGCCACTGCTCCAGCCTGCCTCCTCAGGAGTGCTAGTAGGGTAGTGGGGGGAAAAGAGGAGTTATTTCCCAGGGACCCTGCTCTGGGCACCAGGGAAATCACTCCCGCTACTGCTGCAGCTGCTTCTGCTGCTCCTGCTGCTCCTTGCTTGGCTTCGCTCAGGTTGCTGATGCCTGCTTCTCCTGCTTCTGCTTCACAGTCACTGCCTCTGACACTAACTACTCCTGCGTCAAGGTCTCTGGCTGGTCCAGGACACTGCCATGTCTGTAAATGAACACTGACTCTCCCACTCCTTTGGGGTTAAGTCAGTCTGGGTCTCCCACAGCATTTCTACAACTGCTGCAGCCTTTCTAGCTCCCTTCTTATCAAGGGTATCCACAATTTTCAGCAGAACTTTCTCAAAGTCTCTAGGGCTAAGGGGCACATCCCCCCACTCCTGGGAAGGGGTCCATACTCCATTCTCCTATCCCTTGGGAGGGCTCCATAGAACCATAGGTACCATAGCTACAAAAAAAAAAACAAACCACAATAACTGGGAAACATCGGACAACTATCCCAGTCCCACTAAACCCCATACTTTCCTTTAGTCTGTGCAAATCCTGCTGACTGTTCCAGGTGTTAGATAAACACAGCACACAGGAGCGCTGCTAGCACTCTTGATTCTTGATGAGGTTCACTCTTGATCTGGTCAGACAGTAAAGACACTAAGAAGGGGTTAATAATCTTACTTTATTCTAGTCTCATTTTCTCAGAAGAGGATTGCTGATAATGGGAACACAAACTCCTACAGCATTCCCTAATCACCTAAGGGGGGACAAATACCCCTACTTCTTGACAGGGTCAGTCAAGACAGGCATAGCTTGTGCATCCCCCTAAATCCCCTCAAGTCTCAATAGGGGCCAGTTGAGGCATGCACAGTATTCTAGCTTGTGCGTTCAACTCTAAGGTTCCCCACTCACAGACCAGTGCCCACCTGCTTTATAGGGCAATAGACAAAGAAAGCATATTGCCAGCAATATCCTCACAACTTTACAACTTTGTATCTCACTGTGCAGCCATAGTGGATGTTTATATTATTTATCATTATATAATGCTGCACAAGCATGATGGAGATGCTTTGACCCAATACTGTGGGAACTCATCTAATACCTGGGAACAAGACATTATGGATCCTGGGACACTGAATTTTAAGAAATAATAACGAAAATCCACTTTACACACAGTAAAATCCACCTTACTTAAACTAAAATCTGCCTTGTGTGCAGGTAGGAAGAGGCTAGGATATGAAGGGCTTTAAAAGCCAAATGGGGGATTTTATATTTGATGCTGGAGGTTATATGGGGGTGGCATGGTCAGACTTTCACTTCAGGAAGATCTCTTTAACAATTGAGTGGAGAATGGGCTGGAGTGAGGAGGGACTTGAGGCAGGCAGACCCAAAGGACTTTTGTAACAGTCTAGGTGTGAGGTGATGAGGCCCTGCACGAGGTCGGTACCTGTATTAGAAGACAGAAAGGGGCATATGAAGTACATGTAGAAGGTGGAAAAGACAGGACTTGGCAGCAGATTGGATAATGGGAGAGTGAGAGAGTTAGGAGTCAAGGATGAGAGTAAGTGTTTTGAGGGGGAAAATAATTCAGTTTTGTACGTGTTGAAGTTAATGTGTGTATGGGATATGATTTTGAGATGTCCAGTAAGCAACTGGAGATGTGAGATTGGAGGTCTGTAGAGAGGTTAGAGCTAGATAGATATATCTGAGAATCATTAGTATGGAGATGACGGTTCAGTTCATGGAAGTCAATGAGGCCATCAAGTGAGATAGTAGAAAGGGAGAAGAAAAATGAAAGGTATGGGATAGATTCTTTTGGGATGCCCATGGTTAGCAGGCATGACCTGAATGGAGACCCAGAAAAGGAGACTGAGAAGGAATCGCCAAGATCTAGAGAGTCATACTCTGGGGGACAGAGATCAGTCACCTTTTAGAAGACTTTATCCAACTATTCCAGCCATCACTGGGGAATCAAAAAACTAGACTCAATGATCAAGACAAGAAGGTTGCTTTGTATGTTACAGCAAGGTTTAGCTCTTAAAAGTAAATTATTCATGACAAATAAATATAGATAATGCCATCATGTAAATATTAGTGCTAACTCAACACCAACAGGCAAATGACATAGAAGGCCTCACAGGACCACATTTTGAGAACCAGTTGACCAGAGGGTCCTGTTTGTATCAACTAACTACCTCATTAACTGGATGAAAAGACAATGCAGATAAAAATTTAGAAATCAGATTTGCAAAGTTGCCAAAAATGTGTTGCAAAAATCTGGAAATACCATAAATGCAGTAAAAATGGAACTGCAGATGAAGAGTACTCTTAACAGTATGTATATATTACCTCTTCCACTGTTTACTCCATCATCTATTTTAAAAGCCTTCCTACACGTGTGAGGATGCCATTTCAGCACCCTCTGTCCCTCAGATAGATCCTCTGACTGGAGGGCAGGGCCGTGAGCTCCAGGCCTTCACTCTAAAGAGGGGGCTCAGCACAGTTTTCTTCCCCACTGGGAGTTCTCTGGAGCTCTCGAGCATACTACATTGGACGCTTCTTGGTTTTGTTTTTGTCTTGTTTTTATTTTTTATCTGTTTTTGTTTTTATCCGTATTTGTATCCTCAGCATTTAGCACAGTGCCTGGCATACAGTAGGCACTTAATAAATGTTTATTGACTGGCTGACTGTTGAGTAAGATCAAGAAAGGATTGCTGTGGTAAATATTTTGTGAAGTATTTGACTTTATTGGCACTCTTGTTCTTTAACTGTAAGGTTAAATCGTAATAACCATTCACAGCTATTATATGGCTTCTATCATCATAAACTCAGTGACTTTATTTTACAAAGACATTGGCTTAAAAGCTTTAAGCTGATTCATGTGACTAGCATATGATTTCTCATGGTCTGCCATTGATGTCTTCTCAATCTGTATTTCCATTCCCTAGACTCAAGCCAGCATTTTACATAATTGAATAGCTTCCTGCTGGCCGGATTTACAAATGCACACAGGCTTTCTTAGAAGTCATTTGAAATAAACTACAGATAAAGTAAGTTTTTTTCCTTTTAAAAATTTAATACATGTGCTTTTTTGTTTACAAAAGATGTTTTGTGTCATCAGGACATTGACTTGTATTATGTTTAAGATTTATATCTGGAGGAAATCTCATTTAAAAAAAATAAGATTCATTGATAATTTTTCTCTTTGTATCAGTCATTACTGGAGATAACCTCCCTCCCCCACAAACTTTAGAAGATAGTTTGTGCAAGGGGAAGAATATAAGAAATCTTTTCTTAGTTGACATGTAGAAAGGAGAGAAGGAAGTTCAGCGGTATATTTTGAAAATTGTGATATTGTTCAGTTTATAAATGTTTGTTGAATTTTTAGGAACTGATTCTTTTATTTATGGATGAACACTTCTTCTCACTGCTACTTTCCCCCCTCCTGCCCCTACTCCCCAAGCTCCATGTTCCTATGGAGCATCTGTCCTTCTTCTCACTGATCTGGTCCATCTCACCTGAAGCTCAGAATGCTCCCAAATGAGTGGATTAGCTTTCACTCTTGACCTGCTCCATCTTCTGATGTCTCCAATGACTCCCTCTTATGCAATCTCCCAGTTTTGAAGCTTTGGTTTTATCTTTGTGCTTTTAAGAATAATTTTATTATGAACTTAACCATAGTAAAAAGTAAGGTCAAATGAAAAAGGTGAAGCTATACATTATACCGTAAATAATAGTTAATTGAAAAGAAAATGTAAACCTTAACAAAAAAATTATATGCATATAGGTGTATATGTATATGTGCATACATAAAATATACACATGCATATACATGCACATATATGTGTATACTTTAGCAAAGCAGTAACATCTGATTTGCTTTTGTGTCCGCTTTGGAGCTTTTCTCTTCTGCTTCTTCAGAAAGCGTTAAATGCTTCCTGTGTGCAGCACACCATGGTAGGACTACAGGGATGAAAAATGCAGACTTGATGTTAAAGAGCTGACATTCTTCTTGGGGTGAGGGGAATGCAACGTGTTCACATATAGACATACAGAGTTTCCTTTTATGTGGTTCTTTACAGACCTCAGAGTGCTTACTTATAAAGTTAAAAGGTTCTGTTTACATTTGAGGAGGAATAAAACCGTATGCCAGTGTGCCAGGGAGCTGTAATTTCAACCAATAGCCACTGTACCTCCAGGCCTGGGCAGGCCTGACAGCCTAAGTACCCCAAGGAAAGCCTGTTTGTAAATCGTGCCCCTCTTTTTTTCCTTCATAGTTAGAATCTGTGGACGTTGCTGAGGATACTATTTAGGCTTTTATCTTCTGCAGTAATGAGCATAGTGCTTTGCATATAGTAGGCACATAATAAATGCTTGACAAAATGTTGGTCCACTTATTTTATTACCCTTATAATTGCCATCCTCCACCAAGCTTTTTCTCAGTGTTTCAGGTAGTGTGGAGGTAAACCGGGGTTAACAAAGGCTGAGCCAGTGGAGTATACCTGTGGGAGAAAAGACAGGAATGATTGGGGAAGGTTCTATCAAGCAATTGGCAGCGCCTCCCATGCCAGAGAGACTTCACGCACAGGCCTAAGGAGTAACAGTATGCCTGGCCTTGGTGAGGTGAGCGTACAGGTAATGGAGAGGCTCGTCACGTAGTTAGCTGTTGGATGCTGAATTTTTGGGACCACAGCCACTCATGAATTAAGAAGCGGAGAGTTTATGATCCAGTAGAGAGAGTCCCCCTATCAGTAAAATGGCAGACCTCCATGGGGAGAAGATGAGTCAGTTTTGTTTTGTTTTGAAGTGTGGCCTAGTAAATTTAGCGTGCTACTCCCCAAGCCTCACAATGGAGAGACATGTACGGGAAACGCCACATCCCATGCTTCCCGGTGTGCAGCTTAGTGCCAGGTTCTTACTCACCATTGCCATTCGTTACACAGAAGTTCTCAGCAGTTCTTTGTTCTCGTTGCCTTCTCTGTTTCCTGGGGAAAAAGATGGCCAAACGTCTTCTCTCTGAGCAGCCACTCCCAGTGCAAGTTTGTAGCTTGGCTGAACAGGTGACCTTTGTAAAGACTGAAAGATTCCAGGCTGATGTCTCCCTCCTCCAAGCATGGTCCTTTTGTCCTGCGAGGCTCATGGAAATCTGAGCCCCCCATCCCTTCATTGGACCCAGGTCTCAGGTTGCAGCAGAATTGTTTAGGACACTAGAGAGATTCCAACTTTCATACAAAAAAAGACCCACAAACACTGGGAGCATGGGTAGGAGGCAAACAAAAGGAGTTTGGTTCTAGAAAAAAGACCAAACAATTTAGCACTTGTGGGAAGGCAAAAAATAATCCAGATATTTAAATATTATTTAAATATTTAATATTTAAATAAAAATAACATATTTAGTAGAAGGAGACACCTTAAAACATCTAATGCTGGGAAGAATCTATGGGTGGCTAATAGATTTTTGTACTTTTATTGCAATAAAGGGAATTTTAAACAGTAATGACATTTCTTGGCAGAAAACTTACCTTTAACCTAACTAATTGAATAGGTATTTATTGAGCACTTCATATTTTTTTTTATTTTTTATTTTTACTTGTTTATTTACTTTTAATTTACAAGATTCAGTTCCACAATCACTTGAGTTTCAGATTTTCTCCCCTCCCTTCCCCCCCCCCCATGGTGGCGTGCAATCAGGTACAGGATCTGCAAATGCTTTCACATTGTACAATAGTTTGGTTGTATAGAAGGGTTGTAACCAATGAGTGATCACTGGGAAAAGAAAAAAAAAAAGCAAAACCAGACATGAAAGAGAACGATAGCATGTTTTGCTTCGGTCTCCATTTAAACTATAGTTTTTCTATATCTTTCTCTGAGTTTAGGTATCTCCTTCCATCCTGAGGATTGTAGAGTTGTCTTTAGCTGTGCGTTGTTGAGGATAGTCCAGTTTATCAAGGTTGGTCATCATGTGTACGATGTGTCTGTGATTGTGTACAGGTTTTGCCTGGTTCGAGCACTTCATATTTGCTTAGCATTGGGCTGATAGGAAAACGAAAGATATTTTTTAAAAAGTAGAATGAAATAATTCCCTGCCCTTCTGGGGAGGTTACAAAGCTACACATGCAATGTGTATTCAGCCAAACATTTTGGTTGATCATAATCTTAAGAAGGGAGATAAGACATATTCATGTGAAACAGTTAAATAACAGTCAGTGAAGCAATGTGGAAAAGCACCAAAGTGAGCTGTACAGAATGTTGGGTTAGAGGAGTTTAGAGGACAGAAAGAAAGCTTCATGGAGAAGGTGGAAGTGAAGCTAGACCTTCTGGGATGAGTAAGATTTAGATGGATTAAAGGAGGTGGTAGAGGACAAATGAGAGAGAGAAAAAGCATAGAATTTTAGGGCTGAAAGGGTCCTTAATGGTCATCTAGTAGAAAGCATACTCAGACAATGCTACCCATTACAGCACCAATTCCCGTCAATGAGCTGCTTGAGGTGGGGACTGGCTTCACTATGCTTTCATACTTTTAATTAGCCATAAATGAGATCAAATGAGATAATATTTGTAAAGCTCTTAGCATAGTATCTGTCACATTGAGGTACTTAATAAATGCTTGTGCTGGGTCTCTCCCTCCTCCCCCTATGAATAACATTACTTTTCTCATTTGAATGAATCTAACAAAAGAGGGAAATTCCTATTCCACAACACAGTGGCTGAACTGGGGATGATAAAGAGCTGAGCAGGGTGTGAAGTTATAGGGAAGACTTTCTTTTCAGTGCCGATGTCCAAAGCACACAGCAGGCCAGCTCCCTTCCCATGATGAAGGGTTGGTTTGTAACCAACAGCTGTAACAGGTAATGTCGCCAGTATTCTTGTTCTGAGGGGCAAGGCCATGGAGGCTCTCCCCACAGCGTGTGAAAATGTGGGGAACTCTGTGATAGAGGAAAGGATTGTTAATAGAAGAAAAGTTGAAAAGTCAGAACCCTATCAAAAAGTCACTAAACTGGCCATACTCTTTGATTCAGTGATGCTATTCCTAGGCCTCAAGAGATGGAAGAAAAAGGGAAAAGACCCATATGTATAAAAATAGCCACTCTATTTGTTGTAGCAAAGATCTGAAAAGAAAGTGAGCATCCATCAGTTGGGGAATGGCCTAAAAAACTGTAGTATATGAGTGTAATGGAATATTATTGAACCATAAGGAAGGACAAAAGGGTAAGTTTCAAAAAAATCTGAGACTTCTATGAACTCATGCATGGTAAAATGATCAGAATCAGGAGGACAGTTTATGCAAGATCAACAAAAAAACTGTAAAGACAAAGCTCCTCAAAAGAATTAAGAAGTCTTCCAATGCAGTGGCCCAGCCAGGATTCCTGAGGACCTTTGATGGAACATGCTGCCCACCTCCTAACAGAAAGGGGATGGACTCAAGTTGCAAAATAAGACATAACATTTCCAGACATGACCAATAGGGACATTTGGTTTGCCTTACTGTTTATGTTTGTTACAAGGGTTTTGGTTTTTATTTTCTAATAAAGGGAGAAATGGAAAGGTGAGAATGGTGGCAGTATGGTTTACCCCTCCCTTGTATAACCTCCCCACCCCCCAAGAAAAAAAGAAGAGAAAGAAAAGAGAGTCATTGAAACATTTTAAAGAAATATATAAAAGTGAACAGAAAGAAGACCAGAAAGAAAACAAACAAGTAAAATGATTTTGAAAGACACCTGTGGAATTTATTACATACTTAGAATGAAAAGCAAAATATACATAATCAAGATTCACAATTTTGTGTACTTTGGCGGTTCTCCTTTTTATATGGAAGTACTCACTTCATATGTTAAGAATTTTTAAAAGTGGAGCCTAGGGACCTAGAAAGCCCCAAGAACTTTCAGATAGTCTGAATTCTAGGTCTTCAACACCAACAGGTGTGTCAGAATGGGAGTATCCTAGATGCCAACAGCTTATTGGCCAGGAGAGGCATGACTCTGAGTGAGTGTATAGAGTTGTGTAAATGAAATGCCCATATGACTTGACAGTACCAGCCACCTCACAGGACTGTCGTGAGGACCAACTGAAATAATGTTACTTTGTAAGCCTGGCACATAGTAAGTACTATATAAATGCTTCCCCTTTTCCCCACCTTCCCTTCCTTGAATATGAGTTATTATCATCATTTGTTATTACTGCTATAGTTTTCACTGTAGAGCAGGCCCCCTTTGTGGAAGATTTCCTATATTGTAAATACTGATGGGTGGGATGAGAGTCATGAATAATCCAGAAAAGCAGAGAACCTCCAAATCACTACTCTGTCTTTAAAATGTGGTTTTGTAATCATACTTGAATATGGAAAATTACTTCCAGTCTGACTGTGAAGAATTTTACTAGGAAGTTGCTGTGCATTTTTTCCATATGGAGTCCTGGATGATGCTTTTCTCTAAACCAGTCCATTCATTTAATACATAGCTTATCTGTCAGGATGATGTAGAGCCAAAATGGTGGTATATGGGTTTTAAATGGGTTCCCTTCTGGGG
>JAQQSU010010112.1:0-12511 GCA_028627135.1 Pseudochirops cupreus | reverse complement strand
ATATAAAATAAATCCAAATAAAATCCTCCCCATTCCTATATATTTCTAACAAAATCCAATAGCAAGAGATAAAAAGAGAAATCCCACTTAAAGTTACTGTAGACATTATAAAATATTTGGTAATCTACCTGCCAAAAGAAACCCAGGACCTATATGAACACAACTACAAAACACTTTTCACACAAATAAAGTCAGTTCTAAGTAATTGGAAAAATATCAATTGCTCATGAGTGGGTCAAACTAATATAATAGTAATGACAATTTCACTTAAATTAAACTACATATTTAGTGCTATGTCAATCAATCCACCAAAAATTACTTTATAGAGATAGAAAAAATAGTAACAAAATTCATTAGGAAGAACAAAAGGGAGTTAATGAAAAGAAACACTAGGGAAGGTGGTGTATCCATACCAGATTTTAATCTATGTTATAAAGCAGCAGTCATCAAAACTACTTGGTACTACCTGAGGAAAAAAGTAGTGGATCAATGGAACAGATTGGGTACATGAGACTCAGAAGTCAATGACTGTAGAAATCTACTGTTTGATAAGCCCAAAGACCCCAGTTTGGGGGATAAGAAGTCACTATTTGACAAAAAGTGCTGAGAAAATTGGAATATAGTATGGCAGAATCTGGGCACAGACCATCATCTAACGCAGTACACCAAAATCAAGTCTAAATGGGTGCATGGTCTATATATAAAGGCTGAGACTATTAGCAATTAGGAAAAGCAAGAAATAGTTTACCTGTCAGATTTATGAAGAAGGGATGACTTTATGACCAAACAAGTATTAGAGAGCAGTATAAAATATGAAATGGATAATTTTGATTACATTAAGTTGAAAAGTTTCTGTACAAACAAAACCAATGTAACCAAGATTAAGAGGGAAGTGGCAAATTAGGAGAGAATTTTTACAACAGTGTCTCTGATAAAGGCCTCATTTCTAAAATATACAGAGAACTGAGTCAAATCTATAAGAATACTAATCATTCCCCGATTGATAAATGGTCAAAGGATATGAACAGGCATTTTTCAGAGGAAGAAATTAAAGATATCTATAAGCATATGAAAAAATCTTCAAAATCACTATTGATTAGAGAAACGCAAATCAAAACAACCCTGAGACACCACATCTCCCCGGTCAGATTGGCTAAGATGACAAAACAGGAAAATGACAAATGCTGGAGAGGATGTGGAACAATTGGAACACTAATGCATTGTTGGTGGAATTGTGAACTGATTCAGCCATTCTTCAGAGCAATCTGGAACTATGCTCAAAGAGCTATAAATAATTTCATACCCTTTTACTCAGAAATACTACTTCTAGGGTTGTATCTCAAAGAGACCATAGAAGTGGGAGGAAGACCCATATGTACTAAAATATTTATAGCAGCTCTTTTTGTGTTGACGAAGAATTGGAAATTAAGGGGATGCCCATCAATTGGGGAATGGCTAAACAAGTTGCGGTATATGAATGCAATGGTATACTATTGTGCTATAAGAGATGAAGAGCATTTAGACTTCACATTTACCTGGAGAGGCTTACACGACTGATGCTGAGTGAGAAGAGCAGAACCAGGTGAAATTTGTACACAATTATAGACACAACATATGTGTGACCACCAGCTTGGATAGACTGAACTCTTCTCAGCAATGCAGGATTATAAGACGACTCTGAAAGACTCATGATGGAGAGAGATGTCTATGTTCAGAGAAAGAATTAGAAAGAACAGAATTTGAATGCAGATTGTAGCAAACTACCTGCTCTCATTCTTTTTCTTGTTTGGTTCTATTTCCTCTTTCCCATTGTTTATTCCTTCTGTTACAATTCTTCTTTATAATCTGACTAATTTCTAATGTGAAAGGATTTGCAGATCCTATACTTGATTGCATGCTATAACGGGGGAGGGGGTTGGGAGGGGGAGAAGAGGGAGAGGGAATAAATTTGAAACTCAAGGGATTGTGGAACTGTATCCTGTAAACTATAAGTAAACAAACAAATTAATAAAGACAAAATAAAAAAAGTTATGTGGCACATTCCCATTTAGGAATGTAAACAATTTGCACTTATTGGATAACCTTTTTTTTTTCTTTCCTGCTTACTGATTTATGCCTCTCTTGAGTCCTCCATTTGAAGTTAGACTTTTGTGTTGAGTTCTGGTCTTTTAATCAGAAAGGTTTGGAAGTCCCCTATTTCATTGAATATCTCCTTCTCTGAAAGATTATGCCCAATTTTGGGCACAATATTGGGTAGTACCAGCTGGATATAAATAGCTTTTTCCATCATGAATCTCTTGGAGTTGTCTTAGAAACTTGCATTGCTGAGAAGAGCCAAGTCTGTGAAAGTTAGTCATCACACAATGTGGTTATTTCTGTGTACAGTGTTTTCTTGATTGCGTTTACTTCATTCAGCATCAGTTCATCCAATCTTTCCAAGTTTTTTCTGAATTCTACTTGATCATCATTTCTTGTAGCATAGTCGTATTCCATTACATTCATATACCACAACTTGTTCAGCCATTCGCCAGTTGGTGGACATCCCCTCAATTTCCAATTCTTGGCCACCACAAAAAGAGCTCCTATAAATACTTTTGTACATGTGTGTCCCTTTCCCATCATTAAAAAAAAATCTCTTAGGCATACAAACCTTATTGTAGTATTACTGGATCAAAGGGTATGCACAATTTTATAGTCCTTTGGGTATAATTCCAAACTGTGCTCTAGAATGTTCCAATTTGCCCACATCTTCTCCAACATTTATCATTTTCCTCTATTGTCATGTTAGTGTATCTGATAGGTGTCATGTGGTACCTCAGAGTTGTTTTGATTTGTGTTTCTATATTTAATAGTGATTTAGAGCATTTTTTCATATGATTACAGATAGCTTTAATTTTTAATAAAACTGTCTGTCCATAACTTTTGACCATTTATCAACTGGGGAATGACTTCTCATTCCAGAAGCTGGTGTCTTTGGGTTTATGAAACAGTAAATTATATTAATACTGTGTCTTGTGTACCTAACCTATTCTAGTCATCTAGCATTCCGTTTCCTAGCTAGTAACAAATAGTTTTGTTGACTCCTACTTTATTAAATTGGGTTTTTTTCCTAGCTACTTGTAGTATTTTTTTCTTGATCTGATAATTCTGGAATTTGACTACGAGGAATTTTTCTTGACATTTTCAATATGGGGTCTTTTTACAGGAGGTGATGGGTGGAACCTTTTAATGACTGTTTTAACTTCTGGTTATAGTATTTCAGGCCATTTTTCCTTGATTATTTCTTGAAAGATGCTGTTCAGGCTCTTTTTTTTGTTCATGGATTTCTGCTAGACCAATAATTCTTAAATGGTCTCTCTTGGATCTTAGGCCAGTTGCTTTTCTAAGGATTTATTTTAGGCTTTCTTTTATTTTTTTCATTCTTTTCATTTTGTTTGACTGATTTTTGATGTCTCATAGAGTCATTAGCTTCCACTTGCCCAATTCTAATTTTTAACAAATTGTTTTCTTCAGTGAATTTTTATATGATTTTTTCCATTTGGCCAATTCTGCTTTTTCAGAAATTCTTCTCTTTAGTGAGATTTTGTGTCTCCTTTTCCATCTTGCCAATTCTAATTTTGTGAGTTGTTTGCTTCAATGTACTTTCTCTCTCCCCCTTTAAATTTGGCTAATTGTATTTTTTAAGGGCTTGGGGTTTTTTTCAGTGTGCTTATTTTACATTTGGCCAATTGTGTTTTTTAAGAAATTGCTTTCCAAAGTAAATTTTTTATTTCTTTTTCTGAGCTGTTGATTTTTATCTTCTATACCTCTCATTTCTTTTCCTTATTTTTTCTACCTCTTTTATTTGACTTTTGAAATCCTTCCTGAGCTCTTCCAGTAAGGTTGTTTTGGCTTCAGATCAATTCATATTTCTCCTTGAGGTTCCAGATTTGGATATATTTACAATATATCAGAACACAAATTCAGAAGAGGACTTCACATGTAAACATTTTGACATTGTTGTCCTCTTCTGAATTTTTGTTTTGATCTTTCTTTTCCCCATAGAAAGAATCTGTGGTCATTGTCCTTTTCTGCATTTTGTTCATGATGTTTGCATATTTCCTGGCTTATAAAGTTGAACTCTCCTGCTGGAGTGCAGGATGCACAGTTCTACATTTCCTGTGGTGGTAGCATGGGATCTGCTCATTGGTTTTGTGTCCTGGGCCCTCAGGTACTGGCAGCTGGAGACTGGGGATCTGGTAGCTTACCTGGTGCTGAGTTGGGGTCCTTGTGGTAGTGGCTGGCTTGTGCTAATACCAGGTTGTGTTTTTCTGCATTTCCTAGGGACTACACTGAAGCTCCTGGGTTGAGGGTGGGATATAACCCCTGGAGAAAACCTGGTCACCCAGGCTGTGCTGAATCATGGAAAGGGTTGGCTCCTGGAGAAACTTACCCACTTGGAGTTGCACAGAAGCATGGGAAAGTTCAGCTGCTAGAAGATGCCACATTGCTAGTGCCCATGATGGTTCTCCCAGCTGGAGACTTCCTGTTTACCTGGCTGTGTCAGGCATAGTGGGCAGAGGTAGATCTAGGTATTGGCTCTTGCCTGTTCCCCTACTATGATGCTGAGGATCTCCTGCTGATTTGCTGAGGTGGAATTTGCTTCCAGCTTGCCAGGATGATTCCCATCCTGTACTGCTACCCCCCCCCCCCCACCAGAGTAAGAGGAACATTTCTCCTTTTAGCTTTACTAGCTAAAAGACTACTGCAACCCATCTTTATGCTGAATCTGCTGTTTCAGTTTTTTTTTTCCTGGGGGCCATATTTTCTGAGTTTTTAGAATTCAGTGGAGAGTGACAGTGACTTACTGCCTATTCTGGCATCTTGGCTCCCAGATTTTGAAGAGGCTTGTTAGCATTTAGAAATATAAAATTTCCCCTAAGAACTGCTTTGACTGAATCCCATAAATTTTGGTATGGTTTCTCATAACTGTCATTCCCTTTGATGAAATTATTGTTTATTTCTATCATTTCTTGTTTCACCCATTCATTCTTTAGGATTAGATTATTTAGTTTCCAATTCATTTTCTGTCTATCTTTCCATGGCCTTTTATTACATACAATTTTTATTGCATCACATTCTGAAAAGGATATGTTTAATATTTCTGCCTTTCCACACTTGATTGTGAGGTTTTTATGCCCTAAAACATGGTCAGTGTGTGTGTGTGTGTGTGTGTGTGTGTGTGTATGTGTGTGTGTGTAGGTGTGTGTGTGTGTAGGTGCTAGGTAAGATAAGGGTATAGTCCTTTCTATTCCTATTCACTTTTCTCCAGAGGTCTATCATATCTAACTTTTCTAACATTCTATTCACTTTCTATAATGTTAATGGAATCCGAAGATCTTCTATGCCCCTTTGTATTGGCAATTAAGTAGGTACTTAGCACCTTGTTTCAAGTTAACACCTTGTTTAAACTATTTAATTAGCATAGAAGTAGTTAACACCTTGAGAGGAAGTTGCTGATGTAGCAGGAATTAGCAGAATAGGGAGGAGTTAGGGCATATATAAGGAAAAGCCCCATCTAGGAATGGCAGAATTTCCTGGGGTAAGCATCTGGAGGCTGGAACTTCTGCTGAGACCTTATTTCTGCTGAGACTTTTCCTTTGGGAATTTGTGCTGAGAACTTCCAAGAACCAGGCTGAGGAGCTACCATGAGTGAGAGAGGAGGATCCCTGCTTGAGGGAGCCTGTTCTATTGTAAAGGCATGGGAATGTGGGTATTCACTGCACTAACCATGTTTACCAACTTTGTGGCTGCTTTAATGACTTTGCCTTTCTGGTTCTGGGACTTGGCTTTCTGGTTCTGGGACTTGGTTTTCTGGTATTTGAATAAAGACTTTGGTTCTGTACTCCATGTGGAGTCTGCTACATTTTGTGATTCACAATTATACCAGCATATTCATAACCACCGTGGGTGTTGTGAATATTGCATTATTGTTACACTTCCTTAACTTTTTCCTTGTTTATTTTATGGTTAGTTTTATCTAGTTTTGAGTGGGGGAGGTTGAGGTCCCCCACTAGTATACATTTGCTGTCTATTTTTTCCTGTAACTCACTTAACTTCTCTCAGAAGCTGGATGCTATACCTTTGAGTAAATATATATTTAATACTGATTTACTTCATTGTCTATGGTACCTTTTAGGAAGATATAATTTCCTCCATTATCTCTTTTAATTAGATTTATTTTTGTTTTTGCTTTGTCTTAGATCAGGATTACTAACCCAACTTTTTTTTTTACTTCATTTGAAGCATAAGTTTTGCTTCAATTATTTTCCTTTTCTCTCTGCTTCAAATGTATTGCTTGTAAGCATCATATTGTAGGAATATTGTTTTGGATCCACTTTACTGTGCCATTTTATAGAAGAATTTTTCCCCTTTAAATTCAGTTTTGACTACTGTGTCTTTCTCTTCATCCTATTCCCCCCTGCCTTGTTTATACTTTTCTCTCTCCTTTCACCCTTTCCTTTCTCACATTGTTTTGCTTCTGACCCCTCCCTTCCTTAATCTACCCTCCCATCAGTCCAACACCTTCCTTTTCTTTCCCCTTTCTCCTCCTACATCCCTATAGGACAGTGGTTCTCAACCTTCCTAATGCCTCTACCCTTTAATACAGTTCCTCATGTTGTGGTGATCCCCAACCATAAAATTATTTTCATTGCTTCTTCATAACTGTAATTTTGCTACTGTTATGAATTGTAATGTAAATATCTGATATGCAAGATGTATTTTCATTGTTACAAATTGAGCATAACCCACAGGTTGAGAACTGGTGCTATAGAGTGTAACGCCATGCACAAGCAGATTCCCAAAAGAATCTGCACAGACTGTTAACAGTAGTCTGTGAACAGCTTTTAAGGTCCAGATTACACAGTATAGTCAACACTCCATTTATTCCATTACAAATCAAGGCAAACATTCACAATATATCACAATATAATATTCACAACATTACATCTTATCACAGAAAATCACAATATAGTGTTCATAACAGCTTAACATTAGAATGGCCACATAGTTTTCGCTACAGTGGCCACAATATTTAGAACAAGGAACAAAAGAATAATCTGCTTTCCCTAAACAGGAAACCCTCCTTACTTAATCATTCAATCAATTAACAATACAATACTCAATCTTCCACTCATAGGGCAACCTTAACTTAATCAATTACTCATCTAGCAATCAGTCAGGAAGTATCATTAATAGCAAGATACAATCATTAGAAAATTACATAAACCCTCTACCCTTCATGGTCCAGCACACCTCAATTTCATCCAAGGGGATGCCTTTTCTTCATCTTGACTTGGAGTGGTCTCTCTGATTCCCTGGATCCCCTTCCATGGTCCCAGCTCCTTCCTGAATCCACCAAACAGTCACCTGGATTCAGGGGCAGACAGCTCCCAGGTCCTCTTCCAGTTCTCAGAGGTAGACAGCTCCCAGGTCTTTGTCCAGTACTCAGGGCAGTCCCTGACACACACTGAAGTTCACAGGGTCCAGCACATCTCAAATCCTTCATTGCTTCTGTTGTCAGGAACGCAAGGATCAGCCAGGCCACAAACAAAGTCTTATCCTGGTCATGCTTCTTCAGTCCTCCAACATTTCAGCTGGCTCTAGGACCCAGTAGAAAACTCAGCCTTCCAGGCAGCAGCAGAAACACTGGCCTTCCAGGTGGCAGCAACAGCCACTTTGGCCTTCACCAGATTCTGGTCTCAAGAAAAACTCCTACTCAGTTCTCAGTCAGCTTCCCGATGCTGAGAGAGAAAACTTTCTCTCCCTTCCTCTCTCTCTCTCTCTCTCTCTCTCTCTCTCTCTCTCTCTGTCAAGAAAACTCCAACTCATTTCTTCAGTCCAGCAGCCCAGTTCCCAGATACTGGGACAATCCTGCTTCCTCCAACAGGAGCCACCAGGAGGAACATTCCTATTCTGTCTCCGTGTCTCTAGAACTCTTCTTATACACACACACTGGCCTCCTGTCTCAGCCAACCCCCTTTTGCCACATCAGGAGCAAGGGACAGAGCTCACACCTTCCATACTTAGCCCTAAGTTACTAAGCGCTAAGTATCTGCTAGATTGATTGCTGTTACATCAGGTAAGATAGATTTCTATACCCAGCTGAGTGTGTATGTTATTCCCTTTGTTGAGACAAATCCAGTAAGAGTAAGGTTCAAAGAATGCTCAACCTCTCCATTCTTTCCCTCTACTGTAATATATTGTGTCTCTTCATGTGATATTATTTACCTTATACTGCCTTCCCGTTTCCTCTTCTCCTAATATATCCTTCAATTTATTTTTATCATCACGTCAAAGTGAACTTATACCCACACCTCTTTCAATGTAGATCCCTTCTAATTGCCGTAATAAAGACATTGTTCTCAAGAGTTACAAGTATCATCTTCCCGGGTATGGTTTTAAACAGTTTAACCTTATTGAATAACCTACTTATTTTCTTTCCTGCTCATCTTTGTATGCTTCTCTTGAGTCTTATATTGGAAGAGCATATTTTCTGTTCAGCTCTGTCCTTTTCATTAGGAATGATTGAAATTCCTGTGTTACATTGAATGTCCATCTTTTCCCCTAAAAAGATTAAACTCAACGTTTCTGGGTAGTTGATTCTTGGTTGTAATCCAAGCTCCTTTGCCTTTGGGAATATTTTATTCCAAACCCTCTGATCCTTTAATGTAGAAGCTGCAACGTCATGTCTACTTTTTACTGTGGCTCCATGATATTTAAATTGTTTCTTTCTGTCTGCTCATAGAATTTTCTCCTGTGATCTCTTTCAGGAAGTGGTGGGTAGATTCTTTCAATGACTATTTCACCCTCTGTTTCAAGGAGATATGGGAGTTTTTCTTGATAATTTATTGAAAGATGCTGTCCAGGTTCTTTTCTGATAATGACTTTTAGATAGTCCAATAAATTATACGATTTTTAAGACTACTATATTATTATCTCTCCTGAATCTATTTTCTGGGTCAGTTGTTTTTCCAATGAAGTTGATTGCATTTCCTTCTATGTTTTCATTCTTCTATTTTGTTTAACTGATTCTTGATGTCACCTAGTTATTAGCTTCCATTTGTGCCATTCTAATTTTTAAGCAATTATTTTTTCAGTTAGCTTTGATATCTCCTTTTCCATTTGTCCAATTGTACTTTTTAATGAATTGTTTTCTTCAGTGTCCCATTCCTTCCCTCCCCATTTAGCCAATTGTAATTTTTTTGGAGAGGAGAGGAAAGGCAATTGGGGTTAAGTGACTTGTCGAAGGTCACACAGTTAGTAAATGTCAAGTGTCTGAGGCCAGATTTTGACTTAGGTCCTTCTAACTCCAGGGCAGATGTTCTACTCACTGCACCGCCTAGCTGCCCCCTGGCCAATTGTATTTTTTAAGGAATTGTTTTCTTCAGGCTGTTTTTGTCCTTTCTTTTCCAAGCTGTTGACTCTCTCCTGCATACATCTTGTTTCTTTTCCAAATTTTTCTTCTACCTCTCTTTTTTGACTTTTAAAATCCTTTTTGGGCTCTTCCAGGAATACTTTTTGTGCTTGAGACCAATTCCTATTCTTTTTTAATGTTTTGGATCTAGATATATTGATGTCCTCTTCTGTATTTGCGTTTTGATCTCCCTTGTCACCACTGTAATTCTCTATTTACAAATTTCTTTTTTGCTTCTTGCTCGTTTTGGGGCCTATTCATGGCTTTTAAAAGGTGGGTTCTCCTTCTGGGGTACAGTGGGCACTTTCCCAAACTTCTTCCAGTGGTGACCAAGGACCTGGGCATTGGTTTTGTATACCATGGCCTTAGGTGCTGGTGGCTGGAGAACTCACCGCTGTATGCCGTTGGCCTGCTGAGTCAGAATGGATTAGCCTCAGTTTCTGAACTATACTATGGCCAAGAGTCTCCCACTGACTTGCCTGGACACTGCCTGCATTTGTCTGCATTCCCAATTTACCTAAGTGAGACGAATCTTTCCCACAGTCCTTCTAAGTTATCTTAAACAGGAAAATTGTTTCACTCTATCTTTTTTGTAGGATCTGTCACTCCAAAATCCATTTAAAGACTTGATTTAACATTGTTTCTGAGGGAAACTGGGAGAGCACAGGCACCTTCTTGGCATCTCCCTGCTATCTTGGCCAAAGATTACCTCTTTCACCCGGGTGTAGGGTGTGTTCAGGGAAGACTAGTATCTCTGATGTGATGGCTGCCAAACCCTTTTCAGGGCTGCTTTCCACCTTTGGTGTCCACTTGTTTACCCAACTCTCCCCTGGGGTTACTAGAAGTTGTAACATGCAGTGGCCACACTCTGGCAAACCATTTTGGCAGATGGCTTAAACCAGTTTGAGGGTAAACAAGGGGTCTCAAATCCATTGGTGACTTAGGTAGGGTTTCTACCCCAAGCATGTGAAGCCTTCCCCTCATGGAATGGGTGGATGAGAACAATTTGTTCCAATGGCCATAAAGGCATCTGTGGAGCCCTTAGAGCTTGTTTAGACATTGGAAACAGCAAGATCATCATCTACTGCCATCATGACATCTTGATTCAGTCTGCCACGGAAATGTGATGACTCTGGAGAAAAGAGTGAGGCTAATGACTCCATGCAATTCTGCCTCACTTAAATCAAATTTACCAACAAATCAAAAGACATCAATCCTGACCTCATATTGGTCTGATCAGCCACAGTCAGACACCTTGAAACTTGATTCTAGCATAGTGATGTCATTTTGGTGCTCTTCGAGAATGAAGGATAACAACCAAACAATCTCTTTCACCTCTAGAATCAAATACAAAATCCTCTGTTTTGATTCACAACCTTGGCTTCACCCTCCCACCTTCTAGTCTTCCACCATCTGCCCTCACCCTCCCACTCCTCTTTGTACTCTGTGGCACTAACTTCCGTGTTGTTCCTGGAAGGAGACACTCCATAACTGGGGTTGAGGCAGTTTCACTAGGTGTTTCCCATGCCTGTAATGCTGTCTCTCATCCTCCAGGTTTTCTTTAAATTTCAGCTAAATTTCTCCTTTCCAGTAGACTTTTCCCAAACTCTATTAATTTTAGTGCAGTCTCTCTGTTAATTCCCATTTTTCTTGTATATAGCTTGCTTGTACATATTTGTTTTCATGTTGTCTCTCCTGTTAACTTGTAAACTTCTCATGGGCAAGAATTGTTCTTTTGTCTTTCCTTATATTTCTAGCACTTAGCACAATGCCTGGCACATAGAAGGTCATTAGTACATGTTTATTGACTGATTGATTTACTTTGATTAGTTGTGAGTCTTTATGCTTCTTGTTAACAAATACTCTTGAATCTATTCTGTTATCTTATTTTATTTTATATCTCAGTTCATTCATCCAATTCGTATTCACTGTTATTACTGTTAATTCTGTATTTCCAATACCCCATCCTGTTCTCTTATCTTTTTCTACTCCTTTTGCTCATCACCTCCTAATTCTGAAGAACTCATTGGTGAGAAAATTATTCCCAACCCCAATGTTGTATATTTGCTGCAGCCTTCATAAGCTCCTCTGCCCCTCTTCTCTTCCCTTTGCCCAGAACTGATTCATAGTTTCTTACCATTCCTTTGTTTCCTCTAAAGCCCATCTTCAAGTTCTGTCCTCCAAGTTTGGAGTCTCTTTTGTTTATGACTAATCACTCTCTGAATCTAAATATAAATATATTCAAATACATACACATATATATACAAACATATATACAAATAAAATGCATACGTATAGTTGTACATACAATACTTGGTTATCTATGATCATACTCACATATGAACATATACTTTCCTTGACCTGGGAACTTTGGAATTTGGTTAGGAGTTTTCTTTTTGGGATCTTTTTCAAGAGGTGATCAATGAATTCTTTCAATTTCTTTTTTGCCCTCTGGTTCTAAAATATCAGGACAATTTTGCTTGATAATTTCTTGAAAATGATGTCTAGTCTCTTTTGCTGATCATGGCTTTCAGGTAGTCCAATATTTTTAAAATTATCTCTCCAAGATCTATTTTCCAGGTCAGTGGTTTTTCCAATGAAATATTTCACATTTCCTTCTGTTTGTTTTTTTTTTCATTCATTTGGATATGTTTTAGAGCATCTTGATTTCTCATAAACTCATTAGTTTCCATTTCCTCTAATCTAAATTTTTAAGGAATTATTTTATTCAGTGAGCTTTTGAAATTCCTTTTCCATCTGACCAATTTGGCTTTTTAAGGCATTCTTCTCCTCATTGGCTTTTTGGGCTTCTGTTGCCATTTGGGTTAGTCTATTTTTTAAGGTGTTATTTTCTTCAGTATTTTTTTGGGTCTCCTTTAGCAGGCTGTTGACTCTCTTTTCATGATTTTCTTGCATCATTCTCATTTCTATTTCCAATTTTTCCACCACTTCTCTTACTTGATTTTCTTTTTTTTTGAATAAATTAATTTATTAATTTTCTTGTTTACATCATTCTTTTCCACAACATTCTGAGTTACAAATTTTCTCCCCATG
>JAQQSU010010111.1:0-12511 GCA_028627135.1 Pseudochirops cupreus | reverse complement strand
TACTTACTGAAAAATCCAGAATAGAAAAGAAAGTTTGACACTCTAACACAAGAAGCATGGGAAGTTAGACATGGAAAAGAAATCATAAGGAACTTATCAAAGTTGAACTATTTACATGCAAACATGGAAAAGCAACAATTGTAACTGATGAAACTTTTCTCAGTATGAGGATAGGTGAAGGGAATAGAAGTGTATATATACATATACATACACATATATCTATATAGGAGGGTTTATATATGCATCCAAACACATATCTGAGTATGTGTATATATGAATACATAGAGGGCACAAGATCAATTGAATAGGAAGGGACAATACTCTAAAAGGTAAAATCCTGAGGTGGGAGTGGATTAGAATGAGAGGAGACAGAGAGGGACAGAATGGGTTTAATCATCTCATAGAAGAGGCAAAGGATAATTGTTACAATGGAGGGGAAGAACAGGAAGGCAAAAGGGAAATAGTCAACCTTACTCTCATTGAACTTGGCTTAGGGAAGGAATGACATAAACTCTAAACTGGGTATCTTGCCACACAGGAGAGTAGGGGGGACGGAGATGAGAGGTGGGATGATGGAGGGGAGGGCAGGGTAGGTGGGGAGGGTTGATGGAAACACACACTTCTGTAAAGGGACAGGGAGAGTGTAGAGAATAGAACAAGGGGGGGGTAGGATAGGAAGGAGGGACATATAACCAGTCTTTCACAATATGCCAACTGTGGAGAGGTTCTGTGTACTTACATATGTACAGCCTGTATTTAATTTCCTGTCCTTCCAGTGGGGGTGGGTGACAAGGGAGGAAGAGAAAGAATCTAGAATTTAAAGTTCTATAATCAAATGTTAAAAATGTATGTGTGTATACAATTATTATTATTATTATTTTTTATTATTATTATTAACTACATCCAACTGGAACTTGAGATACACAGGCACTGTGGTAGGGAGATCCATCCTGCTCTACCAGAAAGTCAGAGGGGTAATGAGGGAGGCTATAGGAGAGAATATATTGGGGGAGGGATTATACAATGGGATGGCTGTTTTGGGGTGGTGGGTAGGGGAAAGATGGGGAGAAAATTTGTAGCTCAAAATAAACAAAAAATCAATAGAAAAAGAAAGAAAAGAACAGGAAAAAAAAACTTTGTGAGTATGATCTCACTCACCATGGGTACATAGAATGTGTGCTCACTAATGAACAACATAAAATCTAGAAGACCAGAAATGCAAGAGAACTCAACAGATATTGTATCCTAATAGCAGTGTAACTTAAATAAGACTTTCAAATGAAGGCCAGTTTGGCAAAGTCAGATCTGGATATGTGTTTTTCTGCAGTGACCACAGTTATGTGGAGCTTTGTGAAACTGATATAGGTTTCACAATCAAAATTATTTTAGGGGATGGAGTCCAGATGGTGGCATAGAAGCAGGAGAACTCCTTGAGCTCCCCTGATAACCAACCTAAATACTTATAAAATATGACTCTAAACAAACTTTAGAGCTCCAGAATGCACAAAATGACAAAGAAAGAAAGCTCCTGTTGAAGGCAGGCCAGCAGGCAGATGGGAAGGATTCACCACAATGTGCTGGGAACCCAGACCAGCACCACATGAAGCTGTGGGTTTAGGCCCAGATTGGCCGGGAAAAACTGCAGCTGAAGCATTCAGGAGAGTGGATCACCAGCAGCTGTGGCACTTTCCAGAATTATCAACCCATAAAAGCCAAGGACACAGTGAATGGTCAGGGGAATTGAGCTAAATTTGGGGGAAAAGAGTGGGTCTGGCCATCTGCTCCCAGGGAAAGAGAGCAGCAGAAGGGGTGGCCCTGCAGCCATCTCCACATGGCTCCTTCAGAGTTCCTGGCCAGCAGATTGCAGGGGAAGCAAGTGACAATTCAGAGGCTAAGTGTTCTTGCTTTGAGCTGCCTGGATTGGGATCTCGGTCTTAGGTGGTGGTCCTGAGGTGCATGACCAGTGAGACAAAAGTGGTGGGGGCTTCAGAGATTGCAGCTCCTAATAGCTCCAGCAGGCATGAAAACCCCAGCAATTTGGGACAAAACTCTCCCCTCTGAAAGCATAGTTCTATGGAGCCACAAAGTCAAGTAATTGACTGGCAACATGAGCAGGAAAAGGAAACAAAGCAAAAACAGCAATCCAACTTTAGATTCCTTTTTGGGGGACAAAAAGAATCAAAGCATGGAATGGGAGGAAGACTACACAGTCAGAACTCCTACACCAAAAGCTTCCAAGAAAAATGTAGACTGGTTACAAGCCATAGAGGAGCTTAAGAAGGATTTTCAAAACCAAATTAAGAGAAATGGAGGAAAAACTGGGAAGAGAAATGAGAATGATGCAGGAAAATCATGAAAAGAGAGTCAACAACCTGACTGAAGAAAATAACACTTTAAAAAATAGATGAAATCAAATGGAAAAAGAGGCCCAAAAAGCCAAAGAAGCGAAGAATACCTTAAAAAGCCTAATTTGCGAGATGGAAAAGAATCTCAAAAGGTCACTGAAGAGAATAAATCCTTCAGAATTAGAGTGGAGCAAATGGAAACAAATGACTTTATGAGAAATCAAGATACTATTAAACAGATCCAAACATATGAAAAAAATAGAAGACAATGTGAAATATCTTCTTAAAAAAACACTGACCTGGAAAATAGATCCAGGAGAGACAATTTAAAAATTATTGGACTACCTGAAAGCCATGATCAAAAAAAGAACCTAGAAATTATCCTTCAAGAAATTTTCAAGGAAAATTGCCGAGATATTTTAAAACCAGAGGGCAAAATAGAACTTGAAAGAATTCACTGATCACCTCTTGCAAAAGACACCAAAAAGAAAACTCCTAGGAATATGATAGCCAGGTTCTAGGATTCCCAGATGAAGGAGAAAATATTACAAACTGGCAAGAAGAAACAATGTGATTACTGTGGAAACACAATCAGGGTAACCCAGGATCTAGCAGCTTCTATATTAAGGAATCGAAGGATCTGGAATCTGATATTCTGGAGATCAAGGGAGCTAGGATTAAAACCAAGAATCACCTACCCAGCAAAAGTGAGTATAATGTTTCAGGGGAAAATATGGTCATTCAATGAGGTGGGGGACGTTCAAGCATTCTTGAGTGAAAAACTAGAACTGAATAGAAAATTTGACATTCAAACACAAGAAGAATGAGAAGGTAAACATGGAAAAGAAATCATACAAACCTTATCCAAGTTGAACTATTTACATGCCAACATGGAAAAATGAGAATTGTAACTTATGAAAACTTTCTCAGTATGAGGATAGTTGAAGGGAAGATAAATGTATATACATATACATACATACATACATATATATATATATATATATGTATATATATATATATATACACATATATATATGTATGTATGTATACATATGTCTATATAGAAGGGTATATATGCATATGAATACATATGTGAATGTGTGTATATATGTGTACAGGTATACGTAGCGGGCACAGGATCAGTTGACTAGGAAGGGATGATATTTTAACAGTTGATCTTGAGAGGTGGGAGAAGAATAGTATGAGCAGAGACTGGGGAAGACAGAATAGGGTTAATCATCTCATATAGAAGAGGCAAGGGATAACTGTTACAAATGAGGGGAAGAAAAGGAAGGCAAAAGGGCAATGGGTCAACCTTACTCTCATTGAATTAGGCTTAGGGAAGGAATGACATACACTTTAAATTGGGTATCTTGCCCTGCAGGAGAGTACGGGGGAAGGGCAAGAAAAGGGGGAGGATGAAGGGAAGAGCAGGTGGAGGGGGAGGGTTGTTAGAAGTACTTACTTCTGTAAAGGTCCAGGGACTAAGTAGAGAATAGAACAAGTGGGGGGCGTAATAGGAAGGAGAGAAATATAGTCAGTCTTTCACAATATGTCCATTGTGGAGGTGTTCTGCATAACTACACATGTACAGCCTATATTGAATTGTTTGCCTTTCCAATGGGGGTGGGTGTTGAGGGAGGAAGGGAAAGAATCTAGAATTTAAAGTTCTAAAATCAAATGTTAAAAATACACACACACACACACACACACACACACATATATATGTACGTTATATTTGCGTATGTGTGTGTGTGTGTGTGTGTGTATATATATATATATATATATATATTATCATTATTATTATTTACATAGTACTGGGAAATAAGATATACAGGCACTGGGGTAGGGAGATCCATCTTGCCCTACTGGAAAGTCAGAGGGGGGATTGGGGGAGGATATAGGAGAGAGCAGATATATAGTGTGATCGCTGTTTTGGGGTGGTGGGTAGGGGGAAGACGGGGGAAATATTTGTAACTCAAAATCTCGTGGAAATGAATGATTTAAACTAAAAAAAATTAAAATTAAAAAACCAAACTATTCTAATAGGCAAACTTGCATTCCTCCAAAAAATGTATGAATAATAGGCTCATGAGTATGCAACTGCTACTTGAACAAAGCACCATGAAACCATCTGTGTATATTTCCCCCATGAATAACTCCCGTGAAGTCAAATAAAAATTTTAAGAAGACTTGGAGACCCTCATTATCAATGTACTGAGAACAAACTTAAAATTCTGGGTGATTTTAACACCAGAGGAGGCAAAGACTATCAGACATGGCAGGGAGTCTTTGGAAGAAATGACACTGGAAACAGCAACAGCAATGATCACTTATCACTGAAGACTTATGTGTCTTATGACCTCATCACCACCATTATGTTCTGTTTACTTAAACTTTAGGAATGTGTCCTTGAAACAAGCATTGGCATTTACTGCACTACGTCATTGTAAGGAGAAGAAATTTGGTGTACAGAACTGCACTTACTCAGCCGGGCCAGAACACTCTCAGACATCAAGATTAGTTGGACAAAAATAATGGAAAAATTCAGAAGCTACTAAAAAAAAATTTTCCTCCACAGGGTTTACCAGCAGGATAGTTCATCCATTTCTAAGAAAGCAGAAATTTAACTTCATCCAAAATAAAGTGGAAATGAGGCTTAGGAGATACAGGATTCTTGGCTTGGTAAGGAGGCAAATTAATAACAAGTCAAAATATTTCTATCGATCCTAAAGGCTATTTATGAGCCAAACACCTACTTTGAAGCTCAACTACTCAGTGCTGGTGGAGACACATTGATTAATGATAAGTACATGATGACACCAGGAGCAAAACAGAGATCTATGATATTCATTGATTTGACCAAGGCCTATGATACTGTCACAGTCATGGCAGATCTTGTGCAAGATCATGGCAAAATTTTGTTACCTGGAGAAGTCCATCACTATTTTACATCAATTTCACAAAGGCATGCTTGCACAGATTCGGAATAATGTGCCATTCTCTTGCACTTTCCCAGTCATCAGTGGAGTGAAGCAAGGCCATGTCCTTGCTTTTATGCTTTTTACCATGATGTTTTCAGTGATGATGTCAGATGCCTGCAACAATGATGAAAATGGCATCAAGATGTGCTTGCCACACTGACAGTAAATTATTTAACTTGAAAAGACTACAGGCTAGGACCCAAGTAGAAGGAATGTTGGTATGTGACTTTGTTCTCTGATGACTATGCACTCAGTGCACCCTCTGATGTTGAGATGCAGCAGAGTATGGATTGATTCTCTGTTGCTTGTGCTAAATTTGGCCTAACAATTAATAGCAAGAAAATATATTCCCTACCAGTCAGCATCATATTGTCCATACATGGAATCATCAGTTACAGAAAATGGAGAAATTTTGAATTATGTGGATAAGTTCAGTTACCTTGGCAGTATACTTCCTAGGGATGCAAATGTAGATGATGAGTTTGACACATGCATTGCCAGAGCTAGCTCAGTGTTTGGAAAGCTATGAAGGAAAGTATAGGAGAGAAGAATTATTAGACTGCCTCCAAACTGAGCCGTTGTGCTGACCTCATACATATATAACCATATATACGTATACACACACACACACACACACACACACACACACTCATTTGTGTCTAATGGTTGCTATTTCTAGGGTGAGGAGAAAAGAAAAAAAAGAAATTTACATGATAATTTTGTTGTATATTCAAAAGGAATAACAGGTTGTGCATAATAGATTTGCAGTTTCATGTGCAATCATCTTTTTATTATACTATATTATGTGAATGATTGTTTTATTCCATAAATTAAAAAATAAAATAAATTAGAATAAACAAATAGTATCTCCAAAGACTCAAAAAAAAGAAAGAATGTATTAGCTTATCCTGCCTGGAACAATGTCTATTTTCACTCAACTCCACCTGTTATCTTTTGTTCATAATTTCTTTATTGCTGTAAAAAGGCTTTCTCTTCCTTGTATATCCCTTTTATCCTTCAAAACTTGACAGAGACCTTTTTCCTTTAGGAACATTTGTTCATTTCCTTCCAGTTGTAGGTGATTACAATGAACTAAACCCTGCATCATAATATTACTTTGTCCCTCCACCCTCCATATCACTGTGGATCATGGAAATGTCATCTCATCATTAATTTCTCATTTTCTTTCATTTTTAGAGTAACTCATTTGAGTTCCATCATCTCTCCAGTAGAAAGTTTATTTTGTTGAATGTGATCTCCTTGTGGCTAGAGGTGGTTTCAGTTTTGTGTTTCTATTCTTGACACTTGAACAGGGACTCAAATATAGCAATAGATGCTTAATAAATGTTGAATTGAGTTGAATTGAATGTGAATAAAACCAAAGGAAAAGAAGACATAGTTTTATCTATTGCATCACAGTATTCAACAAGCATTTTTTTGGTATTAGAAGACTGAACTTGAAGCTGGCAATTGCTGGGTTTAAATGTTGCTTTGAATACTAGTTGTGTACTCCTATATGAGCCTTAGCTATTTAACCTCTAATAGCATCATAGACCTATTGTGAGTATCAAATTAGATGATGTATGTAAACTTCTTTGCTATACTCAAAGTGTTATATAAATGATGATGAGTTTGACACATGCATTGCCAGACCTAGCTCAGTGTTTGGAAGGCTATGAAGGAAAGTATAGGAGAGGCATATAAAGAAATATCAATTACTCTTCTTGTTACTATTCTCATTACTATTATTATTACCTACATGAAGCTTTGTGCTTTATGCATGGAAGAAATGGTATCCCTCATGAGAGTGAAGCAGTATTGCTGTCTTTTGAGCTAATGACAAAGTGACAAATCCTGGCAGACAATTTGAAAATTCAGCCACTCCAAAATGAGAGCACATCATATGCTGTGCGATAACACATTTAAGATTATGAAATTGCCAGCACAGCGTGAGATAATAGTCACTAAGCTAATGAGGGATACCTAGTGCAATTTACTATTACCACTCTAAAAACACTATAAGCAATATGGTCTTTCTATTAATATAATTTCTCAAGATGCAATTAAAACCATGAAAAGATCACATTTTTAGACTAAAAATTGATAGGTAAGCCTCAGAACAGCTTCTCATTTACAGAACAACATAATTCTTCTGCAGTTGAGGAACTAGAGTGTAGTTGAAATGGAGTAACAGCTGGCACACAGACATCTGTGTGTATTCTACTTGTAGCACTAGCCACAGCTGAAGTTTATTTCGAGCCTTTCTTGGAGTCTCAAAGGAACATAGTGAGTGGTCACCTTGAAGGACATAGGACGTAGTTTGCATTTTTATATTTTAAACTTGTGGATTTTATGTTGAATATTTTATTCACCAAATATAGCAAAGGCTCTGTGTAAGAGAAGATAGAGTTCATTCATACTAGTTTAAATTGACTTATTCCCTTTGGAATGTGCCAGGAATGACCCTGCCTGTGGGCAGTAGTTTAGGAAAGAGAAGGGATGAAGGAAACAGACCCAAAGGCATTTAGGTCCATATCATTTTCCAAGGCTTTTCAAGTTTTGTATGAACAAATTGACTCAAAGCCAGATTTCTGAAATTTTTAGTTTTTATTCAGGGTGTCAAGGGCATGTGAGCACTTTCCAATAGCCCCCAAATAATGGGACTGGGTTATGAGCGAAAATAATGTTTACCTTGTCACATAAATGCTTCTGTACCTTCAATGATGTCATCTAGGTGGGTATCCTTCCCAAAGAAGTGGATATATAATACATTCACACATACATGTGAGAAGGAATGTAACCCATTCACAATTTATCATCCTGAGGGATTCTTAGCCATGTCTTTCTACAGATTCTTCATAAGCAGTCTCCTCAGTTTGTGAGATATCTTCCTGTAATTCCCAATGTTTTGCAGCTATAAGCTCAGAACTTGGGTTATCCATCTGTTGTCCTCTACACTCACTTAAAGCTTGCCCACCAAGTTTTCTAGTCAAAGATGTGTTTCATACTTCATTTTGTATTCAAGTTGCCAGCCTACATAAAACCATGATGTAATTGCCCCTTGCTATTTGTGTCAAAGTCAATGGACAGAAGGCTTGGAAACAGGAAGACATGTTCAAAGCTCACCTCATAAATTTAGTAGCTATGTGGTCTAGGGTAAATCTCATAACCTCTTTTGTCCCCAATTTCCTTCCCTATAAAATGAAGAGGTTGGACTCAAGCTCTTTGGTTCCTTCCAGCTATACTATATAATACATATTCCTGTGAGTTTTGAGACTTTGAGATTAGGGATTTCATCTATCACCATTAGGAAAAGAGGAGTACTCAGAAGACAGATGTGGGTAGCAGCCAGTACCCTAATATCATGGAAAGCACTACAGGGTTTCTCAAAGAAGATCTAGCCTATCATTCAATTCTGAGTTTAACTTTCTGCTCAGCTACAGCATCTGTCCAATATAGATACTGATAATTTGACTAAATGAAATGCATATCCAGATGCATGTCTGATAGTTTTGAATATGTGTTTTTCATTCACACTTTTTCCCCAAGGGGGGATGACTTGGCTAGTTTCTCTTAAGTGGCAAGGGATCTCATTATGGAGGTCCTAAAGTGTTCCAAAGCTTGAAACAAATGGTAAAATGTCTTTTGAGAAGAGTTTCTGGCAATCCTTACCATTGATAAGAAATTCCTAGTCTATTTTGACTTTATAACAGATTATGTTCCTGATAGTGGCAAATACCATTGGTCAACATATGTCTTCTTTTATGCCTTTGCTGATGTTAATATTAAGTAGTCTGCTTATCAAAGTGATCTCTATGGTGCTGTTAGTTCTAGAATCTTAGGAAATATATTGTTTGAATAACTTTAAAGCTTCATTTTGGCGAGAGGAATTAAATAATATATATTTTAAAGTTATATCTTACAGTCACTGTATTAGACAGTCAGAAAATATTAATAAAGGTTTGCCAACCACTAGGCACTGTCTTAAATACTAGTAATAAAAATAAAAGTAAAAAAATCCAACAACACAGAAGATGACATCATGGAGCTTACATTGTAATGGGGAATAGCATAAATAAAAATGTAATGACAAAAATGCAGAGTATATAAAGAGGAAGTCTATTTGACATAGATTGAGCTCTGCTCAGAAGATCAGAAAGGTACAATAGTTATGACCAGCCTTGTTGCAAAGGACCTAGCCTCCATATTAATTGTAATTTTTCTATATCTTTATTGTCTAGGGCTACATTTCTGTGAAGTGATAAAATTGACTATTTTATACCTGATTCATGTGTGGGCTCTGAGTACTGTTTTTAACCGCTACCCTCCAGGCTCATACTGGGGAAAACCTTTTAGATTAGAGCCCAAAATCGAAATGTTCTTCAGAAATCTGGGTCAACACTGTAGCAAGTGGTGAATCAAGGGCAAACAGAATTCAAACAAAAGACTGAGAGTGGCAAAAAAACTCCAGCCTCTGTGACCTCATCCTCATGGTATCTGGTAATACTCAGCTGAGTGTTACCCACAACCACATACATACTGTTCAGTGAATATGTGTGTATGCATAATTACATCTATATGTGTATATATACCTTCCATGCCTATTGTTAAAGATACAAGGTATGATGTATCCAAATAGTAGTCTTAGGTTTTATGTTTTAACTCCATTTTATATTCATATACCCTCATCTCTCCCCTCTTATCTACACAGTGACGTCTACAGGCAGGCACTAGCCAATTTGGAATGTCCTGTAATAGTGTTAGCATCTCTCTATCTCTTTATCATATGCAACAGTTTTTTTTGTGAAAAAAATTGAAATTTTCTTCATAGTCATTGAAAGTGAGAAAAGATGAGAAACTAAATTTGCCTCAGTTTTCTACATATTTGAGAAAAGAGACATTTATCAGAGATACTTTTCTGTAAAAAAAAAAATCCCGTTTTGTACTTTCCTTCTAATTTTGTTTAATTAGTTTTGCTTAACGATAAAACAATAATGCAATCAAAATCATTCATTTACTCCCTGTCATTCTCTCTATCTCTTGCTAGGTCATAAACTCTTTCCTTATCCATAGATCTGACAAGTACATTTTCTGTGCTAAGCTGATTTACTGATAATATCATGCTATATGTCTGAGTCATTTTTCTATTTTGACCTCATCTTGGTATACAGTGTGAAATGTTGGTCTGTGCCTGGTACCTGACAAACATCTTTCTCATTTTATCAGCAATTTTTGTGACATGGTGAGTTCTAGCCCCTAAATATTAGATCTTTGAGTTTATCAAATGCTAGATTACTGTAATCATTAATTACTGTGTATTGAGTACCTAATCTATTCTGATAATCCACCGTTCTATTTCTTAGTACCAGATGGTTTTCATGATTACCACTTTATAAAATAATATGAAATATTATGCTGTTTGGCTCCCACCTTCACATATTTTTTTCAATGATTCCTTTGATATTGCTGACCTTTTATTCTTCCATGTAGCTTTTTTTTTTTTACTTTTTCTACTCTTTAAAATAATTCTTTGGTAATTTCATTGATATGACACTGAATATGTAACTTAACTTAGAATTGTCATTTTTACTGGCTCAGCTTAACCATGAGTAATTAATATTTTTTTTCAGGTGTTTAGATCTATCTTTATTTGTGTGACAAGTGTTTTATAATTGTGTTCATATAGTCCCTGGGTTTGTCTTACCAATGAATTCCCAAGTGTTTTATGTTAGATACAGTTATTTTCAGTGGGATTTCTCTTTCTGTCTCTTCCTGCTGGGATTTGTTGGTAGTATATAGAAATACTGATGATTTGTATGGGTTTATTTTATACCCTGAAAATTAACAGAAATAACTTAAATTATTTCAACAAGTATTTTAGTTAGTTCTGTAGGGTACTCTAAGTTTACCATCATGACGTCTGCAAAGAGTGATAGTTTTGTTTCCTTATTGCATATTCTTGTTTCAATTTCTTTTGTTGTTTGTTTTATTGCCTTATTTCACATTTTTAATACACTATTGTTTCACAGGTTGTGATGGATATCCTACCTTCACATCTGATCTTATTGTGGAGGCTTCTATTTTCTCTTCTTTAGACATAATGCTTGGTCTTAGATTTCAATCAATGATATTGCTCATAATATGAAAGGTTCCATTTCTTCCTATGCTTTCTAGTGTTTGTTTGTTTGTTTTTTCTTTTGATAGGAATGGGTGTTATATTTTGTGAAAAGCATTTTCTTCATGTATTAGGATGATCTTATGATTTTTGTTGTTTTTGTTATTGATGTATTGTAATATGGATTTAAAGTTTCTAATATTATAGCAGCCCTGCATTCCTGGTATAAATCCTGTCTGGACCTACTGTATGATTTTTGTGATATTCCTCTATTTTCCTTGGTAGTCTTTTATTTAAAAATTTTGCATTAGTATTTCTTGGGTATATAGGTCTATAGTTTTCTTTATGTTTTTGCTCTTCATTGATTAGGTATCAAAACCATATTTGTGTCAAAAAGAAATTTGATAGGACTTCTCTTTACATATTTTTCCAGTAAATTATATAGTATTACAATTAATTTTTCCTTCAATGTTTGGTGCAGTTTCCTTTTAAATTCATCTGATCTTTTTTTTTCTTTTTTTTTTCTTGTTAGGGAGTCCACTTATGGCTTGTTCAATTTCTTTTTCTAAGATAAGATTATGTAATTGCTCCATTTCCTTTTCCATTATTCTGGGCAATTTATATTTTGGTAAATATTTATCCATTTAATGTACAGTGTCAGTTTTATTGGCATATATTTGGGCAAAAGAGCTCTTAATAATCACTTTCCTTTCATCTTTATTGTTGGTACATTTACCTTGTTTGACGCTGCAATTTAGTTTTCTTATTTTGTAAATCAAAATAACCAAATATTTTAAGTATTTCATGCTTTTCGTAGACCAGCTAGTAATCTAGTGTTGTTGATTGGTTCAGTTTTTTTTTTTTTTAGCTTTCAGTTTTATTTTTCTCTTCTTTAATTCTCAGGATTTCCATTTTTATGTTTGTAATGCCATTCACCAGCAGATTCCCAAAGGAATGCTACTGTGAACAGCTTTTAGAGTTCAGATTACAAAATAGAGTGAACACTCTGTTTATTCCATTACAAATCAAGACAAACATTCAAAACATTATAATATTCACAACATTAC
>JAQQSU010010110.1:0-12511 GCA_028627135.1 Pseudochirops cupreus | reverse complement strand
TTCCTATCCTGCCCCCCCATCCACTCTCCATCCTGTCCCTCTCCCTCTACATAAATGTGAATATTTATCAGCCTTCTCCCCCACTCTGCCCTCCCCTCCATCACCCCACCTCTCATCCCCCTTCCCCCAACTCTTCTATGTGGCAAGATGCCCAGTTTAGAGTTTATATCCTTCCTTCCCTAGCTTCCTCATCTTTAAATTGAGGGGGTTTGAATAGTTCAACTCCAAAGTTTCTTCCGTATCTATATCTGTGTTACTATGAGCATTCTCAGCTAGGTGGCACAGTGGATAGAGTGCTGGGCCAGGAAACAGAAAGACTCACTTTGCCCTGTTCAAATCTGACCTCAAACAGTTATTAACTGTGACGCTGGGCAAGTCACTTAACCCCGTTTGCCTCAGTTCCTATCTGTAAAGTGAGCTGAGAAGGAAATGGCAAACCATTCCAGTATCTCTGCCAAGAAAACCCCCAGTGGAGTCACAAAGAGTCGGATAAGACTGAAAAACTACTGAACAACATGAGTATGATCACAGGATTCTCAGGTTTTCCAGTTGCTCACTCATTACTCTCCTGTCTCCTTCCCCAACAACAGAAATCCTTCATATTTCTAAAATGTGACCACTAGGTAGAGTTTTGCTGCCAGTTCTTCAACAAGGGAACTATCTCCACCCGAATTAGGGAGCAAGTCGGCCTTTCTCATTGCTGAAATTGCAGATCCAATCGTGGAATTCATTAACCCCAGCTGGAAATTTGTGGTCATTATGATGGTGTGAAAAGTATAGTGTTTCCCCATCCTACATTGCTGCTTCTGTAGCACAGGCAATAATGTTATCCCTCAAAAACTTTATAGCCCTCTCGTGACACCCTTGTTTATCTTCAAAATATTAGATGTAATGAACCTACATTTTACAGATAATATTTGCCTGGTTGAGACGCTCTTTCTTTGGAGAGGGGAGGAAGCAGCATAAGATTTTCTGTGACGTGAGCATTTCTCTTCTATTTGCAGCGAGTTCAATTCGACTCTTGACTTCTTGAAGCGGCTGATGGCGCAGTGGATAGAATGCTGAGCTTAGAGTCAGGAAGACCTGAGTTCGAATCTAGCCTCAGACACTTACTAACAATGTGATGCTGGGCAAGCAATTTAACAAATCTGTCTCAGTTGTACTCAACTGTAAGATGGGGATAATAATTATCACACACCACAGAGGGTTGTTGTAAGGATCAAATGAAATAATCTTTGCAAAAAAAAGTATTTAGTACAGTGGTATATAAATGCTGAATGAAGGAATAACAACGTCTCACATCTGTAAAATGTTTATTGCATCATTTGGGATTGGACTTATAATTTAATTGATCCAGGGTGAGGAAAATTCCTCTATCAATGCAGATAGATACCTGTCTATTCTTCAACTTTTAATCTTAGAGCTAGGGTTCTTAACCTTTTGTGTGTCCTAGACACTCCTCTGGCAGTCTGGTAAAGCCTATGGACCCCTTCTCAGAATAATGTTTTTCAATGTATGAATAAAATACACAAGATTACAAAGGAAGCAAATTATGTTTTAATACATATACTCTATACATATATGTGTATATATAAAAACAAGGTAACAGATTCCACATTAGAATGGGCAAAGGTACTAAAAGGTTAAGTGACTTTTCCAAGGCCATACAGCTAGTACTATTTCTGTAAGAGTCAAGACATGAACCCAGAGCTTTCTGACATTGAAGGCAGCTCTCTGTTCATCCACTGCATCATAACTGTCTCCCTGTCTCTCTCCTCTGCCTTAAGAGAAGCTTAAAGCCCAGGTCTAGGGAGTTGATAATCTCATTGTATTCTGCTGTGATTGTCACACATCTGGAATGTTCTGCTTGGTTCTACTCACCATGTTTCAGGAAGGACATAGATTAAGTCAAAAAGCATTCAGGCAAGGTGAAAGTCCTTAAGATCCTGCTATATGAGGATTGCCTGAGGGAAATGTAGATGTTTACTATATAAAAGAGGAGACTTGGGGGGTGGTGGTGGTGTTGGTGGTATGGCATAATGGCTGTCATCAAGTACTTGAAAGAATTTCATGAGGAAGCAGGATTAGAATTCTTTTTCTTGGTTCTAGAACCAAGTTAGATAATAAAACTATAAGAATTAATCAGCTTCCAACCTAAAAATAAAATATGGCATTGGGGGAAGGCATTGGGATATGCTGCCTCAGGGTATGAAATAACAAAATTAGAGATTTAGAGCTTGAAGAAACCCTTAGGCATTATTTAGTCCAATCAATGATCTGCTGGTAAATGTTTTAATGACCAACTCTCAAAATACATTTTAAAGTTTAGTCAGCATTATTTACATTTTCTCCATCACTTTAAGTCTAGACAATCGACAAAATAATAAATTAAGCCCTGATTTGTAGCATATTCCAGTTTCCAAGGTGTAAATGCTCATAATTAGAATTTAATAATTGACTCTGGAGAGTCAGTTTGAGCTGGTTCCAGCACCATCTCACATCTAAAATCCCAATTTTATGGATGAAAAAACTGAGGCCCAGGGAAGTCAAATGACTTGGCTAAGGTTTCAATGGTAGAAGGCTTCTTTTGGTTTTAAAACTTTTATTGTGTTGTTTCTGAAAGGAGGCACTGTGACCCAAGTTTTCCTTCTTTCTAATCTCATCACTCTTTTTCTGTCGCCTTCCTTCTATATCCCTGCTCCAGAGCATGAAGAAATACTCAAGTGGAGGCATGGGTTCGAGATTGGGGGAGAATCTATTCGTGTTGGTGGTTGGAGGGGAGGTCCCTTTATCTTAAACTGTCAGCTTAAAACTTCAGGAAGAGTTTAATTAAAGGTATATTTGAACATCAGGGAAATGTTCTAGAAAAGTCTTTTTTTTTTTTGGTTATTTTCTTGGAAACTTCAAAAACAGATGGTGAACTCAGTCCTACTTCCCTAGGATATACTATCACTACTGAATTATTTACTTTTTTGCTTTTGCCCTTCTGGTTTGAAACAGTTCTGGAAATGTTACTTTTCCCTGGTTGTCCTCTTTGCGATTTCATATTTTCTTTCTCATCAGGGCTGAGGTCAAGCTGTTCTGAAGCTCCATTTGCTTAAGCTGTGGTCACAGCCATCATAGTGTGGTTGAAAAAAAGTTAGTCTTGGTGCCTAGGAGACCTGGGTTCAAGCCACACTTCTGAACCACTAGCTGGAGGACACTGGCCAAGCCACTTATCTTCTCAGTGCCCTAGGTAGCTCTTCAAGGCTTAAGTCATCTGCACTGGTGAATTCCTCATAGCCAAGGGATCTATCTCTTTAGACTTACGTAGTTTTAGGTTTGGAAAAAATAGAAAACCCCTCCATCATCCCTTATATTACTGAGTGCTAGGACTCTACATAGGTAAAGTACTCCAAAAAAAGTTAAGCTATTTTGGAGATACATTTCTCTGACGACAGTCTCTTTAAAAAAGCATCAAGAACTCAAATATAATTGGATCTCAATGCGTGAATTAAAAAGACATAAAACCTGAAGAAAACCACAACATGCCAATGGGAAGGTCAAAATTCTTCTAAAATCAAGAGAATGAGACTTATAGGCAACATTTTTTGTTAGGTGGGGAAAGGCAAGGCAGTTGAGGTTAAGGTCACACAGCTAGTAAATGTGTCAAGTGCCTGAGGCTGGATTTGAACTCAGGTCCTTCTGACTCCAGGGCCGGTGTTCTATTCACCGCACCACCCAGCTGCCCCATATAGGCAACATTTTCTATATATTTTTGTTGTTGATTTCTTTAGTGCTCATGGTCTATATTTTTTCTAAATGGAATCACACTAAATGACTATCTCTCATTTAGTAAGCAAGATGAAGGCTGATTCTATCTTAAAGATCTCTCCCTGTCCCTTTCCCCTGTAACTTGAAAAAGAAAAGGAGACACAGACTGTGACAGAGGGTAGGAACAAACTCTTCTTCATTAACAGTTCCATGGTTTTTCAATGAGATCTCTAGGAAAATCCAAACTTCAATTTCAAGAGAAGTCACGCTTTCTGCCAAATTGTTCTTTTGCAAAATAGATTTGAATTGATACGATTTATTAACACTAGTATTGGCAGGCAATCTTTCACCACCTCTTGTCCCACCCTCTCTCTCCCCACCCTTTGCCAACCAACAAACTTGGCTCCAAATGGTATCACACAAAAGACAGTCAAATGTTTCCAAGTCTATATCACCTTCTTTACTGATCTGTTATAAAACACACACATATATACATTTATGTATGTGTACCCACTTATATACACACAGACACATGCATATGTATATCATTTTTATGTATGTCTCTGTGTATGCATGTGTGTATATGTGTATATACAAACATGTTTATGTGTGTGTGTGTGTGTGTGTGTGTGTATTGAAATTGTGATTTCTTTAGTGAAATTCCTTTTAAGGAAACATCATCTAGTAATGTAAACCAGCACCTTTCTTTCTCAAAGAGTTGTCCAGGGAATTGAGAAGTTACATGACTTGTCCAGGGTGACATAGTCAGTATATATCAGAGGCACGACTTGAACCCAGGTCTTTCTGACTCTGAGTAAATCAACAAACAAGCCAACCAGCCAATCCATCAGTCAATCAACAAGAATTTATTAAGCCTCTACTGTGTGCTAGGCACTGTGTTAAGCACAAGGAATAAAAAAAAAAACTAAAAGGAACATCTCTGCCTTCAGGGAGCTTACATTCTAAAAGGAGGAGACGGTGTATACATATAAAAGTTGATATGTAACATATACAAAATAATTCACATATATCAAATGGTGTCACATAACAGCACCTACTTCCTAGGGTTTTTATAAGAATTATATGAGATAATATTTTTAAAGCGCTTGGTAAATCTTGAAGCATTATATACGTATTCATGCTGATGCTGATGTACCACATTTGGGAGGGAAGGCATTTTGTGCTGGGATTATGAAAAGGGAGTTAATGTAAAAGATGGCATTTGGGGTATCTTAAAGGATAGCATGGATTTTGAGGGGAAACTGAGGAGAAAATGTATTCTAGCATGGTAGGAGGGCAGGGCAGTCAGCACAAAGACACAGAGATGGGGGATGGGGTGTGGTCTGTAGAGAATAGCAAAGCAGGTCAGTATGACTAGAAGATAGAGTATGTGGAGGCAGATGATGTGTAAGAAGTCTGAAAAACAGGAAAGAATAAGGTTGAGAAGATATTGAAATGCCAAACAGAGGAGTTTATAGGGCAACTAGACTGCACAATGGAGAAAGGGAGTCAGGAAGACCTGAGTTCAAATCCGGCCTCAGACGCACACCAGCTGCATGACCCTGTGAGAGCCACTTAACCCTGTTTTTCTCAGTTTCCTCATCTTTCAAATAGCTTGAGAAGGAAATGGCAAACTACTCCAGTATCTTTGCCAAGAAAACCCCAAAAAGGGTCAGGAAAAGTCGAACATGACTGAAACAACTGAACAACAATAACGGAGGTAGTAGAGGATCATTGGAATTTATTGAGTGGTGATAGATATGGTGTGGTCTGACCTACAGTTTCGGGAAATCACTTTGACAGTTATGTGGTGGATGGATTGTAGGAGGGGTCGCTTCAGGTAGGGAGATAAAAAACGAAATTCAAGCTAAGATAATTCAACAGATATTTGTTAAGGGCCTATTACATTCCAGGTATCGTGCTAAATTCTAGAAGCATAGTCTAGATTTGAGATGATGAGAACTTGAATTAGGGTAGTGGTTATGTGAACAGAGAGAAGGGAATGTATACATGATATATGGAGATAGAAGTGTAAAGACTGGTTACTTATCAGTTATGTGGGGTGAGTATGGGTAAGGAGCCAAGGAAGACTTCAAAGTTTTGAACCCAGGTTTCTGGAAGAATGGTGGTGTCCTTGATCTTTAACAGGGAAGTTCAGGAGATGGGTAGATTTTGAAGGAAGAATGAATTCTGTTTGGGATATGTTGAATTTGAGATGCCTATTGGACATCTAGTTTGAAATTGTCACACAGTGTGTGATGCAGCACTGGACTGCTGGAGAGAGATTAAGTATGAACATATAAATGTGAATCGTTATCATAGAGATGGTAATTGAATCCATAAGAGCTGATGATACTCCTGAGTGAGAAAATGTATAGAAATAACAGAAGGTCCAATACAACCATGGAGAACACCCAAAGTTAGTATGTAAAACATGGATGATGAATAAATGAGCAAAGGAGGATGGAAAGTGGTGAGATGGGGATGAGGAGAACAAAAAGAATCAAGTCACAAGAAACCCAGATAGGAAAGTCATCAATAATGTCAAATGCCACAGAAAGATCAAGAAGGACCAAGGAGAGTCCATTTGATTTGACAATTCAGAAATTATAAATAACTTCGGAGAAAGCAATTTCAGTTGAATTATGGGATCACAAGTCAAGTTATAGTGTTTAGAAGAGAGTGAAAGAAGAATAAATGGATGGACTGATTTGTTTAAGGGGTTTGAGAAAGAGAAGAGGGATGTATGATGATAGCTAGCAAGGATGGAAGGATCTAATGAAATTTTTCTTTTTTAAAGACAGGTGATACTAGGACATGTTTGTAGATAGCAGGGAAGGAATCAGGAGATCTGTTTTACATTGACAGTATTTTTTTTCATCCAGTGTTTTTCATCTGTTATGGTATCAACATGAAAATCTTCCTCTAAACTTTCATCATGTTGAAAGCTGTACTTGCTTGGTTATCCTGTGGTCTCTGCTGATCTCCCAGGCTCAAAGAGTATTTCATCTTGATCTTTTCTAAGATATTTCATGTGGATCTCTTCTTTGTTTTCATTATCTTCTATCTTGCACTTTCTTGGATTTGTACATGTCATAATTTTCCTGATACATCATAAGCTCCTCAAAGCCAGGGACTATATTGTTTTCCTCTCTATCCCCAGTTTGTATCACAATGCTTCACACACAATAGATGCTTAACACATTTCCACTGAAATGAACAAAACTAAGTACTAACCTAGAAATGGACTATATTGTAAGTCTGCTGTCCAAGGATTGGCTTAGCTAACTTTGAAGAAAATAATCAGCAATGGCTTAACCACCAGATGAGTGAGGCCTAGGGATTGAGCCAGTGGCATAGGGAACTCTCAGGTGATTAACCATGTGTGTGTGTGTGTGTGTGTGTGTGTGTGTGTGTGTGAGTGTGTATGCACATATATACACATAGATTTGTAATGTGCATATATATATATTATGCATGTCTGTGTATATATGTATACATATATGTTTGTATATGTATACACACACACGTATATATATGTTGCTTAAGAATAAAGACTATTTATGCAGAATTAGCTAACAGTATTATATATATATATATATATATACATATATATATATACACACATGCATATATATATATATATATATATATAAAACAATAGAGGAAAGGAACAGTTTCACAAATACCTATAAAAATTTTAGGCAATGAATAAAATAGGAGAGGTCAAAAAAGAATGACTTCAAAATTTCCAAAGCAGAGGTATTACTTCTAGCTGTGGAGATACAGGAAAGCTTCAAGGAGGAGGTAGAACCCAAGCTAGGCCTTAAAGAAGGCAAAGGACATCAGCAGTCAGAGATGGAGGGAAGGGTCTGTTTTAGATGTGGGGCATAGTTGCATAAAGTAAAGCATGTAGGACCCAAATTTTCCTTGCAAAAGTAGGAGGTAAAGTCATGAATTAGGAGAAAGGCCTTGGGAACCTAAAAGGAAGAAAGAATGTTTAGAACCGCTTCTGTGGGAAGTTTAAGAAAGTCAATCAGAGATGAGTTAAAGGATTGCCAAGGTGTGGTAAGGGCTTAGTTGAGATTAGATAGTACGGACTTAAGTAGATCCATGGATACTTGAGAAAATACTCAGTAGCTCTTGGAAGCTTAGGAGGACTGGAGAAGGCATATGGTAGAGACAAACAAATTGGAGAGTAGCACAGTAGGAAAAAACCAGAAGACAAGGGAGAAATGGATTAAATGTTGGCTAGCAGTGACTTTTTGAAATAGTTGACTGGTAAAGGTTGTGAAGAGATGTATGTTAAGGCAGAACAGTAATTATGTATTAGAAAAACATGGAAAGGGTTAAGGTCAATAGACCATTATGAGAATGACAAGCGCATCAAGAAGGAATGAGATCATGAAAAAAAGTGAGAGGAAAGACCATGATCAGAGAGAGAGATCTGAGAGTTCAGGATCTTTAAGGTGGACCATTTAGGGATGATGGTGAGGTTGAAAGTGTGACAACCTTTGTGTATAATAGAGTGGAGAAAGATGGGTCACAGAAATTGATATGATGAAAGATCAGGTTATTAGAAGACTCATCAACTTGAGTATTGGAGAAGTTGGGAGTTATGTTGGTGATTGAGATGAAAGCCATGAACTAGACACTGAAGTCATTAGGGAAGGGGGGGAAATGTCTTGGAAAGTAATGGATAGCAATGACAAGGTGGTGACATGGTGGTATGAACTTTTCAGGAGTAGTGTGTGTGTGTGTGTGTGTGTGTGTGTGTGTGTGTGTGTGAGAGAGAGAGAGAGAGAGAGAGAGAGAGAAAGAGAGTATAGTCATGGAACAGGGAGAGAAAAAAGAATATAGTCAAAGATTCAAGGAGGAAAGTAAGAGTAGATTTCCCTTACCGATTTTTAGAGGTGTTTTTGTGAAGTTTTACAAACCTAGTAATTACTTTTATAAGGGAACTCAGGTCCAGATTTGAGAGTGAGTGTAAATAAGGGCATAGATGAATTGTTTAGATGAACTATAACACTTTCCTGAGATAGATGTGTTCTCATATGTATTCCCATATGTCTTCCCATGGATGTCAGTCTCTAAGTAAGTGGCCAGGGTGACATGTCTGTCTGTTACCTTCCTATTTTGGCACCCAATGTCGTGACTTCTAAAGTCAACCAGTGAGTATTTTCTTATATTGGTTGATTCCTTGATAATGAGGATATCTGGGGCTGCATCTCTGATCTGACACCTCAATAGCAGACTATCCCTCTTCTTGGGAGCTAGTTTGAGAATCTTAGTTATAACAATACTACTGGTAACACAGATTATATTCCTCCCCACCTCTTATCTTACCTCACACTAGATTGTCTGGCCCATAATGTACACAGATTCTGAGAATTTTGTCTGAGCTTCAGGGTTTCACTGAGAACTATTGCAGTAGGACTAGTCCTTTAATATTGGGCTGTGTTAGACTCATTCTACCCAACCTGATCCACCAATTCCCTGAGGAAGGCAAATAGCTACAGCCTTTTCCTTGCATCAGAATATTTTTTCTAGCATCCCTAATCTTAAAGGCAGGAAAAACAGACATTGGACTTTCTGAGTCAGAATGAATTAATTTGTAAAACATAAACTCTCCTAGCAACAGATCAGAGAAAGATAGCTTTTGTGATGGTGAAACTGGATAGAACCACTCTAGAACAGGCAGCTTCCCTGAGGGAGGAAGGAACACTCATTTGGGGATATTACAGATTCTACTAGTATTAAATCTTAGTAATGTTTGGGTATCCCTACTGAAGAATGAATCATCAGCTATAGCATTAGGAGCCTGATCATTAGATACTTGTAATCAGGAAGTTTAAATAGTTATGGATCATTTGGGGTTGGAAAGAGGTAATGCTGGTGAAAAATTTGGGAAGGAGTAAAGAATTTATAGAACTTATTGTTAAGCTTAGTGATTGACTGTATGGGAGTAGAGGGAAAACTGAGGTTTATGAGTTGTGGGAAGGACCATTTAGGAAATAAGACTGTGTATTTGCAGACAGAACCAGGGAATTGGAGAGTGAGATAATTTGGTTGATTGGATAGACCTGTTCATTCCAATGACTGCACCAGCAATATCATCAAGCATGCCCATGTCCTTTCCTAGTTAGGAAGTTTCACCAGAGACATTCAAAAAGGTTCTGGCTGTACTCCATAATGAGGCGTGATAGAAGGGAGGAGGAAGGAGGTTATTGTTAGCACTCTGAATGGTGATGATGGAGAGGCTGTGAATTGTGACACATTGACATTTGAAAAACATATCACTAAGCCACTTCCTGCTGAAGAGTATTGTGCAACCATTATATGTAGGTATGTTTTGAGATAGAGGATTTGGGAAAGAGGAAGAACAGATTTCCCTTCCTAATATTTAGAGAATGGTTCCTATTGTATTACTTTGTAATCATTCTTACTGCCTACAGAAGACAATTCAGACCTAAATGATTTTCTAAGGTACAAGAAAGAATGGTTATACTGCCAACAACTTTGGGGCATTTCCCAGTTATGGTTATGATTCCTATGCAAGCCCAGATGGTATAAGCAGGGCAAGTGGGTAGAAGTTGTAAAAGGGCACACTTAGATTTGATGACAGGGAAAAAAAAAACTTCCTCACAATCAGAATTATCTAAAAGTAAAAATGGATTGCCTCAGGAAGTAGTGGGTTCACCTTTGTTGGAGGTCTTTGAATAGAGACTGAATGGCTACTTGCTTAGTATGTTATGGTAGGAATGTCTTTGGGTTATGGGTTGAACCAGGTAACCACTGAGATACTTTCCAACTCTGTTCTATTATTCTTATATATTTTTCCAAATTCTATTCTCTGATTTCTGCATATTCCCCACAGATGTCAACCCCTGGGAAGCCCTGGGCACAATGCTAAGTGAGCCAATAATGATGATAGCTTCTGGAGATAGCCCAAAGCTGCATCTTCTGATACAATAACTATTTGAGACTCCATCTACCTTGGGAGTGGTTTGAGGGCTCTATTCTTAATGTCTCCTCTTGACCTTTTAAGTTTAGATCATGAGAGAAGCATCCAGAACCGGAATAAATGGAGAAGAGTGGGATATCTTTAGGAGAAGGCAGCGAAATCAATTGTTCCATTACTTAAAAATAGCTGTATTATTAACAATATGTACCCTGTTTCAGTTTTAATGCAGCTGTATGGTGTTTTTAAAAATATACACATTGGTATACAGCATACATAGGAATGATGTAGGTTGGATTGACTGAAAAAAAAGTTCAATTGTTTATTAAGAATCTATTCCTGAACTGCTTGTGACTAGTTGTACATGATGATTCAATGTGGTTATTAAGATAATATGAAATATGTGATAAGACTATTTTTGGAACCACTGTTTTTCATTATATAGATACAGCCATAGCTACTCTCTACTATTCATCAGAACATTTATGTGAGGACCATCTGGGAAATACTTAATTTGACACTGGGGAACAGTGAATCAGCCATAATATATTTTGAACATGTGGATCAATAGCTTTTCCCCGAGAATCATAACAGAAATCTTAGACCTTTGCTCTTAGTATGTCTCATGTACTTTCACACTCTGCTTTGTACTATAATGATTTGTCATGTCTTGTCATTGTACCTAGGTTGCAAACTTGAGGACAAGGATCACACTTCAATTATCTTTGAATGTCCCTCCTCTCCTCTCACAAAGCTTTGCTCATAGTAAGCATTCTATAAACATTGAATCAAATAGGATTCATTAAGTTTCCAAAGTTGAATCAGTAGTACAAAAAAAAAATCTGAGTAAACCAAGGCCTCAAACTATTTGAATGATTGAGTTAAGAGACTGAATAATTTGACTTGGTTGTCTTCTCTGTCTGAATTCAGTAGACAGTTGCTAAATATCTGCTTTACTTTCTCCATGCTCTCCAAGGGCTATATCCCCTCAATGATAAGGTGAAGGACTAACCATTTATTTTAGTAGCAATGATGAAAGGGACACAAAATGGAAAGCTTCTGGGAGTTGGCATGAAAAATCGGTATCTGCTCTAGGAATAACATTCTTGCACACATTTTCGATTTTGTAGGATTACTCATGAGCAATCAGTTTTATCTAAATATTGACATAGAAAAGTCACAAAACTTCACAACTTCAATATAATAACCTTTTGGAGATATGGTTGTGGATCATAGCATCTCATAATCTTAGAAGAATCAGAAGATCCCATAATGGAATGGGATCCCATAATCTCAGAAGAAAGTGGATGTTACCTAAAGGGTAGTGGTGAGATACATGAGGGGTTTGTAAATAAGTTGGTACATGTTCCTGGCAATGACTTGCATGTGAGCAGTGACGTAAAAGAGATTGTCGAAGATACACAATACTGGAAATGGAGGTGGATCCGCCATATGGTGAAGATGTGAGATAACAGATGGAAGACTGTCGTGTGAGCAAACATGTATAAAATATTAAAAGTAGCAGAGGAGGATGATAACTCCTTAGGTAGATCTTCTTTGGAAAGCCATGGATAAAAATAGCCCAGAAGAATGTGTGCCTTTGCTATCCATACCAATGAAGAGAATGTGCTCACATCTTTGAGATCACAGATAGATGACATAGCAAGACAATGCCCAGGTACTCTCCAATGTGTTAGGATGGGACCTAGAGGGATGTAGATTACATCCCATTTGTGTGGAACTCTTGTCCCAATCTCCCCGTCAGTTTGCTAACAGGAGCCCACTCACTGTGCTGTG
>JAQQSU010001011.1:0-15877 GCA_028627135.1 Pseudochirops cupreus | reverse complement strand
CCCCCCCCACCCCCTGAAAAGCGTAACTTTCTAACTCTGCCTTAAATCCCTTTATCTTTCAGCCTTTGCCTCAATGAAACAATAAACTTTTATGACTCTACCAAAGGACAGCTGGGTCCAGTAAATTCTTTTTCTGACAACAAACCTAGAACGGATTTCATTAGAAATCACACACCCCTTCCCCCTCATCACTTTGGCTGAGGAGATTGAGTTAATGCAAGTTAAACAAAAGTTAATATGTGATTATAGATATATGTATTTCTGTATGGTAAACAAGATATATAATGAGTCAGAATATGACATGGCCCAAATTAGAAACCATCTTAATGGGCTATGGGGTGACCATAACACATCTCTTGACATAAATGATTTGGAAAATTTGGCTCACCTCATGGATCAGGAAAGACAGCAGCCTTTATTACCAAATCCAGAGGCATAAAACATTGTTAATTGGATTAAGAGAGCCCAAGGCATATTACCTGGGCAAATACAGCAAATTATAACTTTTCTAGGAATAGGGGTGGTGATACTGTTTTTATGTACCTGTTTGTACCATCCTCATTTCCTGTTTTTCTCACATCATTCGACAAGTCGTATACAACATCCAACTGCATGATTCTGCCCGTAGATATATATATAGTTCATATAGGAAAGATGCAGAGAACTCCCAGAAGTCCCCCAGGCTTCATTAATGGGATGTTCCCTTCTCCTATATGTAGTTCAAATAGGAAAGATGCAGAGAACTCCCAGGAGTCCCCCAGGCTTCATCAATGGGATGTTCCCCTTTCCTATAAATAAACAAAATGGGGGAAATGTAGTAGACCAGACTTTCATGCCCCCCCTCTTCTATGAGGCAGATATGCAGAAAGAATATAATCTTGTTGGGTGGATGCTTTCATTGGTTCTATGAATATCTAAAGTAGTTTCCGGAAGTCAATTAGCAAATGATTCCCTGCTTTGTTTGTATCTCTGGAAAAGGTCCTGAAGAAGAAGTCTCATTGAATAATTGGCCTTGGGCTGGGGTAGGGAGTGGTCAGGACTAAAGAAGGGTCCTTGCTTTTCAAATTTACTCAGAGTCTTTGCTATAAGGTATATAAACCCTGTGATTTTCTTGTACTTTGGCTCTGTATGAAATGGCTCTGTAATAAACAGACTATCGAATAATCCCCGTCTCCCTCTCTCTCTCCGTATCTCTCTTTCTCTCTCTCTCTCTCTCTCTTTTTCTCTCTCTCTCTCTCTCTCTCTCTTTTATTCAGCTGGTTTCTAGGCCACATTTCTGTGCTAATCACAGCATAAATCTTTTAAAAATTATCAATTTCTCCATGTATTCTGCCACAACAGTGTGCCATCTCATTCATATGCCACAATTTATTCATCCATTCCTCAATTGTTGGCCTTTCTTTTAATTTTTAGATTTTTTTTTTACCAATACCAAAAGAGCGCAATAATTTTTTTTGTATATAAAGGAACTTTTCTTCTTTCTTGGATCTCTTGTGGCTATACATCTAACAGTGTTTAGAACTGAGTCAAATGGCATGCACCCTTTAATAACTTGTTAAGTATAATTCCAAAGTACTTTGAAGAAGCTACTCTCCTTAATAGGATTTTATTTTAAAATTTTGAATCAATATTCATTAGTGAAATTAGGTCTATACACCTCCTATGCTTTATAATTCCCTGGTTTGATTAAGATTACATCTGTTACCTGGAAAGACTTATATGAAGTTATGCTGAGTGAGGGGAGCGAAACAGGAGAACATTGTATGCAGTAATAGTGCACTGACTGATTTTGATAGACTTAGCCTTGCTCAGCAATGCAAGGACCTAATACAATTCCAAAGGACACATGATACAAAATGCCAGAGAAAGAACTATGGCCTTGGAATGCAGAATGAAGCAGACTATTTCCTTTTTTGTTTTATTTTCTTTCTCATCATTTTTCCCATTCATTATAATTCTTCCATGCAAAGTGACTAATGTGAAAATGTGTTTGATAGGAATGTGTGTGTAGAGCCTCTATCAGATTGTAAGCTGTCTTAGGGAGGGAAGGGGGGTGGGGTGGGAATTTAAAATGTTTGTTCCACAAAAGGAATCTGGTAGGGTACTTTCTCAGTTTTTAAGGATAATTTGTATAGTATGGGTACTTTTGTGGTAATTCAGCCACTTTTCATTTGTCTGATTCTTCATGACCCTGTTGGAGTTTTCTTGGCAAAGATACTGAAATGGTTTGCCATTTCCTTCTCCAGTTTTTTTACCAATGAGGAAACTGAAGCAAATGGGTTTAAGTGACTTGCCTACAGTCACACGGCTGGTAAGAGTCTGAGGCCCTGTTTGAACTCCGGAAGATGAGTTTTCTTGACCCAGGCTCAGCACTCTACCCATTGTGCCACTTAGCCACCCAGTATGAGTACTGTAGCCATCAGGATCAGTAGTTTTCATTAATATTCTTTTATAGTTAGCTCTATTTCCTTTTCTGAGACTGGGTTTTTAAAGATCTCTCTTTAGCTTTCTTTTATTTTGGAACTGATATTTTTGTATTATTCCTCTATTTCTTTTGTGTTCTCAGTTTTATTACCATATTATTCTGCATAATAGATACTGATTACTCCTCTTTTTCTCCTCCTGGTCTTATTTTGTTGCATTTGTTTAACCTTCTTGTATTTCTATTGTCTGGGGTGTTTGAGAAGAAAATAATTTATTTCTTTAGGTCTGGTTTTCTTTCTAGGAATGTTTTGAATGTCCTTTATGGAATGTTATACTTTTTTTCAGTTAAGGTTAGGCTCAGATTTGCAAGGTAGGTCACCTTGAGGTGAACCTTGAGCTCCTTTGCTCTTTGTCTCATCTTTCGCTCTGTGACTGAATATTGCTGCATATCACTCCCTCCCCTGGAAGTGGGTAGGCAGAGCTGAGTTTTGCCATTTGTTGCCACTGAAGAAAATTGTGTGACAAGGAAATTGCTGTGTGGATCCCAAAGCAAAAGCTAGTGGATCAGATTGTGTGTCATGCCAGAGTTCAGGGTTGCTGGAGGAGGGGGACACTGAGTGAGCATGTTAGTGATTAGCATCTCTATCATTAATTCATAAGATTATTACCTTGATAGGCTTCTTGGTATCTTGGGTTGTGAAGAAAATTAAAATGTCTTTATCTCTTGCACAGGATTTCTGTTTTGGGTCGTTTTAGAGATATTGTTTGGTCTTCTGCTTTTTAGTCATGTGGCTTTTGTTCTAAAATTTAAAATTTTAATGTTGTATGCTCATAACCCTGAACTTTCTGACCAATGGAAACCTGGACATGTAAGACTCAACTTGTGAAACAGAGCTGACATGAGTTCTCCCAGAGCTTTCCCAGCAAGTTATTTAGATCATAGGTAGAAGAACCCTTAGAGAGTAATCCAATCTAAAATCCTTATTTTATCAATAAGGAGGATGAGGCCCAGAGTGGTTTTGAGTCCACCCAGGTAGTGAATAACAGAGCCAGGATTCAAACTCTCACTCTGGATTCCCTGGTCTTTGCACTAAACCATGGCATGACTCACTTTGAGGCAAAAGCAAGCTTGTAGGAATCCGGCCTTAAAATCCAAGGATTAACACCAACATTCTGAGTTGCTTCTTATAGGTTAAATGTATCCAAATAGAAATAATCTCAGTGATACAGAAAACTTCCTAATGAAAAAAAAAAACAAAACTTTAAATTTTATGCATCCTCTGATGCCTTTCCTCTGCAAGGGACTTTTCTTTCCACAAATCTTTCTCCTGGATTTTTCCCATGAGGTCTGATTCTCAATAAACAAAATTTAATATTTCTCTGGACCATTTGCATTTTTATAGGACAGTCTGTTGGGGGAGGAGGTAAAGCTTTAAAATCTCAAAGAATTGAGAAGACAGGGGGCTTCATAGAAGTCATCCCATCTCCAAAATAACAGAAATACGCTCTGCAAAGTCTCCAAGAAGTGGTATTCAGCTTATACTTCACAAGCTCTAGTTACCAAAAGGTCACTACTTCCTGAGGTAGTATACATTGTATTGTTTGACTCTTAATTGTTAGCAAATTTTTCCTTTTAGCAAGCTGAAATTCTCCTCCCTGAAACGCAATTCAGCAACTCCAATCCCCAATTCCAGTAGCCCTATCCTCTGGGACCAATTCAAAAAAAGTTTAATTTCTTGAATTAATTTCATTCAGTTCTTTGAATTTAAACCTTGAAGCCAGTGAGCATGTTCCTCTATAAATCTTCTCTTGAAGGAACATTACTAATTTCAATCCTATTATAATAATTGGGATCTTATTGTCTCTTGGATTCCTTGTTTTCTTTCATACTAACAGAATTCAGCAAAAAATTTTTTTCAGTGAATTTTACTTTTATTCTATAAGCAGTGTTGATGATTAAACAAACATTCTGAAAGTGAATCTTCTGGAAAAATAGATGTCTTGTGCATTGATCTTCTAGTTGGAAGTATAGGAGGAAGAGAATAGTTTGGAACTGTTGCTTTAATTCAACATTTCCCAAAACCTCCAAATTTGATTTTGTCATCACTCTGCCTGTGGAATGAGAACAGGAAGTTAAGTGAGGAATGCTAGGCCACAGCCCCATTTTCTGGAGTCAAACTGTAGGACCTCAAAATAATGTTAGAGACTAACTCATCCAGCTTTGTCTTCTTTGCAGAGCATGAAACAATGGAAGAGGCTGCCTTGAGAGTGGATGAGCTCTTTATCATGGGAGTGTTTAAGCAGAAGTAAGATGACAACTTGGCAGTGATGTCATAGAGGAGATTTATGTACTGGGTAAAAGCTAGAATTTGATGATCTCTGAAATCCCTTCCTACCTTGACAGTCTATGTTTATATGATGCTATGATGCTTTCCTTCTTTTTCTTTTAAATATTTAATTGATATTCTTTAAAAAAAAATCTCTGCCAAGTCCCAGTTTCCCTCCACTCCCTCACCTGCCCTTTCCTGCCCATAGAATCCTCCTTAACAACAAATAAATAGAACACAAAGCATATAATCAATGCATTAATCATGTTGAAAATATGTTTCATTTCACATTAATAGTCCACCACTATCCTGGAAGTAGACAAGACTGGCTTTCAATCTTCTGAAGTCACCTCCTATTTCTTTTAAAAAGGCAGTGACTATGGTTGTCTGTCAGTCAGTCAACACCACATATTTGCTATATTCCGATGTGGTCTTTACTAGGAATTGTAGAAACTAATTCTTCAAGCTTCTGTTTTCATTATAGGAGTTTCCTCCTTTCAAACAGTTTATAATCCCTTCCAACTTTCCTAGCCAGTCTCGGTGAATAGGTGTGACCAACGAAAATTTATCACCTGGTCGCCAACCTTCTTGTAATGAGTCTTGTTGAACTTAGATAGGCAGGTGTCTGGATGACAAAGAGTCTGTTACTGTACTCATGCTTGAAGATTTTTCTGTATTGGTAGGACCTGACCAGAAACTTGCACACACCTGAAACAGCTTTTAAGAATCCAAGGCCATGAGGCACCAGAGAAGTACTTTAGTGGAGGTTTGGAGGTATGGAGATATATGAGAGTTAAAAGACACTGGCCTAAATGACATATAAATGTGATACCCTAATTGGAAGGAAAACCCAAGATAGGGTATGACCAAGCAAATGGATTCTGGTTCTGTTACCCCCTGGATGGGATCAGGAAAGGAATACTGATGATGATAATAATATAATTGATACTTATACAGTGCTTTAAAATTTGGAAAGAGAAGTATATGCTTTATCCCATTTGATCTGTGAAGTAGGAAGAAATACAGATATCATTATTCACAAGGCAAGGAAGCTGAGGCTTGAGGAGCTTAAATACCTCGACCAAAGTTACACTGCTAGTTAAGATCATGGGGGGCAGGGTATTTGAACCTAGATCTTCCCATCTCTAAATCCATCTGTCCATCCATTAAACTCTACTACCTGTTGTCTGACTTCACTAATCTTGCTCTTGGGAATTACTACAAGTATTTTATTTGTATGTGTTGGGATGGGGAAGGATAGAGATAGAAGAAATGTGGCAGAGAGGGATGTGGATCATCTGACTTGATGGTTGGGATATGCTTTAAGGACATGGAGCAAGGGTCCCTTGGACCCTGATCTTATACATTATGCTAAAAATGTATTTCCGTTGTGTTAACCACTGCCCCCCTTCTTAGTCATTGTCTTACTTTCCATTTGATGCCTGTACTTACTTAACAGCAGAGCAAAAAACACATGTATTGGAATATGTTTTTCCATCAGAACCACATATTGGATCATATATTTGCAAGCAGGTCACAGTGTCACCTGGTGGCAATTTTTTAAAGCCGCTACAGTCAACCTGCAAAAGCAATAATATGTGTTATCTCCTGTTTGGCTCAAATGGTTTTTTGGAAAGTCAGGTTTCTAAAAGCCTGGGAGTACTTCCGGCTTTGCATCTAAAAAAGAAAATGGCCTGGAGACACACTGGAACCCAAAGCGAACAAAGCCCCTGAGATCAGTTTGTCTTGCCCTCCCTCCCTTGTACTTCATAGTCAAAGGGTGGGGGACAGCTAGGTTCTCCAGAGTCTTAATCTTCAATTCAAAAGACATTTATTAAACACCTGCTATGTGCAGAGGAAGGAGCAGAATGGAAGAGTAGATAGATGGCCGGCTTTGGAGTCAGGAAGACTTGGGTTCAAGTTCTGCTCATGATACATCTTAGCAGGATCACCACAGGCAAGTCACATAATCTCTAGGGCCTCCAATGATCCTCTTCCTTTTTAAACCTATAAATAATAGCTGTCACTGATCTACACCGAAAAGGGAATTTCCAGGCCAAGAGCTCCCTATAGCTTTGATTTCTGATTTGAGCCCTTGAGTAATATCTATCGTACTTGAATACTCTCAGCTTTTGGCCCCTGTGTACCTGGATTCTACTAATCTAAGTCATAACTTTACAACTTACGTTTGGAGAACAGTCAATTGGAAGTTTGGTTATTATCAGGCTCCTGACTCACAATGCCTTGTGGGAATGAGTCTCTTTATCTAATTTATTTTGCAGTGATTTCCACACAAAATAATTTAATTTAAATTTGGCATCACTTTCATCCCACATGCATTGTCATTATAAGAAAGAGATCCAGAAACAAAAGAATTGGGGATTGGGGAAAGAAGACTTACTTTTTTTTTGGCAGCTGACTCCACATCTGGAATAGAAATAAAGAAGACTGGTGTAAGCAAAAGCCAACATGGTCTCCTGAATGATCTGAAAATGATTTTCTTCCTTTACCATGAACTTTAGGAAGTACTTTCCTGTAATGTGACTAGAAGTTCTATGTAATCTATGTAATCTTTCCTCCACTGTACCTCTGACTCAGTTTTGCCTTCTGTAAAATGAAGGGAATTAGGTCAACTTTGAAGACACATTCAACTCTGTAATTCAATACTCTAATATCTATTATAGTTCAGACAGTTCCCATTGTCTTCTAAACACATTTCAAGCTCTAATATTATGTTTAAAAGTTCATTTTAGCCTTAAAAGTCTGTTTCTATAATCTTTTACATTTTTGCTTTTCTATAGACTAAGGTACTTTGCTCTCTGATCTTCTCTATTCCAAGTCCATTTGAATCCTAATAATCTGACTTCTATCTCCTTAGGTCCCTTTCCAGCCATGGGATTGAATGATTTCTCTTAAAAATCCAGAAAAGCTTATTTATTTGTTTTTAATGCTCTCATTCTGAACAGAAAGCCTGTCTACTTCTCAAATATCAAATCCAAAATTATCAAGCCAAGAACACATTTGGTGTAGGGGGCTAGGATCATAATAGGAAAAGAAATACTCACTGAAGACGGACATTAGTGCCAGCATTAGGAACATGCACACAGCTGCCGCTTTCATGGTGTAGATAGTGGCAAAGGGAGTGAGACAAAAAAAGTCAAAATGATCTACTCTGTGCCTGATCACAATGTGCCAGCAATATATACTGATAGGAGTTCTCCCTTGATTGTGCAACCAACTTGTGTAAGTGCCAGGCATTGGAAACAGGTTCTGGATGACTTATAATTAATTCCCTTTTTAAAGTGTTTCCTGTACCTCAGAGCCAAGAATGGATAGTCCTCAGAGTTCCAAGTTGGAGTAGTTATTCTAGTCTAGTTTCTAGAACACATTAAATCAGAAGAATTTCCCCAAATAGTCATAACTCATGTTTTTGTAGTGCTTCATGACTTACAAAGTGATTTATGTATTTAATTTCATTTTATCTCTCACAATAAGCTTGTGAGATAGAATCTAGGTTGGGGTGGGGAACCTGTGGCCTTGAGGTGGTTGTTTAGAGCCTTATATGTGGCTTTTTGACTGAATCCAAATCCTTAAGGATTTGTTCTGTAGAATTTGGATTTAAAAATTTGGCTATTTGGATGACTTTCCCTCCATGTCTGAGTCTATATTCTCCCATGTTCTATGAATCTCTAGGAAAGTCTCTTGTTTTGAGCTGTGAGCTGGTGGAAGTCTTAGACACAGAAAACTAGAAAAGGTTTGAGTAGTGTTAGAAACACAAACACAATTGATCTCAAAATTTGGATATCAAAATAAGTTTATTGAGAAGTTCAGAGGAATTAAATATCTTTGGCTAGAAGTGAACTCTGCCCTTCTTTAGGAAGGAGGAATGCTAAATACAAAAGTGAGAAAAGCTTTATACCATTAGTCTAGTGAAGACACTCCCTTCAGAGGGCAGATTGGTTCATTCTCCTCAGGGTTTCAGTTTTCCCATATATCTATTACATATTTCTCTTAAACATGAACTCCCCTCCTATCATCATACATTATCATGCATCCCATGTTCTGTTGATGAGGCTCTAATTCTATTTGGAGTGTGTCATATAATATTCATGAGGTTTATTAAGCAAGCACAGTAGTAAATTTGAAATGCTCAGTCATTGACCCCTCACTGGTTTAAACCAGATTGGTCCTTATCCTGGTGTGAGGATCTCTCACAGGTGGTTGGGTCCACCTGCTATTTGCTAGCTCCCTTTATCTTACTTCAGTAATGTCTAGCAATTCTGTGGAAGTTTAATCCCTTACTATTTTTCACAATTTATTATCAGTAGTTTTTTACTTTAGTAATTTTTAGCAGTTCTGTGGAAACTTAACTCTTTGCTGCCTCTCACAATCCCTCCTCTTGTGTTTAAGAGGGATTGCATTTCCACATTTTTCTTTTAATTCTCTCTTCAAACCTTTTTAACATTAGTTCATATTACTCATCTGAGGGGGAACCTCCCATCATTCTTCCCACTAGAATCTTAGCACTTATTTCCCCTGTTACATGAATCTGTCCTAGTCTTTGTATAGAATCTTGTACTATCCTAGTGATTAGCTGCACTATGTAGGAGAGAGAGATAGGTAGGAGAACGACTCTGCTGACTGCAATCATTACAAACCATAGTATCTGCTGCCACCAAGAGCTACCAAACCAAGATCATCAAGAGAGATTGAAAAGGGAATTCCATGTCTGAACTGGTACGTGTGTGAATTTTCTAATAGCTTGTGTAATTTGTTTCACTTCTTGTCCATTGTTATCTATCTTCAGACAATAACTGGAAAGGTTCAGTTCCTCTCAAACACCTCCTTCCTCAGCTAAGACATAATCCAATACCAATTGGTGTTGCAGTATAGCAGTTCTCATATGGGTGGATTGGTCAGCTAATAAGTCTAAAGCATTGGCTGTTTGATTTGTAAAGATTTCCACTAAAGCTTGTAGTCTGATAAGTAAGTTTAGGATATAAATAGGGGTATGGTAACCCCAACTACCATCCTGTGTCCAAGTGGATGGCCCATATGTTTTGATTATTCTCTCTGGGGGCCAGGTATTTCCCCACTTATTAGCATCACCAGTGTTGGTCAGTGAAGTATCAATACTCCTTTTGCTTTTTTTTTTTTTCTAAATCATCATACAGGCATACTCTCAAGTGACCACACTCTTGGCCAGGTAGGAAGAAGATCTGAGGTCTGATTAGCCCAATACAACAATTGCCTGTCCAGTTTGCAGGTAAATGGGTGTAAGTTGTTAAGCCGCAGATCCACTAATGATCCTCGAGGGCAAGTTGTTCTTTGAAAAATATCGTGGTTCTATTAGGAGCAAAGGAGTAATTTTGTGTATCTTCCCATCCCAAGGGTCTACCATACAGATGAGGAGAAGTACAATTCTACAAGGAAACATCACCACTCCATCTGCACTTTGTTTCTGTCCTATTTTTTATACTCCAAAATGATCTGAAACACTTCCCTCTTTCCCCACCTGCTTTCGAACCCCACTTATAACTGATCTGGTGAAAAGTGGTTGTATTACCCTGTCTCTGGCAATTGGCTAACTTGGACTCCTTCCTTGTTCTTTTAATGCATGGTTGTGAGAATGTACTCAGAGTTTGTACCCTGACTTGTTTTAGCATACTGATACCAGATACCATTATACCAAATATGTGTGCTGTTCAAATATGAAGAATACTAGGAACAGTTAATAGAATCATAGCTTTCTTCTCTACTATACGTCCACTCGCACTCACTTTCTCCTAACCAAGCCCTTGTGCCTGTTTGATTCAGGCAATATTTATCTCTTACAGACTCTATCAAATGCCATTGACGTTTTTCTTCACTGGACCAAAACCTGGTGCTATTATGTACCTCTGATTGGTTACTGAGAATCCAGATCAGATTCAGGGCTGGTGCCCAAGGCCACTGCTCCAGCTGCTGTGGGCCGCCACAAGTCCAATGACTGGTCAGATTGAATGTGCTGGCAATGACTTCCATCAGGTGGACATACTGATTCTGATTCTTAACAAGGGAGATCTTGGGGTTGGGACAACTTGCGTCAAGATTCGAGAGATAGTGAGGTGGGCAATTGCCAACCAGAGGACCAGAGTAAAGCCTGATATTCTAGAATCACCCATCCTTCTACTGTAGTACCAGACCTCTGCCTGTATATATTCCAAAACCAGGGATATCCCTGAGCCTTAATACAATTGGGTCTAAACTTTGAGGGATTGGGGTAAGGTCCCTGTGACTCCCAACAAGTCTCCTTCAATGGAATCTTATTTCCAGTAACATTTAATTGTTCCCATTGTACCCACTTGATTTCCTAATCTACTCCTAAACACCAAGGATGGAACAAACAAACTAAGAATTCTGATACTACTGTTTGGGAGTCCAATGGGGATGATCCGAAGGTGTGAGGGACATATATCTTAATCTGTCTCAATTTAAGGACACTGAAAATGGTTCAGGTAATGTAGGAGAAGGCAATTAACTTGGGAAAAGTAGAAGGTAATCACAAGGAAGGCCAAAGCAAGGACAAGGAGGGCACAGACCAGTATACCCCTCTCCATTGTGTTTAGTCAGTGATTTTTCTTTCTCAAAGTTATCTTTAATGTAGAGGGATTCCCTTCAGCAGTCCATTCCTGTGGTTCTTCCACAGGGCTTTGTACCTTAGTGTAATGAGTCCATCCCTTTTCAGCAGTCCTTACATCAGTTTCAGTAGTTAATAGGATTTGGAAAGGTCTACCCCAATTGGGGTGCAATTTTTCTCCTTTCCAAGTGTTTATCAGTACCCAGTCACCACGCCCAAAGGGATGTGCCATGAACTCAAGAGGTAGGGTTTGGGCTAGTAGACCTTTTGATCAGAGTTCGAAAGAGAAGTAGGCACTGCCAGTATATAGTCTATCAAAATCCTATCTTTTGTTTGAAATGACGGCAATTCCCCTTTTCCCCAGAATATGACATTCCTTATGATATTTCAAAAGGTGACAACTCTAAGTCTCGCCTGGGGGCTATTCTAATTCTGAGAAGGGCCAGCCACAAACATTTAGTCCAAGGAAGTTGAGCTTCAATCATTAACTTGGTAATCTGTTGTTTTAAGGTTTGGTTCATCCCTTCCACCCTTCCTGAAGAGGGTGGATGCCAGGGAACATGGAGTTCCCATTTTATTCCGAAACAAGTTGCCGTGTTTTGTAACATTCTAGCAGTAAAATGAGTCCCATTATCTGAATCGATTGTCTCAATTAACTCAAACCAAGGAACCATCTGTTCAAGGAGTATTTTACTAATTCCAGCTACTGTTGTCATGCTTAGAGGATTGACCTCCATCCAACCTGTCAGATGATGTACTATAACCAATAAATATTTGAGCTTTCCAATGGATGGCATTTCAGTAAAATCGGCCTGAATGCTCTGGAAGGGCCTTAATTAAATCTCCCTTCCTCCCTTAGTTTGTTTTCTTAGTATCTTCTTGTTGACCTTTTGACAAATCAAGCATCTTTCTGTAACTTGCTTTGCTATTGTATAAATCCCAACACATCTGAATTGTTTAAGAATTGTATCACATAAAGCCTTAACTCCCCAATGGCTACCTTCACGTAAAATTGCCATTATCTCCCTCGAAATCCCTTTGTTTATCATTTTTCTTCCATCAGGGAGTATCCACCATCCTATTCCATTCTCAATAGCCCCTAATTTTGACAATTGTTCCTTCTCTCTCTGACTAAAAACAGGAGCCTTCTTGGGAGAGTCTATTCGTGGTATTAGAACCAGGATCTGAGTTTCCTGCTCCTCTAACCTGGCTTCCTTTGCTGCTTCATCTGGGAGTCTATTCCCTTTTGCTTCTAATTAATTTCCCTTTGATGTCCCTTAATGTGGACCACTGCTATTTCGTATGGCAATAGTAAAATTTCCAGTACTTCTTTTACTAGTTCCTCATGGGCCAAATCCTTCTCTTTACTATTTATAAGATCTTGTTCCCCCCAAATTTTTCCAAAGGTATGTACCACCCCATGCGCACGTTTGGAATCTGTATATATTGTTCCTTCTTTCCCTTTCAATTCCTTTAGGGTTTGATTTAGGGCATAAAGCTCACATGTCTGTACCAACCAATTTTTCAGCAAGGACCCAGATTCCAACATTGACCAATCTTTCCTTCTTATTATTGCATACCCATTTTTTCTTTTTCTCTCAATCACCTGTGAGGACCCATCTATAAACAAATGTTCTCCTGTTTCAAAAGGTGGTGTCACTCAGATCTGGTCTAACCTTGGTTTGGAAATTTATTAGATTCAAACAATTGTGTTCAGGCTCCCTCTGTCTTGATTACCCTTTCTGAAGGAAGGAGGCAGGATTGACACAATCTTCCGTGCTCAACACTAAATCATCTTTTTCTAACAGTAGTTATTAATATTTCAGAATCCTTGGATCTGTTGGCCAAAGTCCTGCCTTTTAGTCCAAGATAGTTCCAACCCACCACTAATACCCCTCCAAAGGTTAGTTTTCAGCTTTCTTCCACCGATAAAGCAGTAGCAGCAACTGCTTGTATATATTCAGGCCGCCCCCTAGCGACTCGATCAAGTAATTTAGATAAAAATGCAACTGGCAGTCTTTGTCCAGCCCAGGATTGAGTTAAAACCCTCTGGGCAGGTCCTTTATCTACCACAACAAATAAGTGAAAAAGTTTGTTTAGGGTGGGTGGGGCCAGCACTGGGGCTGTCACCGGAGCTTGCTTAATTTGCTCAAACATTTCCTGTTCCTATATACACCATTTCAGTTTCTCAGGTTCCTCTTTCAGTAATTTCTTATATAAACCCTTGGTTATTTGGGCAGATGAATCAATCTACAACCTGCAATACCCAGTTAGCCCCCCAGATTTCCTCAATTCTTTTTTTAGTTTTAGGGAGGGGCATCTCTGTTATGGCCTTAATTCTATCAGGGTGAATTTTCTTAATATCTCTACTAATCAGATGCCCCAGATACTTCACTTCCTTTCGTAAAATTTGTAACTTAAGCAATGCTCTCAACCCATTGTCACCCAAGAAATTCAAAAGGTTTACTGAGGTTTGAGAACTTCCTTTTCCTTCTCTCCAGAAAGGAGCAAGTCATTTACATATTTTAACAGGCTCAAGTGCCTTGGAAGCTCGAATTTCTCTGAGAGGGCTTCTAGAATCTGTCCAAATAAATTGGGGGCCTTTGTGAATCCCTGAGGTAAAACTGTCCACTGCTGTTTCTGACCTGTTTCTGGGTGTTCCCAGGTAAAGGCAAACAAATTTCGGCTGGCCTCTGCCAGGGGGCAAGCCCAAAAGGCATCCTTTAAATCTATGACTGTGAACCAGATATGCTTTGAGGGTATTTGACTAAGAAGATTATAAGGATTAGGAATCATTGGAGGAAGTACCAAAACTAGCTGATTCACTTTCCTTAAATCTTGTACTGATCTATATGTCCTGTCAGGCTTTTGGAGTGGGAGTACCCGGCAGTTGAAGAAGGCCAAGCATGATTCTAAGAGGCCTTCCCTAATTAACTGATCAATCACCGGTTGGAGCCCCCTCCTCCCTTCTAATGAAATTGGATATTACCTAACACAGGCCACAGTCTAGGGTTTTTTAAGTTTAATTTTTATTGGTTCAATCTTCATGCCCCTGAATCCCTTCCTTTACCCAAACCTCTGATTTAATTTCCTTATATGTTTCAGAGTTCAACAAATGTAGCTTAACAGCTAATTTTTCTTTTTTTGTACTTTTATTCCCAAGTGCAGTTTGAGAATTAAGTCCCTCCCCAATAGATTCACTCCTGCTTCCAGGACAAATAGAAATTTAATGGTGGCTTGCCTACTCCCACATCAAATAATTGTCTCCTTAAAAACTGGTACATAGAAATTTTCTCCTTTTACTTCAGAGATTTTAAGACTATCTTGATTTAGCTTCATCCCTCTAGGTTGGGTGCTAAGTAAGGACCTTTCTGTTCCTGTATCCACCAGAAACAGCATGTTTTCTGTGAAGCTCCCAACTCTCCACATTAACCACGGGCTCCTGGTCGGGTTTTAGGAGAAAGAACCCCTGAACCCCCTAATCTTCTTCCTCAAACTTCATGAGGATTGCAACCTTCTCCTCTTTTTCCCATTCTGGACAGTTTCCCTTAAAATGCCCTGTTTTACCACATTTAAAACAGTGGTTTTCAGGGGTTGCTAGGTGGCACAGCGAATAGAGCACTGGCCCTGGAGTCAGGAGGACCTGAGTTCAAATTTAACCTCAGACTCTTAACACTTAGTAACTGTGTTACCTTGGGCAAGTCACTTAACCCCAACTGTCCTGCCCTCCCCTCTCCAAAAAAAATATAAATAAAACACCCATTTTTTCCAGACCAACTTCCTAGTCATTCCTTCCTCCAGTGCTCTTTTTCGTTCCTGGCCCACATACATCTTTTCCTAGTCCTCTTCTCCTTTCTTTCCCCCTCTGTCTGGACCACTTCCTTTATATGTCAATATCATAATTCTAGTTTTCTGTCTTTGTTTTTCATCCTTCCTTCTAATGTATACTTTCTGAGCTTCTTTCAATAATTCCTCTAGGGATTTAATACTCCACTGTTTTAACTTTTGGAGTTTCTGGTTTATATCTGGCCATGAATTGGTCACAAAATGCATCTTAAATAAACCTTCTGCAAGGGGATCTTGTAGATCTAATTCAGAGTATTTCCTAAAGCTTTCTCTCATCCTTTCTAGGAATCTCTAAGGAGATTCCTCTTTTTTCTGATAAATTTCAAAGACCTTATTCAAATTCTGGGATTTCTGGATGACTTCTTTTATTCCCCCTATTATCAATTCCTGAAGATCTTGCATACTGCCCAGATGGGGATGGGCTTGGTTCCTGTGATCCGAACTTGGGTCTGTGTTAGGGTATTTAGTCTCTACTGGGACCACCCCTGGAGCAGGAGGATGTCTCCTTTCCCATCCTGCTATCACTGCCCTCCTTATCATGCCTTTCTCTTCCCCACTAAATAGAATAATAAGGATTGACATTAATTCACTTCACGTGTAGATATTTAGTCTTAAAAACTGGTTCAACTCTTCTGAAAGTCTCTCTGGGTCCTCTATCAAT
>JAQQSU010010109.1:0-12511 GCA_028627135.1 Pseudochirops cupreus | reverse complement strand
AGTGGGGATGGGTGGTGAGGGAGGAGGAGAAAGAATCTGGAATCTGGAGTTCCATAATCAAATGTTATGAATGTGTATCTATCTATCTATCTATCTTTGTGTATATATATATATATATATATATATGCAATTATTATTATTATTATTGACTACATCCAACTGGAACTGGAGATACACAGGCACTGCAGTTGGGAGATCCATCCTGTCCTACCAAAAAGTGACATAGGAGAGAATAGACTGGGGGAGGGGGGAAACACTGGGATGGATGTTTTGGGGTGGTGGGTGGGGGAAAGATGGGGAGAAAATATGTAACAAAAAAAATTTAATAAAATAAATTTAAAAAAAATCTGTCAGGGAGTTCCCCAATGAATGTACTTGGGCCTTCCTTTAAAACAGGACTTCTTAATCTGGTTTCTTAATCTGAACTTGTTTTAAAAAAACATTTTGATATCTGTATCTCAGAAGCTTTTGGTGCGGGAGTTCTGACTGTGTTGTCTTCCTCCCATTCCATGCTTTGATCCTTTTTGTCCCCCAAAAAGGAATCTAAAGTTGGATTGCTGTTCTTACTTTGCTTCCTTTGCCTGCTCATTTTGTTGCCAGTCAATTATTTGATTTTTTTAGCTCTGTGGAATTCTGCTTCCAGAGGGGTGTATTGGTAATGGAATTTGGAGATGCCCCTGTATTGGCTTGGTTTTTAGGTTGAGTGTTAAAACCCAGAGCTTGTGAATCCCACTAGCGGGATAGACTTGTTGACATGAAGAGAGAGGGCTGAACTGGGAGGAGCCATGAATTGGGAGAGAGGCCCAAGCCAAGAGAAGGCCAGAAGGACTTTTGGAGAGCAGCATCCAGCATCCTGGAGCCTGAGTTGCTGAAAGACTGCTGAGAGCCCATTGGAGCTGCCCAGGACTTTTGAGAACTGCCAAGAACTGAGGAGGCAAGGCTGTGATGCCGGTATTTTGTCTGTCTGTTTTGATGTTGTTTTGCCAGATTTACCTGATGGTGAAGGACAGTGCTGCTGTTGTAGAGGTCCTGGAACATGGCTGTTGGTTCAGAAGCCTTGAAGGAGGATTTTCTTGTGGCACCTGCACAGAAATCCTAGAAGAGGGCCTTGCTGATGTTTTCAGGGATTCTGAGACTGTTCAACAGGCAGAGAGTGACTTGATGAGGACACTGGCTTTGGTTTTGTTGAGCCTTGTCTCCCCAGGAACTGAGATTGCTGAGGGCTTGCCTTGAGTGAATATGAAAGAAGGACCTTTCCTTGGGTATTCAATGCTGAACTTAACCTTTTTCACGTCAACAAGTCCATCCCACAAGTGTGATTCGCAAGCTCTGGGCTTTAACACTCAACCCAAAAACCAAGCCAATACAGGGGCATCTCCAAATTCCATTACCAATACAAGGGGAAAGCTCTGTCCCAAATTACTGGGGTTTTTGCAGCTGCCAGAGCTATTAGGAGGCCGCTGCAGCCTCCACCAGCTTTGGCTCACTGAAAACGCACCTCAGGACCACCACCTAAGACTATGTCCTAATCCAGGCCGGTTAAGGCAAGAGCACAGCCCCTGAATGACCACTTGGCCCCCCTGTAATCTGCAGGCTGGGAGCTCTGAAGCAGCCACGCAGAGGCTACTGCGCTGCTTCTGCTGCTTCCTTGCCTTGGGGGCAGTTCAGCCGGATGCTCTCCCTCAAATTTAGCTGAGTTCTACTAACCTTTCACTTAGTCCTTATTCCTTATGGCTTGATAATTCTGGAAATTGCCACAGCTGCCACTGATCCACTCTCCTGAAGGCTCCAACTGCGGCTTGTCCTGGGCGTCCCTGGCCCAAGCCGTGGTTTCAGGTTGGGCTGGTTTCAACTCCCAGCATGCTGCGATGAGCACTTCCTGACCCGCCTGCCAAACTGTCTTCAGTGGGAGATGTGTTTTTCTGTACTTTTGTGAGTTCTGGAACCCTAAAATTTGTTTAGAGTCATATTTTATGGGTATTTGAGGTGGCTATGTGGGAGCTGCGAAGTTTTCCTTCTTCTATGCCGCCATCAACTGTATCTCAATATACTTAATTTACTTTGTGATATTTTTGTGCATTTTATGCATAAATTTTATGTGCTTTTTATTGTATGCATTTAAAATATAATTCTGAGAAGTTCAGTCTTCACTAGACAACCAGAAGGCTCCTTGACACATCAAAGAATCTAGAACTCAGCTGATTGATAGCATGTGATTATTTGAGGTCTTTCCATGTGTTTGTTACCTCTCACCCTAGCTATATGATTGATCTACCTCTTTTTGGGGTCACACATCTTTCTGATGTTGTTTCATATAGAAATATACTTGTTTTTTCACCTATAAATATCGCCATTGATTTCTATCCTCTACCCCACTTCTCCAGCATAGTTCTTTGTTTATCTCCCTCATGTCTTACCATTGTCCTATGGGTGACTTGCATTTTGTTACTTGTAGCCATACACCATCACTGAAAAAACACCATTGTTGAAAAGCTGACCCTCCCTTAGGAATTTTTAAAAGGACAAATTTAAAAGAACATTGGAAGGCTTATGCTAAGCAAAGAAAGTAGGATCCAGAGAACAGGTAGCAACAATAATGTCAAAGAAGTAAACGCTAAGAGACTACAGAAATCAGATCAAATGCAATGACCAGGCTATTTGATCTTGCTGCCAACCAGTACACCATTGTTGCAGACTACAGCACCCTCTGACAGGGGCAGGCTTGATTTGGTGTTGTTGTACAGTCATTCTTCAGTTGTGTCCAACTTTCTGTGACTCCATTTGGGGTTTTCTTGGCAAAGATACCGGAGTGATTTTTCATTTCCTTTTCCATCTCATTTTACAGATGAGGAAACTGAGGCAAATGGGGTTAAATGACTTTGCCCAGAGTCACACAGCTAGTGTCTGAGACTGAATTTGAATTCAGGTCTTCCTGACTCTAGACCTGGGGCTCTGTAGGCACAGTACCAGGTGGTTTTTTTTTTAACATTTTCTTTTAGGTTAGGGAAGGTACATCCTATGCTTAGGGTGAGCAAGTGTTGTTGGGTAGTGATTGTGCTTGTTTTTAAAAATGTTTATTCATTTATATTTTCCTTTTGATTTTTATTTATTCTGAACTTAAATACAAAAAGACAACAAAAAAGACCAGTTCCATGTACACAGCATGACATAAAAAGATGATTCAATATAAAATTATAAATTTCCATTTCATACTATTTACTTAAAAAAAACCTATGTAATAAATGCTGCACATTATTTTCAAAGCTACCCCGCTTTTCTGTTCTTCCTTCTAAGATTTCTTTTGTTCTCGCCTGTGTACTTTTAATTTTTTTCTCCTTTCCTCTCCACCCCACCCTAGAGAAGGTTACTATTAGACACAAATATATGTGTGTGTGTGTGTGTGTGTGTGTGTGTGTGTGTGTGTGTAAAACCACACTATACATGTTTCTATTTATCAGTTCTTTGGATGTAGATACCATTCTCCTTCATAGGTTCTTTGTGGTTGATTTGGGTGTTCATGGTATTCAAAATGACTTAGTGATTCAAAGTTGTTCTTAGAACAATATTGCTGTTACTGTGTAGAATATTCTCTTGTTCTCTTCATTCTGCTCATTTCATTTTTCATTATTTCACATGCTAGTTTTTCCATGTTTTTCTAAAATCAACCAGTTCATCATTTCTTACAGCACAGTATTATTCCATTTGAGTAGTAATTATATAAATAAGTAAATGAAACTTTCAAAGAAAAAAAAGGTTGAGCCTATGTTCCAAGAAAGGCAGTGAGGTGGTACAGTAGAAAGAGTACCAGGCCTGGAATCAGGAAGACTCAACTTCATGAGTTCAAATCCAGCTTCAGACACTTACTAGCTGCATGACCAATGAACTAGAGAAGGAAATGGCAAACCACTCCAGTATCTTTGCCAAGAAAACCTCAAATTGGGGTCATGAAGAGTCAGACATGACTGAAAATAATTAAACAATAAATAAGAAGGTAGAAAAATGGGGTTGGGTGAAGTTGCCATATCCTAAATAAGAGCAAATGGAAGTTTTCACTTTTCAAATCTCAAATGGTGTTTTATATTGTCCCAAAACATGCTTTGGTATAATATCTGCACATTAACTACCACTAAATATCTGTCTGCAGCCAATATCTGTTTTAACTACTCATTGGAAGCCTATACTTTTTAGCTTATTTATAGAACACCTACATTTCTGTACACATTAAACTTCATTCAAATTCAACTGTCAAAGGAAGCCTTGATTTTTGTTACCACTGTCTCCAACACTCCCTCCCCAACATAATCTTAGACTAAAGGAAGAAGCAAATCTACTTTACTCAAAAACCCAAAAGAAGAAATGTGGAAACCCATATAACTAATTCAACCACATTTTCCCAGAGAGTTAATCTTTATTTTGTTGTATAAGGACAATGAATTAAAAGGGCCAAGGAAAGTTACCATTTGTTACACTTCTTCATATTTGATGGCAGTCAAAATGTCTTTGCTTAATTTGGTCCACCTTTATTACCTATTTTTACATACTGTTTCTTATTAATGTTTGACATGATAGTCCAATGCAACTGTACAACCTGTCAGATACATTCAACTTTTTTAGAAGTGTTCTATAGTGTGGCCTCATCATATCAGAAATAAGGGCCCAAGGTGGATTTCAGAAAAACCTGAAAAGACTTACATGAACTGATGCTGAGTGAAGTGAGCAGAACCAGGAAAACATTATACACAGTAATAGCAACATTGTGTGATGATCGGCTTTGATAGACTTGGGCTCTTATCAGTAATACAATGATCCAAGACAATTCCAAAATGCTATCCACATCCAGAGAAAGAATTATGGAGCCTGAAAGCAGCTCAAGGCATACTATTTTCACTTTTTTTTCTTATGGTTTTTCCTTTTTGTTCTGATTTTTCTTTCACAACATGACTAATGTGAAAATATGTTTTATAAAAAGTGCCCAGCTAATGTTTTCAAGAACTGAGATCAGGACAGAATTATTTATTTTTTAATTTGATCAAAATAGCCATTGAATATTTTGCTATAAAATCGACTTTGTATGAAACTTGGAGTTTTTGAACATTAAAAAAAACACTTTACTAAAATGCTTAAGGAAACAATTATATTGAATTGCATTCTAAAAACACATATTCTGTATAACTTTTATTCTTACTTTATGATTGAGATGAAAAGATAAATCCTTCTGCTGATACAATCTTAGGCCAACAGAACTCAGGTTGTTTTAGAGCTCTATTCTGTGCTGGGCTTCCCTGATACAAAAGCCATGCTAACAAATGGGATGGTTTCCCCAATTAATTTGATAAGCTTTGAACTCCCATTTTTACGTCTAAGAATAGATTTTCTAGAAGGAAACTGCCTGAATTTGATACTGACAGCTTTTGCTGATTAAATTTAGCAAAATCCTGCTTCAGAGCTCTGATCTTCAGTCCCAAGCCCCTGCCATGTGGACAGTGTGTATTGTAATGACTCAGAACTGATAGTTATTTCTCTTGAGTGGCAAAACCATTCTAATATTTTAAATCCATTGATTTCCTTTTCAAATAGTTTTGTGGTTGTTTTAATAACATACTTAGAAACAAATAACTATGAAAAAAATCTCCCTCCCCACTCCAAAAAACCCTAATTAAGCCATTAGTTTAACGAAAAAGTCACTGAGCAAGCAGTAGCTATGTTAGATTAGGTGATGGTGTAATCTAGAAGAGAAGTAGCATCACATAGTGGTTAATGATCTAACCTCAGAAAAATCGTGTTCAAGTGTGACATATAGAATATTGGCTTTGTGACCTTAGGCAAGTCACTGGATACTTTATTGCTCTAAGTAACACTCTAAGACATTACGATGCAGAGTAGGAGCTGATCTGAATTGGTGGAAGAAACTTCCTCATATGGAAATTTCTGAAATCATAAATCCAGTCACTGCCCATGACCTTAATCTAGAAAACGCAATCATCTGAATTAAATTGCACAGCGGATTTTGAACAAATAATATGTAAAATGCCTCAGCCTAATTGAGAGGGGAAGACATGCTACTACCCTAATTAAAGAGAGACTCCAAAATGAGTTGTACCCTGCTTTATAATATTCATCCCTACTTTACTCACAGCAGATGATCTGGGAAAGGTGGGAAAAGGAATAAAGAGGAGGCGGCAGGCATCAACAATATTTTTACCTTTCATATTCAGTGACATTTTAAATTCTGCTTGTTAAACGATGAAATATGAATGATTTAACTGCTACACTTGAAAAGAACAAATTGGCTCAAGCTGAAATGTGTCCAAAGGCCCAAAGCAGATTGAATATTCTCTGTTCTCCTTCTCTTTGCCTTCTTCTCTGGTCTTGATCCTCCCACTAAACTTCTGGGCCAATGAATCAGACACAGCCTATACTGCTGCCCAGAGCTAAGTCTCCCAGAGTAGGTTTGCATCATCCTTAGAGAGCTCTTTCTCACCTATCGATCCTGAAGGATTCCAAGTGGCACTCAAAGCCCGAAAGAGCTGGGCAGATAAAAAGCTTATATTATCTGTGTGCATGGGGGATAGATTTATGCCTATATGCATAGAGCCAGAGGAATTATTTATTTATATTAAATGTTTTATTGAAAACTTGATATTGAACAGAAATACAATTAAAGTTGCTTAATATTTAACTTTAAATGAATGATTTTCAGTGCTTTAAGCATCACGACAACTTCTAATTCCTTCCATATAAGCGATTCTTCAGTCTTTTGTTTCTCCTTTCATTCTCATTCACTTTTCCTTGTATATGTTTATACTTACTGCGCATTTCGTTCTTCTGTTTTCACTTTCCATTAAAAAATTCTTTCTGGATTTCTTTCTATTCCTCATCTTTGTCCATCTTGATTGCACTTTAGTGTTCTGTTATGTTTATGTTCGACAATTTATTTAACCTTTCTCCCTGTTGTTGGATGTGTGGCTTGTTTCCATTTTTTTCTTCATTTATAGGATCATATATAGAGAGCTGGGAAGGATCTTAGAGGCCAAGTCCAAACCTCTCATTTTACGAATGAGGAAACACAGAAAAATGAACTCCCTTGCCCAGGCTAACAGAGGTCATATGAATTCAGCTCCTCCTGACCCTAAGTCCAATACTCTATCAACCGCTCCACCCACCCCCTCCAGCATATGGGGAAGGAATAAGCATTTATTAAGTGCTATTATGTGCCAGACACTGTGCTTAATGTTTTACAATTGTCTCGTTTGATCCTCATAATAACCCTGCAATGTAGTCGTGCTATTAGTACCTACATTTTACAGGAGAGGAAACTGAAGGAAACAGTTTAAATGACTTGCCCGAAGTCACATAGCTAGTAAGTGTCTGAGACTGGATTTGAACTCAGGTCTTCCTAACTCCAGGTCCAGCACTCTATCTACTGAACCATACAGGATAGTATGAAAATTTATGAACTAGTAGTTTTTTGAAAGAGGGGAGTGTTGCTTAACATTATCAGGGTATAATCTCCAAAAGAGAATTAAGAGAATCAAAGGGTAAGATAACTTCTTCTCCTCTCCTCTTCTCCCCTCCCCTCCCCTCCCCTCCCTTCCCTTCTCCTCTACCTCTCTTCTCCTCTCCTCTCCTCTCCTCTTCCCTTCCTTTCCTTTCCTTTCCTTTCCTTTCCTTTCCTTTCCTTTCCTTTCCTTTCCTTTCCTTTCCTTTCCTTTCCTTTCCTTTCCTTTCTTTTCTTTTCTTTTCTTTTCTTTTCTTTTCTTCCTCCCTTCCTTCCCTCCTTCCTTCCTTCTTTTTTATTGAGCAGTACAAGATTTTTTGTGGTGTAGCAGGGAGGAAAGAAGGGAAAACCCAGATGTATTTAATCTCTAATCATGCACAGAAAATATACCACATATATGCATACACACATATGTCTGCCCACTCACTGCTCAAATGCACAGACATGACTTACTCCAGTTTAAAGTACTCCAGATAAAACACAAAAGCAGATAACTATGCTGGGGGTTAGGATGGTGGTGTCCTGCATGACTTATCTTTGATTTCATCACCATCTGAAACTTAAACATTCAAACATAGGAATTATATGGCTTGGAAAAGTAATTATTCTGAGGGTTCTGGGCATGCCTGGCAATCCACTGAAAGGGCTACAAACATCTCCTTAATCCACTGCTTCTGTTCTACTGCTCTGGGAGGCTGCAACATTCCAGCTTTTTTCCTCCAGTCTTGATGTTTGTAAAGTTTTTCAAACTCAGACAGCAACTCTCATCTATGTGTGTTTTTGCATGTGTGTGCACACTTGCTCTCAACAACATTGAGACTACAGGGAGACTCGATGATTTCAGCAACTGGAATAAATTTCTGAGTCACATTTCTGTAATAAATTTCAGGCCAACACTTGCCCTACTTGGCTTTAGCACTAACATAGGAGGAAGCCTTCTAATCTTTTAGAGTTCCATGTTAGTAAGAAATAAAACTGAACATTCTGATTTGTTGTTCAGTCTTTTCAGTTGTGCCTGACCCTTTGCAACCCCATTTGGGGTTCTCTTGGCAAAGATACTGGAGTGGTTTGCCATTTTACATTTGAGGAAAGTGAGGCAAACAAGGATAAGTGACTTGCCAAGGGCCACACAGGGAGTAAGTGTTTGAGGCTGCATTTGAACTCAGATCTTCCTGACTCCAGGCCCAGGGTCTAAAATGCCCTAACATTTTGATTACTCAAGTTCTATCATGTTTTTGAATTTCTGTATTCAGATGTTTGCTCATTTTTGCTCTGCAATATGCAGAGAATTCCAGGTTTCTGGTATCTTTGACCTGAAACCTTTATACATGCATGGCAATGCTGAGAAGGAAATATCTGCCTTTGGGGTTTGGCCAGCACCATTTCAGCTGAGCCCCTTCCTGCCTTTCCAGTCTCACTGTACTTTACGCCCAACCACACATTCAACGGCTCAGCCACATTGGTTTGCTTGCTATTTCTCCAACACAATGTTTTCTCTTCCATCTCTCAGTTTTCACAGTTGTTGTTCCCAACGCTTTGGAACACAACCCCCTCATTTCTGCCTTTCAGCTTCCCTTACTTCCTTCAAGACCCTGCTGAAATCCCACCTTCCTAGTCTTCCTAGCTTCTCAACTTTCCTTCCTTCCTTCCTTTCTTCCTTCCTTCCTTCCTTCTTCCCTCCCTCTTGCCTCCCTTCCTTCTTTCCCTCTTTTCCCTCCTTTTCTTCTATTCACGTAGGGAATCATATCCTTACCTGTGGGTGTTCTGCCCCAAGCAATATAAATTTTGATTGCTGAAACCTTGCAAGATACCTTGGGATTTACAAACTAGATTTTTTTTTTCTCTTCCCTACTTATTTATTCTATCATTTTAAAAAACCATGCTTTAATGGTTTTTTCTAAATGTTTTTTTTAAACTGTGCCTTAAAGATCATTTTTAAAAACCATACCCAAATCACTCTGGCTCTCACTGATTGGCCAACAATAGATCCCAGCTTAAGCCTCACTCGGTCAATATTTGGGTTTTGATGGCTCAGAGAGAGGGTAAAATAGCAATTGTTTCTGTTTTGGTCAGAAACCCTGAGGGTCTTTGCCTCCCAGATTGATTTTTTTTTTGATTAGGTAAAAGAGACCATTCTTTGCCTCATTTCTTTACCTAGCCTTGATTATCAAATGGGCATTGCCTCAGAAAAGCTGAGACCTGGGAAAGACTTTAACTTAAAAAGACCACTATATCTGGTGCTATCTACAGTCATCTTGATCTATATCATACCATTGGACCCACATGACTCTAGAGGAGAGTGTGAGGCTGGTGACTGCACAGCTGTGCCTCACTTAAATCCAGTTCACTTGCAAGTCAAGATATCACCTTCCTTATGTCATGGTCCTCTTTGTGAACAAAAGGACAAACAACAACAACAGCTTCTGTTATTTAGTAAATTTAGTAAGCACTTAATATGTAGTAAGCATTGTTCATGCTTTCCATTCTCAAAGTGCCTCCCAACTACTCTATATATACCTTGTGCCAGCCTAGCTTTTTTTTTTCCACAATGTAAGAGAGAGATTGTCTCTCGAATTAAAATGGAAGCTCTCTGAGAAAAGGGATTGTGTGCTTTGTTTGCTTGTTTTTCAACTTTTTTTTTTTTGCATGTGAAAGGCTCAGCACAGTGCCGGGTACATACTCAGTAAATGCTTGGTGACTGGATGGTTCTCTTTTGAACTAGGCCTTTCTATTCTGGTCTGGTGCCTCAGATTTCTCTTTTAACCCTCACTCAGTCGATAATCATTAACATGAACTGGTCTAGTCAATAATTGGACTTAACTTGTATCTGTACAACTGAGGTGAACTGAACCTAGTTTTAATGGAAATTTGAGAAGAACTCACAAATTTAAGAGGCATTTCTTATTTTACCAAATATAGCATTGCTTAAAATATCCAGATATGACAAAATTATGATGCCATTTTCACTGGAATTACCTTGAAAATTACTTGTTCATGATTTATTTTGTATTTGTAGAAAGTACTACAATGTGCAGACACCAAATTATCCTGAATGATAGGTAAATATAGTATCGTATAGAGGGCACTGGTCTTGGAATCAAGAAGCCTGGTTTCAAACCTAGTTCCAATCCCTATTAACTGTGTTTTATCTTTCAGTTTTCTTGCCTATAAAATTGTAAAAATGGCAGACAGCTGACGGAGTTGTGAGGAAATCCTTTTAAGCATTATAGCAATAATAATATCTAGAATTTATTTTGTTGTTCAGTCCTATCTGATTTTTCATGACCCCATGAAACATGCTATCCATGGGGTTTTCTTGGCAAAGATATTGGAGTGATTTGCCATTTCCTTCTCCAGCTCATTTTATAGATGAGGAAACTGAGGTAAACAACAGGGTTAAGTGACTTGCCCAGGGTCACACAGCTAATAAGTACCCGAGGCCAGATTTAAACTCTGTGATTCTAGGCCCAGTGCTCTTTCCACTGACTTACCTAGCTGCCTCCTAAAATTTATATGTAATGTTATCATTATTTAATTCATTAAGCATTTATTAAGTAGTTACCAGTATTTAGTAGTCCACTTTGTTCCAGGGCTTATGTGGAAACTGGGTACAAGAAGATAAAAACAAAACCAGCCCCTACTCTCAAAGAGCTTATATTATATTTTGTTTGGGTTTTTTGGTGGGGTGAAGGAACATAAATAAAGAACACAAAATATATACAAAAGAAATTTGGATGTGGCAGGCAGTAATTACTGGGGGGATGAATAAAGACTTGGTGTAGAGCTAGAATTTGAGCTGAACTTTGCACCGTGTAGATACCTAAAATAAAAAAAATCTCTTTATAGTTTTACAGATATTTATGCAGAAAACTACTCTCTGAGCTGTACGCTAATGTAATGCTGGTACTTTTTTTTTTTGCCTTTACACTGTACTTGATTTAATATCCTATTCATATTTTTTTAATTGGAAAAAAGGAAATCAGGGAATTACTTGACAGTTTTGCCTGCCAAAAAGACAGTCTGTCATTACAACAGAAGGAGAGGATTCTAGTTTTCTGGGTCAGATGCACTCTCAAGGCCAGAATGGTGAAATGTCATTCTTCTTCCACTATAAAATTAACAAGTCTATTAATTTGCTTTTTGACTTTAGCACATATTACAAAGCAAATTTTGAATATTATATGTTCTAATATTTATTGAAACAAGAATAGCGTTCTTTTAAGCAAATCAAAAATAGGTATAATTTCATGCTAGTTGCCAAATTATAATATTTGCACAATTGTATTGAGCTAAAAGGATTTCAGTGAAGGTAATGGAGAAGGGAGATTTCATTTATGTGCACTTTGAGGTAATTTCTTTATAACACAAATTAAGGCAGAAATTTGTTTAGTTTGATTGGCATTGAGCATCATACTAGAATATTTGACTCTAGAGACTTTTTCTGGGATTTAAATTATTTGAGGTTGCTGTCTATACTGATTGAATTAATCGATTAATTGGCCACATCTCTTCATTTTGGGGAAGGGGAAGGCAACAACATTTATTAAGTTTTTCAGCCCAGCTATGTACAGAGTGATTTACAAATATTATACCACTTGACCCTTATAATAACCCAGCGAGTAGGTGCTTTTAGTATTCTGATTTTACAGATGAGGAAACTGAGGCAGACAGGTTAAGTGAATTAACTCAAAGTCACAGAGCTAGTGTCTGAGACTGAATTTGTACTTGGTTCTTCCTGACTCCAGACCCAATGTTCTTTTTTTTAAAATTAATTTATTTATTTTCTTGTTTACATCATTCATTTCCATGAGATTTTGAGTTACAAATTTTCTCTCCATCTTTACCCCACCCACCACCCCAAAACAGCCCTATCCCACTGTATAACCCCTCCTCCAATCTGCTCTCTCCTATGTTCTCCTCCATCGCCTTTCTGGTAGGGCAAGATGGATCTCCCTACCCCAGTGCCTGTATATCTTAATTCTCAGTTGCATGTAGTTAATAATGATTATATAT
>JAQQSU010010108.1:0-12512 GCA_028627135.1 Pseudochirops cupreus | reverse complement strand
TTCTGTTTGTATTCTCTGAAGTTCAGGGTGCCGACTTTTCCCCCTGATCTAGGTAAATGGTATTTGATTGATTAAAGTAAGATTGTTAACCCACTTTGAGTTGCTTTCCTTTAGAAAAGCAGATCTAAGAACCTGTGTTAGTAGCCGCCCTAGGTATGCTAGGGTGCTTGCCGATACACAGCAACACTGTGTGATGATGAACTACGAATACCTTAGCTCTTCTCAGCAATGCAATGATCCAAGATAATTCCAAAGAACTCAGGATGGAAACGGCTATTCACATCCATAGAATAACTGATAGTCTGAACACCGATTTAAGCATATTATTTTCACTTTATTTTTTTATGTTTTTTTTTCCTTTTGGTCTGTTTCTTCTCTCACAACAAGATTAATATGGAAATATGTTTTACGTGATTGCACATATGTAGCCTACATCAAACTGCTTGCTGTTTTAGGGGGAGGGGATGAGAAGGAGGGAGAAAATTTGGAACTCAATTTTTTAATAGATGTTAAAATTGTCTTTACATGTAATTGGAAAAAAAATAAGTACAAAACAGAATTCATTATCTTTTCCCCCAAAACCCAGTCCTCTTCCAGATTTTTTTTTGTTGTTGAGCATACCACCATTTTCCCAATCACCAAGGTTCACAACATTGTCATTCTCTATGGCCTTCCAGTCTCCTGATCTCATATAGCTCCTCACTTATCAAATCTTATTGTTTCTATCTCTACAATATCTCTGGAATCTATTCTCCTCTCTATTCTTAAATGGCCACCAATCCAGTCCAATCCCTCATCACTACTCATCAGGTTATTGCTATAGCCTCCAAATCGTTGTCTCAAGTCCCCCAACTTTCCAATTCATCCTACATACAACTCGTCAACTGATTTTCTTAAACTGAGATCAGACCAAAATATAGACTTAGAGTGTATTTTTTTACAACTGAGAATACAGAACATGAAATGTTCAGGAAAATGAACCTAGAATTCTGAAAAATCCCTCAGGATATACAAAATTATTATTTTTAAAGTGGCCGTCTCAGGCAATAAACACACTCCATTTCAAACAGCTTTATTTAAAATAGTTAGGCAGTGAAGTTCAAAGCAATGAATATCAAGTTTATATATAAACATCAAACATATTATAGTGGTGTCATCTAGATATATCTACCTATACACATGCATCATGCTGAGTAACACACAAATGAATTGGATGTTCACTGGCACAGTCTTACAATATACCCAGCGCAGAACATTTCAACCAACAAATCTATTGCCCAGATTCAATACATTTACAACTGTTATTGAACTCAGTTCTGCATATCTCCAAAAGAGAAGTTATAATACATTTCTAGATCATTAGGGACTCAAAAACTATAATGATTTCTTGTTTATCTTTTTTGAATTCCAAATTATCAAATGGAATTTTTCTCTAGCTGAAGTAAAACTCAGGATATTAGAGCAAACTGGTTAGGGAGAGATGACCTACTTCTGCTTCTCAGGGCAGTGGGCCAAACAATGAGATGATGATGATGATACCTAATAATAATTAGAGTTTATATCATATCTTGCTATTTGCAAAGCACTTTACAGATCTTATCTAATTTCATTTTTCACGCTAATCCATTTTACAGATGTGGAAACTGGTTGGAGGGAGATTAAGATCCTTGCCCAAGGTGACATGGCTATTAAGTGTCTAATGCAGAATTTAAAGTCAAGTCTTCCTTACTCCAAGTCCAGGATTTTATCCACCACAACACCTAATTACCTTCTACTTTAACTCTTGCTTGATAATTGGTCACTCCCTTGTCTCTCTGAGCACAAACTGATAAGTGAATTACATTAATTCATTTTCAGTAACAGTTACCATAAACAAGACTGGAACACAGCCAGGGTTGGGAAGGATCTATCTGCCATTCTGCTGCACTCAGAGATGTCCTCCCTCAGGAACAAACAGACTCACAGGAACCATCCTAACAGGTGTGATTTCTTCTAAGTTTTCCAAGCATCACTACTGCATCTGGGTACAAACAGTCGTTATCACTCTTGCCTTTCTGTGACTTCTTGAGGACAGAAATATAGTTCATGAGGAGGTGGCTCAGACCTTCACTTCCAGGACTCCTCAACTTACCCAGGGCCCAAAGTGTAGCATGGTCTCCTTCCACTGGATAGGATTTTGGTGACTATACTGTCCCAGGTGAAACAGCAAGAAATCTCATCTCCACTCACACACCTAACCAGAGATTACTGGGATTCCTCTACAAGGCTATGAATTGCAAAAACCTTCCTGCAGGATTCTGAAGCATTCCAGGTAGTCAGAGATTTCTGAATATGTCTAGGATTCTCCTCACAGTTTCTTTGAGTAAACTGGTGGTCTTTGGACCACCTGTATGGTGGTCTCATTCTCTTGTTACTAACTTTTTTTTTCCATTATGTTGCTGGAGGTTGAAAAAGCAAAATCTTTTATGCTCTTTTAAAATCACTTATATTTTATCTAAATTACAAGATGGGGGTAGCAGTCACTGTATCTTTGTTATTGACATAGTACTGCAGAGGCTTGCAAAGTTACCCCGTCACATGAAAAAAGACAAAAGCCTAAATATATGAGCAAGTCTTCTCATTACCAAATATAACAATTACAGATACAGTTTTATTGCTCTACTATGGTTCTATGTAAGAAAAAAAAGATAATAAATTTGGTTCAGGATATGAGAAAAGGAGAGAAGAAGGGAGATGAGAGAAAGAAAGGGAAGGGGAGAGGGAGGAATAAGGGAAAGGAATGAAGAGGGGAAAGGAATGAAGAAGGGGAAGAGAATGGAATAAGCATTTGTACAAAGCCTACTACATGTCAAGCATAGTGCTAAGTGCTACACAGTTATCTCATCTGATCCTCACAACAGCCCTGTGAGGTAGATACTGCAACTATCTTCATTTTTTTTTATTTGAAGAAACTGAGGATAATAGAAGTTGGGACTTTCCCAAGGCCATAAATCTATACTAAGTCTAGAGGGGGTCACATTTGAACTTGCGTCTTCCTGACTCTAGGACCAGTGCTCTATCCATCTCACCACCTAGCTCCTTCTCCAGAAGGGAGGGAAGGAGAGAAGAAGTAAAGGGAGAATGGGTAAAATGAAAAGAGAGGGAGAGAAAAAGAAAAGAAGGCAAAGTGGAGAGGGGGAGAGAGAGAAAAGGAAGGTAAAGGAAACATAAAAGCATGAAGGGGAGGGAGAGAGTGAAGAAGAATAAGAGATGAGTTAGGGGATTGGAGAGGGAAAAGGGGAAAGGAAGGAGAGAGAAAGAATAGAAACAGAGAAGGGGGGGAAACAAGGATAAGAGAGAAAACATGGTAATGGGGATCAGCAAAGGAATAAGGCAAGGGGAGAGTACTTCTATATATAACAGCAGAAGTATTATGTGAGTCATTCTGCAATAGTAAGTCAATCAAATTTAAATATTTATTTTAACTCTACATTTCCATATGCTATGCAATATCTCTAGACCATTTAAATTGCTATTTAAAAGAAAGAGAGCATAGTTCAAGAAACATTTATAAATGTTTTCTATAGAAGATTTTAAACTATTGGAAAAGATATTAAACACTGATTAAGCATTCACTATGTCCCTAGCATCACGCTAAGCATAAGGGAAAGATTTGGAGGAAGGAAACATATGTCACTTGCCCTCAAGAGTCTTATTAACTAGTAGTGAAGACAAAAAAAAAAGGCCATAGGAAATCTTCTACAACAGCATGTCAATAATCTTAAATAAATGCTGATAAATTGCATTTGCATAACTCGTTAAGGTTTGCAAATCACAACACACATCATCTTATCTGAGTCTCAAAAAAAAAACTTGTGAAAAAGCACAATTCTTACATACATTTAAAAATGCTGAAACCGGGGCTTCAGCTAGTTTAAGCAATTTGCCTGTGGTCACAAAGCTTGTAGCAGCCCAGAGATGGGATTCAATCTTAGTCTCTCCTGACTCCAACTTTGAACATCTTTTCATTTCAACAAATCACCTCTTAAATTGGTAGGAGGAAGCATTAAGAAAATTCAAGAGGTGAAGGGATGTTGAACCTCATAGTGCCATAGTCCATTTATACAATATTCTCTTCCAAAAGGAGTTCAGTTACCATGAGTTCTCAAAAAATGCCCTTGTTGATTTTATCTAAGTGGGTCTAATCACTGAAGTAACAAAACCATGCCTTTTTCACCATCACTTCTAATGCACTTTATGGTTTTCAGAACATTTTGTTGTTCTTATCAGAACTGATCTTATCAAAACTCTAAGAATTAAGCAATCCAATTATTAATTTGCAGAAAGGCACACTGAAACCTAGAGAGGAGATGTGACTTACATAGGATTACATCTAGGATGTGGCAGAAATGAAAACAATTTTGAAGTCATTTCTAGATATGGCCAGTGCAGCACAGTTATCTAGACAGATGGATAAAAAGATGGGGGGGGGGGGTGGAAGACAAGGAGAGACAGAGAGAGAAAGAGACAGAAAAAAAGAAGGAAGGGGTGAAGCAGGAAGAGAGACAGGGAGGGAGGGACAGAGGGAGAAAGAGAGGGATGGAGAGAGGGAGGGAGGAAAGAAAGGAGAGAGAGAGAGAGAGAGAAAGAAAGAGAGAGAGTTGTTCTTTTAGCATACATCAAGTAACAAAATTCTCAATTTTTACGGGTATCTGAAAGGGTAAAAATATCCCCATAAAACACAAGTCGTAAGTCTGCGTAGTAGGATCAAACAGTTTTAGTACATCCTGAGTTTAGAAATAAGCCGGTGTATAAATAGAAATGCTCTCTCATGAGCAGTTTGACTCATCATGCAGTACTTCTGGTAAGATGGGTAGAGTACCATGAATAGCATTGTAATAAAAAAAGAAAAAAAAAACAGAATTGGGTCTTGAACATTTCATTATTGGTATGAATTAAAATGTGGCCATCAAAGGCATCTGTCTCCACAAAGACATCTCTGTAGATCTCTGTCTCATCAATAACTCCCAAGAAACAGTAATTAACCTACACTGGGTTTTTCTGCACAGGTTTGTGCTTGATCTTTGTTTTTTGTTTTTTATTTTTGTGTTTTGGAGGGGCAGAGCTTGAGGCAAAAGAAGAGATGTGAGAGATGTTAGAGGGAACAGTTGTAGATGTCCAAATAAACTGAAGTGCCCTATGACACCATGACTTTACAGTCACTGCTTCTTCTCCTGCCCTCTTGACTCAGTATCAGCTCTCTGACTCTGTTCTACCTAAACACTCATATTATTGAGATAAAGAAACCAGGTTTTACTTGGATTGCTTTCACTTCTCAAGAAAAAGAATTCAGTGAATGAGAAATCTTGATGGTGTTACATCACCTTCAGCAATGGTGGGAAGGTGAGTAAAGCAAAATCCCATGAAAAACACAAGGAGGAATCTAGTCATCCTGATGAGTGCAAAGTGTCTCATTCCCTTAGATAAAAGGACTAACAGCTCATTCTCATCAATTCTCCTAGACAATGGTATATTGAGCAGCTAAATTAACACAAGGGTGTAAGGATGGAAAAATACACAACAAAGGATACTTGTCCTTATGTGTTTGCTGTGTTACAAACACACAAAATATGGCAAAAACCTGGTGTGCTTAGCTAACAGACTTAATTAATAATTATTCTGTCATGATGAATCACTTTTGAGGCTTTTATCTTTATATGGATGAGCTAAATTAGTTCTTATCAAAAGAAGGGAATAATGAACTTTTATGTTCTGAAAATACAGCTAGATTCACAATTTATTCACTGTTGGATAGAAATATATCTGTATGTAGATATGCTACACATATATGTGTATGCAGACATACATCTACACATATGCATGGACATATACACATATGGGTGTATACACATACATACAATCGGACAGACAGACACGCATCTGTATCAGTCAACCTACCCAAGTCCAAATGTTCAGTTTGAGGCGGCCTTTTATTTCTAATCATTTTCATGCATTGCCCTCTAGTGGCCATGTGTGATAATACAGCTAGCCCCCAAAAAGTTCTATAAAAGTTTCTAAAAATATTTTAAAATGTCATATTACATTGCTTAAATATTGAATAGTCTGCAACACACAATGAATTGCATATGCTAACTAGACTATATATAGTTATGCCATTTTAACACCAATCTTCCTCTTTTCCTCCCACAGAAAATTTTTTTTGTGTTTATCATAGAAATCAAAGAAAAAATAGATTTGGAAAAAAAAAGTTTGACTCCTGATGCTATGATAAGAAAGGATTTCAGAAGGACTCTGCTAAGAAACAAGAAGGGTCGCTCAAAAAAAATCCTGACAACTCACACTTCCCATTTACATGTCACTTTATGAGTTTCTAAAGTGCTTAAATTCTTGCAACTCTATGAAATGGTATGTATTATTGTTGTTATTATTGTAGCTGGTGCTGCAATAGAGAGTCGTGCATGGAATCAGGATCCTGAGTTCAAATTCAACCTCAGATACTTGCTGGCTGTGTGATCTTGGGCAAGGCAATTAACCTCTGTTTGACTCAGTTTCCTCAACTCTAAAGTGGAGATTAAAATAAGAGCAGCTATCTTCCAGGCTTTCTGTGAGGATTGAATGAGGTAATATATGTAAAATGTTTAGCATAGTGCCTAGCACCCAGGTGGCACTGTATAAATGCTAAGGTCCTCTCTTCTCCTCCTCTAAAGATCTCGATAAATTTGGTCTAATAAATGTATTCAAACTCAAAAAGGTATGAAATAGAAGTGACACAGTCATTCCAGATAATGTCAAAAAATTCGATGAGTTTGACAAACGATTTCTTTTAGGTAACTCTGTACAGAGTACTATGAAAGGTACTAAGGACAGAAGTTGGGAATTGAACCTGGACTAGTGATTTTACTAGTGGAAATCATGGGTGAGGAAATTCCTTGTATCAATGCTATTAAGCACCTTTTCTGAAAATTATTGTTTTAGAGGATTGCCTAGAGAACTGGGAAGTACAGTGACTTAACCAGGGTCACACAGTCAGGATAGGTCAGATTTGGGACTTGAACTCAGGTCAACCTGACTTGGCTATTTCTCTATCCACTCCTCCATGCTGCCTGGCAGGAATGAGAATATAAAGACAAAAATGATTGAAGTCCCTGCCCTTGAGAAGCTACCATTCTACTGGGGTTTATAACATGTAAATCAAAACATAAACACATGATAATTTGAGGAGGGAGAGACCACTATTATAGGGGGAGGTTGCAAAGAGATTCCCTGCCCCCTGCCCCAAAAAAAAGTTATATCTGAGTTAAGCTGAGATACGAAAGGGGGGAGGTAAGTACATTCCAGTCAGGTAAGGTGGTCTATTCAAAGGAGTGGAAGTAAGAGCTGAAAGGTCAGTTTTAGAGGCCCAGAATAGACATCCCAGAAAGGGGAGAAATGGAAAATAAATACCACAAGGTAGGCTCAAATCAGATTGTGAAGGGCTTTAAATGCCAAACCGGAGATCCTTTTCTTCTAGTAATAGTGAGCCGCTAAACAAAGTTGAACCAGGAAAAGTTGGGCCGGTATTTTTGGAAGACTATTTGGAAGGAAAGAAGGAAGAAAGGGGGGGTAGGAGGAGAGAAAGAAGGAAGGAAGAAAAAGCAAAGGAAGGAGTAAAAAAAAAGGAGTTATGAAGGAGGGAAGAAGGAAGAACAAGGAAAGAAGGAAGGAGGAAGGAAAGGAGGGAAGGGGAAGGGGTAAGGGAAAGAGAAGGGGAAAGGAAACAAGGAGGAAGGGAGGCAGGGAGGGAGGAAATCTAGAAAAGAGCATTGGTGACATAGGGACAGACAGGAAATTTAGTACAATAGTAGGAAGAGGGACAGGTCCCCCCCCAAAGCTAAATCCTCAGTATTTTTTTTACAGAACAACTGCTTGGCTGACTCGATTCTGCTCTTCTCTGCCTTCTCTGCTTCAGCGGATGCCCTTTTCTTCATGCATTTTTAATCATTCTCTTTTCTCTGACTTCTTCCTATCTAAGCCTCTTCTCCTCCATTTCTAAACAAACAAAACATTACATAAAACGAATAAACAAAAAAATATAAACAAGCGAACCTCTTCCTAGTAAATCGCATTTTCCAATCACAAGTAAAGATAGTTTTCAAAATTCTTTTTTAAATAATGTTTTGAGTTTTAATTTGTTTTCTCCTACCCTCCCCAGGAGAGCAAGCAATCCAATACGGGTTACATGTGTGCAGTCATGAAGGAAAGCTCCCCTTAACCCTTCTAATCCAGTTACAATTGTCCTCAAATCTTTCTTCTCTCTTACTAAAAAGCTTTTCCTGAAATAAGTTTTTGATTGATGTCACCGCCAAGCTCCTTGAGAAGGTTGAGCCTCCCGCAGACCAGCACATCCTCACCAGCCCCTCACACTCTGTCCTGTTTCCCATGACTTTACCAAAATCATCATTTCAAAAATTATTAGTGACAAATCCAATGATCTCCTCAGTGGCGGAATATAACGAATGACCTTCTTGTCAGTTCTCAGCCTCCGCTGTAACATTTGCCGCTGTGGACCGCTCTCTCCTGTTGAATACTAGGGCACTCCCAATTCTCTTTGATGACACTCCTCTCACTTTCTTCTTTGCTAGCACTGCCTCTCTTTAGCTTCTTACACTGGGGTTCTTTATTTATTTGGCTCACACCTTCCCTCGCTGCCCTATTGCTCTCGGAAATGTCATTCATTCACATGGGTCCAATTACCAATATCATATATGTAATTTCTAAATGTCCAACCCTATCCCTCAGCTTCCAAGTGGCACACCAGGAAATAGGTATGTCAATAGCACTTTGAATTCAACCTCTCCCCCACTTAATTTGTGTCTTCTGCCCTACCTCGGTTCTTCCTTTTGACTTCAGTACTTCTGTCTATGGTACAGTCAGGTATCCACATCACACACCAATTTCATCATATGCATGGCATGACCAGAATAATGTGATGTAGGAATATATACAGAATAAATTGAGATGTAAATTATTCAAGATAAAACACAAATAAATTATTTTCTCCAGATAATCACTGTTTTATTGATAAGTGTTTCATCTATTCATTATTTGAAAACAATGACATCAGCCTTCCCAATTCTCCCTAAGGGCTCCAATGGACTTTTATTAACCCACTTATAGTTTAAAAGAAATCTGATTATCACCTTAATAGGCTCTATCCTTCAGAAAATAAAACTTTGGAGACTTAATGATTTAGAAGTAATTTAGTAACATAAAAGTCATTTTCAACATTTTATAAATGCATATTTCTCATTGTGAAGGGTTTAGTGGGATTCTTAAATATTGTTGCATCCAACCTTCCATCTAAGTGTGTTCTGTCTTTTTGCTTTCTAAACATCACACTTATTTGCTACAAATAGCAGTACATCGGGGATTTATAATTAATGTTATCATCATAGCATGTTTCTGCAAGAAACAGTACAGGTTTATTGGATGAGGATTATGGGTACAGACGAATTGTGATTTCTCTTAGGTCACAGTGCTAGGTGATTACACATGTAGGTCTGGAAGTTTCCTATCTCCTAAGTTATACACTTATGAAATGATATCCCAAGAGGCAGCAGACAGTTAAAATGTAAACAAGTTCTAAAGGAAATTGGATAAATTCATGGCAACAGATACAGATTGGTGTGTTCAAGGAAGGTGAGAACACTTGAAGCTACATGCATAACCTTTTGAGGTGTCCTTATCAATAGCAACTATGATCTCCCACAAAATTTCTCTTAGTGTCATCAGCATAGGCAGATTGAACACTTAACATGCAAAGCATCAGTCTGAGTCAATATGGTATGCTTGATTTTGTTCTTGTTAAAAAGTTGTTATTTCTATATTTGTATATGTGCACATCTATTTATATATAAACACACATCTATATGCATACACACATACATATAATATTATTTTCACATAGTTATCCTACTCTATACTTCTCTCATTTGCTAGTCATCTCTTAAAATATCTTAAATTATTTAAATCAAAATATTTCAAATTATTTAAATATTTTAAATAATTTAAAATATCTTAAAATATATTAAATAAAAAGATAAGAAAAAAAACCAAAACCAAGTCACATATTGGAAAGATATCTTATGTTATATGCAATTTTCACACATTTTATTTTCTTGGGGAAAAAAAAAATCTTTTCACAATGTCTTCTGCTAAATCTGTTCTTACAATGTCAGTTTTCAGTGTCCATAACCTCCGTGCTTCCTGATACACTTGTTTTGGAATGGAACCAATATAAAATCCTAAAAGTGATTAAATCAAAATTTCCTTTCTTATCTAACAATTTATATGAGTGGGTACTTCTTTTGAGAGATTAAATAAGGGGATATATGAGCTTAGTTATCAAGGTAGTCCACATCTAGTTCTCTAAGAACAAAGTAAATCATGGGTCAATTAAAAAAAATATGAATTGCATAATACATAGGTGGCTACAGTTAAATGACCACTGAATCAGAAATGTGACAGGAATATCAGCTAGCCATTTACCCTGATGGTCCATGAATTCCTTCAATGAGTTGACATGATTCTAAGAGGGAGGAGCAGGAACCGTACTTTAAATGTCATTGATTCTTTCATTTGGAAGAGCTTAAAGCACCCTGAACATAAAGTTTTATCACTCATTTACACAGGAACTGAAACAGAAGCAGTCTTTTTATGTGCCCTACTCAAAACTAGCAGGAACAGTTCCAAGAAATGTTTTTAAGAGTCTAAACTTCCCAAAAAAAGTGAGTCTAAGTTGACAGAGAAGGGGCCTTAGAGTCAGGAAGACCTTGGAGGCTTACTGGCTGTATGGCCCTGGGCAAGTCAATTCCCCTCAGTGAACCCCTACACAACTCTCTGAAGAACAATTGCTAAGCATTAATATAGAGAGTTTCCTAACAGGTGAGACCCCTTTATCCATGGAAGAAAAGGTCCTGAACAAACAAAATTTGCCAAATCTACATTAAGATGCAGATGGGAGTGATAGAAATCCAAACAAATCAACAGCATCACATTATTATGTTATGTTGAGCCACTGAGAACACATATTTCATGTTTTAGTCTAAAGACAGATATTAGCAATGCTGCTTCTCCAAGAAAAAGCTGATTACATCCCAAGTAACATCATAACTTTAATTTATGCATTTAACAAATGTATTTTAAATGCAATTGAATTCTTTCATCAAAGTCACATAATGCAAAATCTCTGATACACAAGGAGAGCAGATTGCACTTCCATCCACAAATACACACACACACACACACACACACACACACTACAACCTTTAGTTTAAGTAAACTATAACATTATCATTTGTTAATAGTCTTGGTTTCTCTTCAACCTCACTGATTTCTCTCCTAAAATGGGGGGGGGGGGGGCCTGGGGAGTGTTGCAAAGTTATGTTGCATTTTTCCAAGGATATGCTTTTGAAAAGTGACACGTAAACTAATTATCTGTAAAGGATGATACATCTTGGTGCAGTAGCTATGACACAGGTCCTGAAGTCAGAGAACCTGTATTCTAATCTTGGCTCTGATTCTTACTACTTCTGTGACCTAAGGCAACACATTTAACCATCAGTTTCCTCACTTGTAAGAAAACGAGGTTTGGGCCACCTCTAGGTTTTTCTGTTGTTCAATCACTTTTAAAGTAGGTTCTGGATCCTGTGTGACCCTATTACCAGTTTTCTTGGAAGAGATACTGGACTGGTTTGCCATTTCCTTCTCTAGCTCATTTTACAGATGAGGAAACTGAGACCAACGAATTAAGTGAGTTGCCCAGGGTCACACAGCTTGCAAGTGTCAGAGGTTGGATTTGAACACAAGTCTTCCTTACTTGAGGCCATTGCTTAATCCACTGCCACATAGCTCCCCACCTCCTAGATCTAGGATCCTACAAATTAACTCATCTTAAGCACCCTCTCGAGTTGAAAGGGGTCTTTCTGTCATGGAGCCCTTTTGAGGTTTGGGTTTTTTTATGTTCTTCTAATTAGTCTTGTGAAGTTTATGGATTTCTCCCCAGAGCAGTGTTTTTAAATGCATAAAGTAAAAGGATTACAAAGGAAACTGATTATATCGAAATAAGGCTATTTTTTTTCTAAAATCACAGACCCCCAAATTAAGAACCCTTGCAACAGAGGAACCCCAAAGAATTTCTGAAGTGACTCATATTGTCATGAAAAGAACTCTAGTATCATAGTATTCTTGTGAAACATAATCATGCTCCAAAAATGCACGTTTCTGTACCCGTTTTTTTTAAATTTAATTTATTAAATTTTTTTTTGAGTTACATATTTTCTCCCCGTCTTTCCCCCACCCACCACCCCAAAACAGCCATCCCAGTGTTTCCCCCCTCCCCCAGTCTATTCTCTCCTATGTCACCTTTTGGTAGGGCATGGAATGGATCTCCCAACTGCAGTGCCTGTGTATCTCAAGTTCCAGTTGGATGTAGTCAATAATAATAATAATAACTGCATATATATATATATATA
>JAQQSU010010107.1:0-12512 GCA_028627135.1 Pseudochirops cupreus | reverse complement strand
CTCTGCTCCTCCATCCAGCCGCCCCCGGGGCACAGCCGTGGCTTCAGGCCAGGCTGGTTTCGGTTCGCAGTGTTGATATGGTTCCTCGTAGCTGAGCTCACTTTAGTGGGAAGTATCTTTGTGTGCATTTTGGAGTTCTAGGATTGGTTTAGAGTCCTGTTTTATGGGTATTTTGGGGTGGCTATGTGAGAGCTGCGATATGTTGCTGCTGCTATGCCACTATCTTGTCTCCGCCCCCTAGTTTTTTTTTCTATGACGTTCTTCACATTTTCTTTCATATTTTCTTTTTTTTAAAAATGGATTTGTTTATTTACTTTTCATTTACAAGATTCAGTTCCACAATCCCTTGAGTTTCAAATTTTCTCCTCACTCTTCCCCTCCCCCCATGATAGCATGCAATCAAGTATAGGATCTGCAAATACTTTCACATTGGACATTAGTCTCGTTGTATAGAAGGGTTGTAACCAGTGGAGTGAACAATGGGAAAAAAGAAAGAGAACCAAACATGAAAAAGAACGATAGCATGTAGATTGCTTCAGTCTCATTTAAACTCTGTTCTTTCTTGATCTTTCTATGAATGTAGATATCTCCTTCCATTCTGAGACTTGTAGAGTTGTCTTGTAACTGTGCATTGCTGAGCAGAGTCCAATTTATGAAAATTGGTCATCACACATACAATGTGTCTGTGATCATGCACAAATTTTTCCTGGTTCTGCTCTTCTCACTTAGCATCAGTTTATATACGCCTCTCCAGGTGAATATGAAAACCATCTCCTCCCCATTTCTTATAGCACAATAGTGTTCCATTACATTCATATACCACAACTTGTTCAGCCATTCCCCAATAGATGGCCATCCGCTTAATTTCCAGTTTTTTGCCATCACAAAGAGAGCTGCAATAAATATTTTTGTACATGTGGGTCTTCCTCCCACTTGTATGATCTCTTTGGGATACAACCCCTGAAGTGGTATTGCTGGGTCAAAGGATATGTAATTATTTATAGACCTTTGGGCAGTTCCAGATTGCTCTCCAGAATGGTTGAATCAGTTCACAACTCCACCAATAATGCATTAGTGTTCCAATTTTTCCACATTTGTCATTTTCCTGTTTTGTCATCTTAGCCAATCTGACTGGTGAGATGTGGTACCTCAAAGTTATTTAGATTTGCATTTCTTGAATCAATAGTGATTTAGAGCATTTTTTCATATGCTTATGGATATATTGAATTTCTACCTCTGAAAATTGCCTGTTCATATCCTTTGCCCATTTATCAATTGGTGATCTTTCATATTTTCAATCTTTTGAATCTGTTTTTATTGTGTCTTAATGTCTCTTGGAGTCATTATCTTCCAGTTAGTCAATTTAGATTTTCAAGGAGTAAAACATTCAATGCCATTTTATACAAATTTTACCATTTGACCAATTCTGATTTTCAGGAGTTATTTTCTTCATTTTTGTATTCCTTTTACCGATTTTCTGTTCATAATTTTCTTGTGTATTTCTTGTTTCTTTTTCCAGTTTTTCAAAATTGTTCTTATTTTTATTTTTCAAATTTTGTTGTCATTATTTTATCTTATTCTTAAGCTTTTCTATGAATTCTTGTTGGGCTTGTGTCTAATAGCCATTTTTCTTTGAGATTTTTCTTACAGATATTTTCAAGTCATTGTCTTCTTCTGAGATTATTCCTTAAGCTTCCATCTTACCATAGAAGTTTTATGGTTAAGTTCTTTTTTTTATTATTATTGGGTCATATTTCCAATTCATTTCTTGACAATGCATTTTATGTTTCTGTTTGTCTCCCCTCACCTCTGGGCATACAGTGATGTCTAGCTTGAGCTCTGTCTTATGTACTTCTGTTACTTTCACAGCTTGGTTTGGGGACCTATATATTTTGATGCTTCCAATGTGATGTGAAATTCGTTCATTGTCCTCTTTGTTTGCACTCTTGAATTTAGAAAGGTAAGGTACTTGCTTCCTTGTGAATGCAAGTATTCTTCTTTACCCTGATATTGTGTTCCAGCACTGGATGATGGGTGATGGAGTTGCCAAATGGAACCTGATCCCCCATCCAGTGCTCATTCAGGGGTCCTCTGGGATATTTTTCTGCCCAGATTTTTAGTCCCCCTACCATCTCTGGGTTATGGGCTACTTCTTACCAATACCTCTGGTGCCACTCTTGGGGCTACACTCACAACCAGTCTCTACCTCAGGGTACACAGATTTTGCTTTCTGTCTTCCTAACCTTCCCTTAGACCAGAGTCAGGAAAATTATACAAGGAAAAAACTCAAGACTTCAAGACTTTGATTAATAATTATTTGCTCAACCCAAATAATAAACTGGAGAAGGCATCATTTAACCCACAAAGATGTTAAACTACCTAACCCTCAATCTAGCTGAAAGCATGTACCTTTGGGATGGGAATTCAAAGTTTTTGTTCAAATCTTTTTGGAAGAACATTGAATTATATTCCTATTTTAGAGGTTATCAAGTTGAAGGTATTCCCCACTTGATGTAATGAGATGATTATAGGTGTTTTGTTTGGACCAGTATATAAGCCACTGCTGGGCTCCTGATCTTTTAATGTGACCATGCCAGATGGCATTGTATTAATTGGGTGTCACAGAGACTAGAGCTGCCTCCTAATGATTGCTGATTATGAATCAACCACCCCTCATTGTTGTCTATTAAAAAAAAAGCTGATTTTTCTCTCTGGTTCTCACTTGAGGATTTCCTTTTTGCTTTTTTTTCCTTTTGATATTTTTTATAGTGCAGTAAAGTAGGGAGGGAGGAAAGGATTTTCTTTCTTTCCCTCTCTTCTCAATTCCAGCAGAAGTGGTGACTTGTACATATGATGGTTGTGAATATGTGCTAATATATGACTTGAGAAGAAAAGTCCTGAGAATGGGCCTTTCTTTTTCAATATATGGTAATAGCTAGGACACTGAGAAATTTCCTGCATAAACACTTGTCAGATGTAGACATATGGGGTATTATTCAACTAAGAGGAAATTATTAGCTTTGGTAATTGCCTCATGTAAATCCCCAAGCTTACGAGCTAGAGTTTAAGGATTTAGACACCAAATGAGAAAATTCATGCTGCCATGGGCAAGATAATAGAGCAGGGAGTCTTACCATTTTTATGTCATATACAACCTTGGCATTTGGATGCAACCTATGAACCCTTTCTCATAATAATGTTTTTAAAATACTTAAGTTGAAATACATAAGATTACGAAGGAAACCAATTGGAATCCAGTTACCTACCTATCTTAAATTTCCTGAACAAGGCAAGAATCCCTATTATAGAGGAAGAAGGACAATCCACATAGTTCTTGAATAGAGTTATACTTGGAGAGTGTAGCCAGAGTTATTCCTATTAAGTGTATCTACCAGGAAGGAGATTTCTTGTTCAACACCCCCCACAGTGCCCAGAAGCAGTCTAATCAAAAGATAATGAATGCTCTGAGTATAGAAGAGGTTATTATATATAACTAAGTGAGAAAGCAATATTTCACAGTAATGTAAAAGCATCTCTCCAACAATAGATTGAAGTTCATTTCCTTTCTGAGGGAATGGTAGTAAGCTGATGGATTTCTTTATATGCATTTCAGCATCAGGCAATGGATACATATTTTGTTTCTTTTATAATTTCTGTGAGGGGGTAAATAAAAACTTTTACATACCCAATGCACAGGTAGTGACTTTGGGTGTCTTTTCGGCAATTATAAATTTCCCATTTTTGTTGAAAATCAAGACATGAAATCTACCATCAGTGTATTAGGAGATTTTATTGGAGAAATCCTAGGCGAAGGCCATAATCCAAAGGAGAAACTGATCTTCCTTGTAATATTCACTGTATCAGACTTATTCTGTGAGAGCACAGATTCCTGAGGAATTCTGGGCCACACAGATTATGTTCCTAAAGTATATATGATTTTCTATCATCTTCCAGGTCATTGAAATTAATGATTTTTCTCATTTGTCAAAAATTATAGAAATATATGTATGTGTGTATACGTATTTATCGAGAAAGACAAACAAAACCAAATCCATATTCTTATAACAAAGAAATAAGAAGCCTATTCAATATTTTAAAAAGCCATGAAATCTAAATAGTAGTGAACTTCAAAGAAAAAATGCACATCATTTACTAAGATGTAGATAGATACTTTGCACTAGAGATATTTTTCAAACATGAGAATGGAAGTGTTTCCTTCAAATATGGGGGAAAAGTAGAACTGATAATAAAATAAAGTTTCCATAATTAAAAAAATATTTAAGGGGATTTGTGGGTTTCTTTTTTTTTTCATTAATGGTCAGACCATATAATTTCCTAAGTTTAAAATGTATTTGAATTCCATGTTATGAACTGAACTGAATCTGTAGGGATTTAGGTTAGGTTAGCAAATATCAATTCCTTGGTCCTAGGAAATAAGCTGGAAATGATCTGCTACTGAATTTTCTAGCTCTAAAGTGGTTTTCATAAGATAGTTTGATGAGTAAATGAATCAGAAAATTGAGGAATATATTTTCTTTAAATTACATAGATGTCATGATCAGAGTGAAGTCAAAACATTTGGATTAGAATTCAGATCTGAAGTAAAGAGTATTCAAACCAAATAATTTTCAAGGGTTGAACAAAACCTCAAGATCTGTCATTCCTAGCTAAGGTTGGGGGAATGAGATGAGGAAGAAGGGTAGTGGACAGTGTATTAGAGTGCAGTTCACCCAAACCAACTTCTTCATTATTCTCATAAGGAAACTGGACGCCAGAGAGGTAAATGTATTTGCTTGAGTAGCAGAATTAGCATTTGAATTCAGGTCTCTTGAATATTTTTGTATATCTTGTCCCTTTTCTGGTTGGGTCCCAGGAATTCTGCAAAACAGCTGTGCTATTTTTAAAAACCCTGTGCTAGATTATCAGAAGGAAATGATACAATAAAAGTAAAATGTCTAATCTGATTACGAATTATGCATTTTATGCAACCTAAAAATCAAGTGATTTTAGGCCAAATATTTACCATTTGTGAATTATTCTTCAAAAAAAGTTATTAAATAATTTCTTACAAATAAAGTACCAGGTGTCTCTTTGATCAGAGGCTTCTACCTAATCTGAAGGAACTATGCATACTTTGGTCAATTTTTCATCTCTGGCTCCTTAACTCCACTGAGAAAATCTAGGAACTTCACTGTATAACACCACCTAGATGTTGAAATAAACTGCCATTCCCTACAAGAAATCATGAAATTCACAAAACTAAAAGAATCATTTTTTTTATCTGTAGAATGAAAAAAAACACCAAACAGAAATCAAGAAGAATTTATTCTAAATAACATCAAGGAACAAGCAAAGCATCCATAGAGCAATGACAGCCTAAGTCACTTATAATCATGATATAGCTAGACCTTCCAAGAGTCTGTGGAAGGCCTCTAGCATGCCAGTGGATGCTTTTTGGGTTTCTTTCTTTCAGTATTTTCTTGATCTATAAATGGCTATCTGCTTCCAATTGGCTGAATAATTTCCCTGTGTGATTTCTTGAGGTATAGTTTCCTTTTTCGTGAAAGCTTATAATGTTCAGATTTTCATTTCTCATTATGTCATCAAGTTCAGTGTTCTTCTTCTGCTAATCTTCCATGTATTATTTCAATCATTTCAATATGTTAACTTTTTTCCTTCCATTTCTTTATTTTCACTTTTTGACTTTATTCTTCTTTTTCAGAGAACCATTTGTTTTGTAAATATCCATTTTTTCCTAAAGTTCTAATCTCTTCTTAGATGCTTATTCCTTCCTTAAGACCACTAATTTATATACTTTTTCACTGATATTCTTTAATTTCTCTTTTGAATCAGTTTGAAAATTCATGAGTCATTACACTGTCATTTCGGCTGGTCTTAAAGAATTTGTTGTAATAACTTCAGATGGTTTTTTTTTCATTCATTTTTGTTTTTTATGAAGTGCTTGTTCATTGCTCTTCTTTATATATTTGTATATGTTGTATATATTATATATTCCTTTCATGATTTTCTTGCATCATTCTTATTTCTCTTCCCAATTTTTCCTCCACTTCTCTCATTTGGTTTTCAAAATCCTTCTTAAGCTGATCTATGGCTTTTATGCAATCTTCATGTTTCTTGGAAGCTTTTGGTGTGGGAGTTCTGATTGTGTTGTCTTCCTCCCATTCCATGCTTTGATCCTTCTTGTCCCCAAAGAAGGAATCAAAAGTTCAGTTGCTGTTCTTACTTTGCTTCTTTTGCCTGCTCATGTTGGCCAGTCAATGACTTTTTAGCTCTGTGGAACTCTGCTTCCAGAGGGGAAAGCTCTGTCTCAAATCACTGGGGCTTTCCCAGCTGCCAGAGCTATTAGGGGGCTGTTGTTTTTTGCAGCCCCCACCAACTTTGGCTCACTGAAAATACACCCCAGGACCACCACCCAACACCACCATCTGGATCCAGGCTGCTCAACACAAGAGCATTTGGCCTCTAAATGATCGCTTGCCCCCCTCTGCAGTTTGCAGGCTGAGAGCTCTGAAGCAGCTACAAGGAGGTGGCTGCAGGGCCGCCACTTCTGTTGCTTCCTTGCCATGGAGGCAGTTTGGCCAGACCGCTTTTCTCCCCCAAGTTTAGCTGAGTTCCACTGTCCTTTCATTTAGTCCTTGTTTCTTATGGCTTGATAATTCTGGAAACTGCCACCACTGCTGGTGATCCACTCTCCTGAAGGTTCCAGCTGCAGCTCATCCTGGCCACCATGGGGCCATGCTGCAGTTTCAGGTTGGGCTGGTTTTGGCTCCCAAAGCTGAGATGATCCCTTCCTGCAGAGCTGCATTCAGTGGGAGGTATATTTTTGTGAGTTTTGAAGCCTTACAATTTGTTTAGAGTCATATTTTATGGGTATTTGAGGTGGCAATGTGGGAGCTGAGGTACTTTGCTGCTCCTATGCCACCATCTTTGCTCTGCCCCCTATTATATATTATTTATATATTCATCTTTTGGCAAATTTTTAATCTGTTCTCATTAATCACTTGACCAACTTCTCCTTGGCATCTTTGTTATAAACTTCTTTCTCATGGATCCTATTCCAGCATTACAGTGCTTTAGAGTTTTCATGTCTTGGCATGGATACAGTTCTTTCTAAGTCCAGTTCTGCATAATGAAGAACTACCACCTGTAGTTTTACTCTTGTATAAATATTGCAGTCTTTGCCCCACAAAAATTTTGAGGGTTTAGGAACCTTCTTTCACCCTCATCTCCAGGTGGGTGAGATTGAGATATGATAATTATACAACTTAATGTCCTTTTTCTCTTAGGCCATTGAAAAATGTTCCAACTCATCTATAAGCTCAATGTTAGACAAACTTTCTTCCAATTGTTTCTTAGGTCCCTGGGAGTCTTCATTAGGGGAGACTTGGTGGGGTTATTCAAATTATCTGAGGTTGCTACCAGCTCTACCTGGGAGAGGAAATTTTACATTTCTAGGGAAATATTTGAAATGGGGAAAGTGGAAGAAGAAGAAGAAAAAATAACAATTCCTTCTAACAGGTATTACAGAATGATAGAAAAAAGTATTGACTAAGAATTATTTAATCAGCATATTTTGACATAGAAAATTTATTTAAATTTGTATTTTGAACATTTAAACTTGGAAAATCATTCAAATAGCTATTCTATCCAGATCTGTGTTCTTTCTTATATCCCATAACTAATAAATGAATATGAAATTATCAATAAATCAATTTCTTAAAAAAAACTCATTCTAACCATGAAAAGAACAATATTAGATTCTAACTTTGGCCAGTACATGGGAATGTTTTATATTCTATACACTGGGCATTATAATATTCTTTGTTAAAAATATTTTATCTTTCTGTACTTGTATATGTAGGCATATTATAAATAGTATACATATATCTCAACATATATTTATATGTGTATATATACTGAAAGAGGGAGAGAGAGACAGACAGAGATAGAGACAGACAGAGAAACAGAGAGAGAATTTCTAGGAGCCCCAGATTTACCTTTGTATGTGACCTTAGGCAACTGGTTTCATCCACACTTCCAGGCTTCAGTTTTCTCACTTAAAAAAATAAAAAGTTGGAATATATATTAACTAAGTTTTTTTTTTCCAGTTCTAAAATTCTATTATTCCTTTTATGTCTCTTTGTTCTCTCCCTCCTCATTTCATCCTCTTCCGTTGTAGTTCTGCCAAATCTTTAATTAAAAATAATAGAAAAATCAAAAAGTTTGAAGGTAAAAAGCTCATTTCCCATTTTGGTACCTGTCTTTCATGAAAACATAGTTAGCTGAGGATGCAGGGAAGAGTTTTTTGAGGAAGAAAATGGAGATTTGATTATCAGGGAAGATTTCAAGATTGCAAACACAAGTTTTTGTCAAAAAGACACCCAAATTAAAGGAGATAAAATATATTTGATGAATGATTAGAAGAATATTTGAAAATCTATATCTTACTGAGGTATTATTCTGCATTTATTCACCTCCTTCTAGGGTAGTGCTGCGCTTTATATTTGGGTAATTTGTACAGAATTTAAATCAAGGTAAGAAATAAATCCAGAATGTTGTAAAGAGAACATGGGCTCAGATCATTTAAACCTTTTTCCTTGCTTTCAATTAAGTTTAAACCTTTAAATTATATTACTTACAACAAAACATTTTGGTATAACATTTTTACGATGGAAGATTTTAAAATAAATGATTATATTATACAGGTAAAAATAAAAATGAGAAATCTATTCCAGCAGTCTTTATTGCCATTAAAGGCATTGTAGAAATAAATGAGCCAAGAAATAGAAAATTCATTGTATGTCACTAAATAGATATTTTGGAGAGTTCAGAGTTATCAAGAAATATGACAGCACATAGAGCTGAATCTGAAATAGATGGAACAGTTAAATGGTCTAAATACCAGGGATCAAACCTACAAAGATCATAGAGACGAATTAATGTTGGTAAGTTTTTGGAAGTCTGCCCCCTTGTGGTTAAAATAGAGTGATTGTGGACATATGGCAGTTCTTTTGGACAGTTTTTACTATTTATATTGGCTTAGCTAATAATGTTATTTGTGGAATTTAATTGCTTAGATAACCCCAAACCAGAAATTTCCAAATTCATTATTGTTTATTTTTTTCTGTAGATACAGCTTTTGGCCATGTAATAGTTGTTTATTTAAACAGAACTATTTTATTTCTTCTTTAAAAAAAACAAGACCTTATCCAACCAACTAAAATACAAGAATAACTTGTCATATGCTCCCCAAAGTCAAATACAGAAGGAAAGGTCTAGATAAACTAAAATATTTACAGTAGCAATTTTTTGAGGTAACAAAAAACTAGAAACAAAAGGAGTACCCATCTTTGAAAGATATTCATACTTTTATTAATTGCAATAACCAATTTTAGTCCATGAGAACAGATAAAATATAGCGAGGTGGTACAGTGGATAGAACAAGGGAAAAGGATGGAATAAGCATTTTTGCATAGTGCCTACTATGTAGTCTATCCACTTTATCATCTAAATGCCTCATAGAGGTAGTTGCCAGGTAGAGTGTAGGACGTGGGAGTCAGGAAGGCTCTGAATTCAAATACAGACTCACTTCTGTCTGCTTCAATTTCCTTACCTACAAAATGAGGTTAAATAATTCCTACCTTATTCAAGATTGTTGTGAGGATGAAAGAGAAATCAAACTTGTAAAGCATTTTGTAAAAGTTCTGTAAATGCTAGTTATTATTTACAATCTTCAATATGATAAGCATCATTAAGTAGAGAGGTTGAAAACATGGAAATATAATAACTGATACTGTTAGACACGATTGTTTTGTTTAATAGTATTGCTCACCTTTTTCTATTTTACTGCAGAGGGTTGAATTAAAATAATTACATTGGGATGTAATTATGATGTAAGAATAAGTTATTAATAAAATATTTTAAAATTGTGTTTTACTATGAATGTTGGGCCATAATTAACTAAATACATAATTAAAAGAATAATATAACCATTAATAGTATGAATAATAAAACATTACGGTATCAATAGATTTTGAAAAAAAGAATTTATTTCTATGAGAAACTCCAGAAATCAGATGAACTTTTCTTCACTATAATAAATAGTATTCATCTAAATTCAAGAGCAAACATTATATTTAAATAAGATCAGAAATTATTCAAGGATGTCCATTATCACCATTACTATTTAACACATACCTTAATACTAGGATGCTTCCAAATCTAATCTCTCATCCTACATTTCTTACATATGTACAAATACATATACAAACAAATCTATACTTTGAACTCATCCTATAATGCTACTCAAAATTATACTATATCATTTTCTATAAATGCTGTCTATGCATCACAATTTTGTTAGCCAGATGCCCTTTTTTTGAAACCTTCCTACAATTTTCTCACTATATTTCCCCCTGACTGAAATGTCTTTTCAATTTCTCTCTACCTCTTGATATGACTCACCCTTTAAGATTCACCTCTAGTTCTTCCTCTTGTGGGAATCATTGACTGCCTATATCACCTTGGGCGAGTCACTTCATTTCTCTGGAGCTGAGTTTCCTCATCTGTAAAATAAAATGGTCAGATTCAATGATCTCCAACCTTCATTTTAGCTCTAACTTCATGATCATATGACTTAAGACTTTCCTAACCATTCTAGAGCACAGTTATCCTTATTATCCCTATTTCCTCTGAATTCTTATCTCATACTTATCTTTTGCACTTTTCATAATCAACTTATAAAATCCTTTACATTGTGATTTAAAATGTCTCTCGTGTGATAGTTATCCCTTAAAGTATATATTAGATGGTTTTGTATCTTGATAAATTATACTTTTTTTATGTCCTGCAACAGAACCTTACAGAAAAATGGAAGTGGGTAGACATTTGTTAATTAATTAGTTGACTGGCATATAAGCATTTTGCTTTGCCAATATTTTTCCTTAAATGTTTACTCTTGATATCATATACTAGTCATGGTGGAAGGAATATTACTTTGAATTCTAGGAGTCATGACTAATAAAGATCAGTGATATGATAAGAACGAAGGATAAAAGGTGGATAGCAAAATTATGTCCTTGATAACCTTCCAACCTTCCAACCCATGTCATTTATCTACTCAGGAATAGCATTTATATAAGAAGTACTTCATTTATATTTATTAACACTTCAAATAAATCAAAGGTCCTCATAACAAAAAAACAGCTAAGATTAATTGTGCTGATTGGATGGGGAATGTTGTCAAAGCTATTCGACTTGACAAAGTTACAGAAAAGCAGGGTTAAAATTCTCAGTGGCTTGTAACTAACCATGTTGAAGTTTTCTGTTCTGAAGCCCTGTTGTGCTGCAGTAAGGCAAGAAGGAAAAAGAAAACTTTTTTTTTTTATTTAGTGATACCATATACATACATACATACATACATATGTACAGTGAAAAACTATTGTTAATACTCATTATTTTGGAGATTCAGAGCTTCCCCCAGCCCTCTTTCTTCCAAAGTCCTGACTTTAAATTCAATTTTTCTTAAGAGGGACATTACTGATAATGAGATTGCATGTATTCTCCTTATCCTAGTCAGCCCCCCACCCAAGTTAGAAAGTAATATAATCTAAGGTAGGGAAACCCATTGTGTTCTACTCAAGCTTGAGTGGAAACAGACTCTTTTGTCTAGATAGCCCAAGGTGGGGAGTTTTTCTGGTATTGCTGGGAGAGGTTTGATATAGCTTATGATTGGAAGGAGTCTGGTATGGTTGGAAGGGATCTGATGTAGAGATATTTCCTCTGTAGAAAGGGAAAATGATAACATTGGGGTGGCATCAGCCCCAAAGTTGTTCACTCTAACCTATTCTAGAGTGATTCCTATGCATGTATGCTGCTTGCTTTGAGACAAATAAATAACAGACAAAACTTAATTCTGTTTCTTTTTCTTAAACTTGGCAGTTTGACCATATATATGTACATACACACCTATATATGCATGTACATGCATGCACACACACTGATATGTCCACACATGCATATATATGTATACTCACCTGTGTGTATATTAATATATGCTCAGTAAGGTAAAATGTTTAAATTATGATGGTTCTGAACATTGAGCTTCAGTTTTATGGTTTATCTTTCAATAAAGTCATGTAATAAAATGTATTTACATACACTTTTATCTGGCAGGCTGTAATAGTAATCAGTTTAGCAAGATACTTAGCACTTAGTATTAAGTGTGGAAAGTGCAAACTTTGTCCCACTGTTGAGAAGGCATGAACTCTCCTGTTGATGTGGAAGAAGGGGATTGGCTGAGGTGTGTACATAAGCTCCAGAGACAGACAGACAGACAGAATTTGAATGCTGCTCCTGCTGAAGGAAGAATTGTGGAGACTGAAGCCGGCTGAGACAGAGAGAGAGAACTGGAACACTGCCCCTGGTGAAGGAAGAATCCTGGAGACTGAAGCTGGCTGAGAGAGAGAGAGACAAAGAGAGGGAGAGAGAGA
>JAQQSU010010106.1:0-12512 GCA_028627135.1 Pseudochirops cupreus | reverse complement strand
ATTCCTTGCTCCCCTTTTCCATGTGAGTATCTCCCTCTACGTCCATCCCTACGTCCATGGCCTGCTCTGAGGTTTGCTCAGTCCATATCTATCATCCAATCAAAATTCTGGCAGCTGTTGCCTAGAGACCTCCAGGACACTCTCCTTCCTCCCTCCTTCCCTCCAAGAGTTCAGTGCCTGGCTTGAGGCCTTTCCTTCCCACTTCCTGCCCTCATAGTAGGGGACTTTAGCAAACATTCCTGCTTCCCTTCAAGCACCCCAACCTTCAGCTTCCTCATCCTGTTCACTTCCTGCGACCTCTTCCTCCAGCCCACCCTTGAGCCTTGTCATCCCCCCCAATTCTCCACTTCCATATTCTGAAGTTATTTTATCTGATCACAATCTGCTCTCATTCTACCCCTCCCTCTGCTTGCAGCCCCCAACTCCATTCCTTATCAACACCATTACCTCCAATCCCTCCACCCTCTTTCCCTTATCAATCCTGCATTGCCTACACTTTCCTCCCTTCCCCATCTCCTCCCTTCCCCATTCACCCCTTGGTAAATCACCTTGAGTCTATACTGGAGTCTCTTGCCCCCTTATCCTATTGCCAATCTTGCTCTGCCAAGCTCTTTACTCCTTTTCACCATACTGGCTCACCAATCAGATCTGGAGAAATTCACCAAACCGTGCTGCTTGGGTCTGGCTCAAGTTCCCACTCTATATTCTCCAATGGCCCTCTGCCCCACCCCACCACTGCAACAAGGCAATCCCTTCAGGACTCCCACTCATCACAGTGGGTTTTCCAGTCCTTTCTATCATCCATCCTCAAAACCTCCAGGGTGGTAGGGGAGGCTTGGTGACACAGTGAATAGAGCATTGACCTGGAGTCAGGAGGACCTGAGTTCAAATCTGGCCTCAGACACTTAACACTTACTAGCCATGTGACCTTAGGCAAGTCACTTAACCCCAACTGCCCTGCCTTCCCCCCTCCAAAAAGCGAAAAAAACCAAACCCAAAACCTCCAGGGGGTATCTATCTCATCTCCTCCTGTGTGCCCTCTGGTGAGCAAAGAACCTTGCCTCGTATGTTACCAGAAAAAGGGAGATAGTTTGCTGGGAGATCCCTCCTTTCTTCCTCCTCAGTTCACATGTCTCAGATGCCTTCTCCCACTAGCTGAGGAAAGAACCCCAGTGGTCATCTTGTCCAATCCCCCTCATTTGATGGATGAGGAAACTGAGGCCCAGAGAGATTGATTTATCCAGGGTCCCCTATAATGTCATTGACTTAGAGTTGGGAGGGACCCCATTGGAGGAGCTGCCTCATTTTACAGAATTGGAAACTGAGGCCCCAGAAGGAGTGATCTGTCTAAGGTCCAGAGCTGTGCTGAAGCTCTCTTTGAATCAGTTCACAAGAGCTGATTGTTCAGTTTTCAGTGCGATTGTGAAAATAGGCAAATGCTACAGATCAGAGCTTGCTTGTTTTGTTGATGGTCTCAACTTAAGAAAAGATGGAGAAAATATTAATACTGTGGATTAAACTTAAAAGTGTGTCATGGGACCCCCCACTTCCCCTCCAAGAGCTGGTTGTTAAACATGTACCAGCAGACCCTTGTCAAGGTCACACAGAGAATCACTGCTAGACAGCTAAGAGGGATTTCATAGGCCATTTAGTTCAACTCTGTCATTTTACTTTTTTCAGGGGGGAAGGCAGGGCAATTGGGGTTAAGTGACTTGCCCAAGGTCACAGGGCTAGTAAGTGTTAAGTGTCTGAGGCCAGATTTGAACTCAGATCCTCCTGACTCTAGGGCTGGTGCTCTATTCACTGTGCCACCTAGCTGCCCCGACTCTGTCATTTTAGAGAGGAGGAAACTGAATCACACATGGGATCTTAGGTCTAGAAGCAGGTCAGGTTGCGCATCATGTAGAACTCTGGACCTGGACTCAGGAAGACCTGAGTTCAAATGTGACCTCAGATACTTCCTAGCTATGTGGCCTTGGACAAGTCATGGTTTCTAAGCCTAGAATTAAAATGAACCTTCAGTGCTAACAACTCTAACCTCCTCATTGTACAGATAAGAAAAATAAGGCATGGAGACATTCAGGGTCACACCATCAGGAAGAGTCAGAGGTGGGCGTTAAGCTCGGGTTTTCCTGACTTTAAAGCTAGCTCTTAAACCAGCTTTAAACTAGCTCTTTAAAGCCCACACTACACCTTAAGTCGAAACCTCTGTGGCTTTTTAAAATAAGAGGCTTGGATGAGATTGATGGCCCCTTCAGACTTTTGACATGATTCTGTGAGTGATATAAAATGTCTCCCAAGGCTTTTGGAATGAGGTATTCGGGCAGATCTGACTTCATGGGCCTCCTGAATTCCCCCCATTGTCCCAGCCCATGGTGACTGGTGCACCCCTTCTTCCCATGGAATTCATTAAGTAACTAGTATTTGCTTTAGAAATATGATCTCCTTTGATTTTCACAACAACCCTGATCTCCATTTTACAATAGTAGAAACTGAAGCCAACAGGGGTGAAGGGACTTACCCAGGATCAAACAGGTAGGAAGTATCTGAGACTGGATTTGAACTCACTTCCTCACTCAAGGCCCAGTGCTCTATCCACCCAGCTGCCTCCTTAGAGTCCCCGGATGCCAAAGTTATTTTTTTTTTTTGCTTTTTGGTGGGGGGAAGGCTGGGTAATTGGGGTTAAGTGACTTGCCCAAGGTCACACAGCTAGTAAGTGTTAAGTGTCTGAGGTCAGATTTGAACTCAGGTCCACCTGACTCCAGGGCCGATGCTCTATTCACTGCGCCACCTTGTTGACTTGTGCCAAAAGTTTTTTAGCCACTGGAGGAGGTAGGATGAAGGATGATGTAGCTATGGTATATACATGTAGGGATATGAGTGATCATAGGTGCTGGTGGAAAATGAGCCACTAGATCTATTAACTTCCACTGACCCTTTGTGGGTTTGCTCATACATGGCAACCAGGGGCATCATATTAAGGCTGAAAAGAATCTTCTCAGTCTGACTTGGGCCAAGTCATTTACGGTTTTTCTAAGTGGAAACCCCCAACTACCTGAAGGGTCCCAGAAATATGTTAGGAGTAAAATGGAATGAGAGGAGGACTCCATATGGCAGCAGGAGAAATAGTAGTTCAAAAGACACATTTAGACAGCTGAGGTTGTGTGATTCTGCTGGCTGTTGCTAGCTGCCTGGTTAGGGGGTAAGACCACAGGGGTCAAAGCTAAATTCTCTCTCTGCATGGGAAAGGCTGCATGGCAGCTACTGTCCAGCAGATGGCAGAAGAGAGCAGCTCCACGGAGCCTGCAGAGGATGGTGGGCTACATGACTCCACTTTAGGGGAAGAAATCAGCTTGCTTAACGACATCCCAAGAGGACCTCAGTGTAGGTATGAGTTGCCCCAGGCACACATGTGCCCTGGCCACATTTTCCCTTCCTGTGTGCCCTTCTATATATATTCCATGTGTGCCCCCTCCTCACTCACACTCAGAGTGAGGGAGTTTACCCCTATGTGTCTGGGGGCTCTTTCTTATTTATTTTACTATATTGTTGGAACATTTTTTATTCTGCTTCTGGCTACTCTGTTTTCTATTTGGACTAATAAAATAAACACATCAATAGAGGCCTTAACCCTAATTCTGAGCTAGGTATCTGAATGGATGCTGACCGTGATATCCTGGGGGTAGTTTTCTACAAGGGGTTGAAATTTACCCCAATGAAGGTAGGGCCCACATGCAGGAGAAGCCTGGGGTCAAAACCTAACAAAGCACTTCCCCTATTAGGACTCAGTAACCCCATGTAAAATGAGAGTATGGTACCAGTAGAACCATAAAGTTACATCTCATGATTTTATGATTCTAGGTTGAAATGACCCTACTGAGTTTAGCTTTCTTCAGGGGAGCCAACCAGTCAGTCATCTTCTAGGGTGGCTGAGTTGGGAGGAAGGACAAATTCCCAGAGAGAGGGAGGTGCGGACTCCCCTTTGTTACTTCTCCCTGGTGGAAAACGGGCCACTAAATCCATTAACTCCCACTCACCCTTTGCAGGGTGGCAACCAGAAGGCTGAAAAGGTGGGTGAAGAAAGCCGGCCTTGGTCCCCCAGCAGAGGTGAGACAGGAGACTACTTTGGTCTCTGGGCAGTTGGAGCTGTGTGTTCCTCCAGTCAATATATGTGTTATGATTATTTATTAAGAGCTTATCATGTGCCAAGAACTTTGCTGAGTGCTGGGGATGTGAATACAAGCAGCAAGAAAGACAATTCCTGACTTCAAAGTGCTCACATGCGAATGGAAGAAAGAAGGGGCCCAGCAACACGGCAGAGAAGGCCTAGAGAGTTAGGAGTGTAGCCTGCAACGGAAAGAAGCCACAGGCCACTTGAGCGTCCTCCTTAACATGGAGCTTCTGGGAAGGAGCAGTCAATGAGAGGTGGGGAGAATATTTCCATGTGGCCCTTCGTACATTCCTCAGTCATCCCATGTCAGTGACTTTAACTTTCCCAGACCTGGTCCTACCAACACGCCATCATCAGTCACATCATTAGAAGCCTAGTACACACACCCAGGGAGCAGCCAGGTTCCACAGTGGAGAGAGTGCCAGGTGTTCAAATCTGACCTCAGACACTTACTAGTTGTGTGATCCTGGGCAACTCATTTAACTCTGTCTGCCCTGGTTTCCTCATCTACAAAATATGCATAGGGGCAGCTACATGACAGAGTGGATAGATCATCAGGCCAGGAGGCAGGAAGACTTCTCCTGGAGTTCCAATTCAGTCTCAGACACTCACTTGGAAGAAGGATCGTACTTTCTACCTGACCCCAGAGGGTAGAGCTGGGAGTGATGGTAGAAGGAAATTACCAAATAATCAGGGATGCCCCAAAGTGGGCATATTGGAATTTGAGTGGGAAGAGGCCAAAGTGAATCTCCTCTACAACATATCCAGCTGGGTTTGTTATCTCTGTTTAAAGGCCGCCAAGGAGAGGGTGCCCACTACTTCTTGAGCCAGCCCACTCCATGTTGGGAGGGCTCTCATTTCCAGGAAGTTTTTCCTGGATTCCAACCTAAATCAGCCTCATTGTAACTGCTCCTGGTTCTGTCTTCTGGGGCTAAGCAGAACAAAACTAATCCATAGTCCACAGCACAGACCTTCAAAGAACCGAACACAGCTCTCATGGCCCCCCAACCCCCCAAGTCTTAGCTTCTCCAAAATAAATATCTTTATTTCCTTTGGTTGAGTTACCTACACTGGGAAGGTCAGCCACCAAGAGTGGTTCAGCCATAATGATTCCCAGGGATTATCCATTAAGGTTCTAGGAGCTGCGTCTGTCTGTGTTGGCTGGCATGGGCCCCTCTATCTCCTCTGTACCTTAGTAAATGGTCTTAGAGACTTCCATGGTTGAAAAAATCCCACCCCTCCCCTCTGCCCAGTGGCCAGCCATCAGAACATAGGGAAACCCTTTTGTCCTCCACACTGGGCTGCTTTTAGATGCCAGTGACCTTCACAGGATTGGTCTCAAAGCCTTTCTAGGTCAGAAAGCCCTGACAGAGCCACGGAAAGCCCTGTGGCTTTCATTTGGCACCCAAGGAATGACTGAATGCCTCGGTCTATGGGGGCTTAGTGGGAGCCAGAGGAGGAAAGAATATTACTCTGGAGTGGGAGGAGCAGGGAGAGAAGGCTTCCTAGAGACCTTACTTGGAACAGGGAAAGGCATCCCAAGTAGGGAGATCAGCCTAACCAACAACCAAGGGATCAGAATGAATTTGGGATGAGGATTCCAGATCTGGAGCTGGGAGGGACCCATTTTACAGAGGAGGAAGTTGAGGCCCAGGGAGGGGAAGTAACTTGCCCAAGCTCACACATAGGCTCATAGCTCTAGAGCTGGGAGGGACCTCAGAGGCCATTGAGCCCAACCTCCTCATTTTATAGAAGGGGATACTAAGGCCCAAGGAGAGGGAGTGACTTGACCAAGGTCACACATAGGCTCATAGCTCTAGAGCTGGGAGAGACCTCAGAGTCCAACTTCTTCATTTTACAGAGGAGGAAACTGAGGCCCAGGGAGGGGAAATGTCTGGGGGAAGATTTGAACCCAGGTCCTTGTCTCCAGATCCTCGAAGCCATATCAGCGACAGGGAATTTGAGGAACCCAGCGTGCTGCATCCCAGAAGAAGGTGGAGTGAAGCCTTTTCCGGACTTAGCTGAGCACAGAAAACGGCAATGGTTTGGTCCACGAACATTTCTGGATCTGTGTCGGGAGCTGTGCTCAGGGCCGAGGCCACAAAGGTGCAAACCAAACTCTCTCTGCCCATAGGGGCTAATGTTCTATAGGGATGGGGTGGGGGTGAGGTGACATGTAGCTTAAACGTCACAAAACAAATACACAAAATATGTCCAAGTGAAATGCACAGTGATTTGGGGAGGGGAGGGGAGGAAGGAAGGGAGGGGGCCAGAGCAGCAGGGAAGGTTTCAATTGCTTCAGCTGACCTTTGACAGAAACTAGAGATTCTAAGAGCTGGGGGTGAAGAGGGAGAGTGTGTCAGGCATGGAGCACAGCCTGGGCAAAGGCCTGGAGGCTGGAGATGGAATGACAGGCAGCTAAGTGGTAGTAGAACATTGAACTTGGAGTAAGGAAGATCTGAGTCCAAATCCTGCCTGACACTTAATAGTTGTGTGACACTAAACAAGTCACGTAATCATTCTGGGCCTCTGGAAAACCAGAGGGTTGGACAATCTCTAAAGTCCCTTCTAGGATCTGTGATGATGTTTATAAGGAATAGGAAGACCAGTTTGATTAGACCACAGAGTGCACACAAGGGCATAATGGGCAGGAAGACTGGACAAGTGGATTCCAGTTATGGTGTAAAGGGCTTTAAATGCCAAACAGAGGAGTTTATAGTTGATATTAGAGGTAATAGGGAGCCATGGAAGTTTATTGAGAAGGATAGTGACATGGACAAAACAATCGCATTGTCTAGCTAGTTCTAGTCTTCATCTTTACAGATAGGAAAATGATCCCCAGAAAGGGATTTGAATAAAAATCCCCAAACTGGAACTCATGTCTTTGCCTACAATTCCAATTCCATGAATTCTTCCTTTGTGTTTCTGTTCCTGGGAGCACAAGTCCTATGTGCCAACCTCCTGACTTGCTGTCTGCTCGTCCCTGACCCTAGCTGTTTTGGTGGGGAGGAGAGGTATGATGAAGCCCTTCTGGTAAAAGGTGGGCTGGCCCCAGGCTGTCGAAGCGAGGCAATGAGCTTAGCCAGGTTCTGCTCCCTTCCCTCAGAGCCCCCTGGCTGGGCCCCTCCCCCTCCAGCACATGCCATAATTAGGGTAAAGGCCAGGCTCTCCTCACTGTCCTTAGCACTTCTTGGAACCCCAAACCTGTGATGTGTCAGAGCCGGCTGCTGACAGCCTGGCCCTGGGGAGGTTTAACTACTTCCCCTCTGGCTCCACGGAGGCTGGACCCAAGCTTATCCCAGCAACGTCAAGCAAGGGCAAGGGGCTGTGAGTGTATGTTTTACGTGTGTGTGTGTGTGTGTGTGTGTGTGTATGTGTGTGTCTGTGTGTGTGGTGTGAATATGCATATGAATGCATTCTGTGGGATTGTATCCATGTATAAAATGATGCATATATGTGTGTGTATACACATATATGTATATATGGTAGTGGTGGCAAAAACTGGATTTATATTGCACCTTTGATATTTTTCTGCCCATGTGACATTGGGCAAGTTGCTTCCTCTCCCTAGTCCTCAGTTTCCCCTCCTGTAAAATAAGGAGATTCAACTAGCTGTCCTCTGAAATCCTGTCCAGGTTTCAATCTAGGGTCCTATATATCACCTTGGGCAGGTCATATCGCTTCCCTAGGCCTCAGTTTCATCATTTATAAAATGAAAGGAATGGATGAGATGGCCTCTAAAATCCCTTCCAGCTCTAAAGCCATGAGACCTTGGACAAATCACTTTCCTGGGCCTGAGGTCCAGACAGTTGAGGTGACTTGCTTAATGGTCACAAACATCAGTCAATTGACCAATTTACTGAGCACCTACTATGAACCAGGGACTGTGCTTGGGACTGGGGATATGGAGAAATAAATGAAACGGTCCTTGCCCTCAAAGGGCTTATATTCTATAGGAGGAGAAGGAGGCCCATCTCTTGACTACAAGTAACTACTGTGCCTACTATGGGCAGCTAGGTGGCGCTGCAGTAAATAGTGTGCTGGGCCTAGAGCCAGGAAGGCTCCTCTTCTTGAGTTCAAACGTGGCCTCAGAGACTGCCTGGTTGTGTGACCCTGGTCTAGTCACTTCACCCTGTTTGCCTCTGTTTCCTCTTCTGTAAAATGAGCTGGAGAAGGAAATGGCAAACCACTTCAATGTCTTTGCCAAGAAAATCTCCAGTGGGGTCGCAAAGAGTCAGACATGACTAAAATGATTAAACAACAAACCTTCCCTACCATACCATGCTATTCTATGTTAGCATCAGACTCAGGGACTTACATTATCTGTGGCCCAGCACGTCGGTCTCTGGACTGATATGAACTGGGTTTGATCTTGGTGGAATCTCTCCCAAATAATATCTCTTGAGTCCTTACACTCTTATACCCTTATTTCCCTCTGGAAATCTAGTTCAAATATTGTTTGTGTCTAGGCCTCCACAGGTGTGGGTATATGGATTTCCAACTGCTATGCAAGTACTCAGGGTAACAGTGTATATATGGGATATAGGGTAGCCTTTATTTCACACCAGGGAAAATGCAGAAAAAAATTAAAGTTCTCACAGTAAACAAACTGTAAATGATACAGTGAGCCCCACCCCAGAGACCTATAGAGTCCCCTCATTGCACTCACAGGACCAATCTGTGGTTTGAACACCCCTCAGAAGGAAAACCAATTTGGTGTCTTCAAAGAGGCAGCCCCAGTGAAGTCCATTTTCTTGCCAGGACACACACATACAGGCCTACAGCCTCATGGCACGACATTAAGGGCTTGTATTGCCCTGGGAAGGAAAATAACTTTGAATTTGTTAGAAAGGCAACCATCTTCTTGTTGTACTGTCTGAAAAGCTCACAGTAATAGTAGAAGGGAAAGTTGAGGTAACTTTGGTCCCTTATGGTGGGTTTTGGTCCCTTGCTGCTCCTCCAGCTCCTCAGTTATGTGCCCGTTCCTTTTTAATTTCCCAAGACCCTGTTACTACCCAGGAACTCCTCCCTTGTCTCACTAGGAGGCTGGTTTCCAAAATCCTTTTTCTCTCCAAGAGGCTGGAATTCCCCTTCTCTCAAAAGAGATCTCTTGAGGGTTCCTTGAACTCTTGAACTTGGGGTTGCAAGAGACGCAGCTCTAAGATGGGTCCTGCCCAGAACTCCCCCTTTTCCCTAACCTGCCCCCTGGGCCCTTTCTTAATGGTTAACTTTCTCAATGGTCTCTGGGAGGCCAGACTCCAGAACTCTCCAGGAGGGAATTATCTATCATTGTCCAGGAAAACCCAGCTCCCTTGTCCAGGAGCCTGAGGCAGAGGAACTCTGGGGCCACTTGCCTGTTTGTTACACCCTGGCAGTGAGAGGCCAGGGGTTGCAAAATGCGTCTGGCCCAAAGCAACTATTTGTGGTGCAAGGAGGTTGCATGCATGGGCCAGGAATCCATGCTGTCCTCCTTCCTCATGCTCCCTCCCCAAGTTACAAGCCTGCTCTTGGCTCTAGCTCTCAGAATATCTCTGAAAAAGGAGAAAAGGACTGATTCAGCAACTGCCCTCAATTACCCAGTCCTTTTAGAGGCCAATCACAAAAGTGTGGCAAAAAAACCCAATTCATCCCAAAGGGATACACAATCATTCAAGAACGGGGCAAATGGGCACAGTCACATATTTCACCAGGAAGAAGGTGGTTCAGGGGAAAGGGCATTGATTCTGAAGTCTGAGGCCCTGGGGTCAAATCCTACTTCTGCAACTTACTACAATGTGAGAAGCTCTAAGCCTAGGAGCCTATGAGTGAGTGATCTCTGAAGCCTTGGTCCCTAGGCCTTGGTTTCTCCTACAGTCATAGGAGGGGGTCTGGCTCTAAAGCCTCTGAAGACCTTGTCACTTTTAATATTGGGATCCTGCTAGTGATCTCACACCTGTCTATTCGGCTCTTTAGGCCTCAGTTTCCTCTGTAGTCACTGTTAGGGTATGGATTCTAAGCCTAGGAGCCTATGAGTGATCTTTTAGAGGTTCCTTCATTTGTCTAGGCTTCATTTCCCTCTACCGCAAAGGAAGGGCTTGGAATCTAAGGCCTCTGGGGGCCTTGTCAGATCTAGGCCAAGAAACCTGAGGGTGATCTCACAAATGTCCCTTAAGCTCACTTGTCCTCAATTTCCTCTATAGTCACAGAAGGGGCTAGGACTCTAGTGCCTCTGAAGGCCTTATCAGTTTTAGACCTAGGACCCTGTTAGTGATCTTAAAATGGTCCCTTTAATTCTCTAAGCCTCAGTTTCACCTAAAGTCCAAGGAGGGAGTTGGCCTCTTAAGAGCCTGAAGGCATTGTCAGCTTTATGCCAAGAGCCTGTGGGTGACCTCATAAAGGTCCCTGAAGCTCCCTTATCCTCAATTTCCATTACAATCACAGGAGGAGCTTGTACTCTAAAGAGTCTGAAGGCCTTGTCAGGTCCAGGCCTAGAAGCCTGTGGGTGAATTCGAAAAGGCCCTTTAAGCTTCCTTGTCCTCAATTTCCCCTAAAGTTACCTGAGGGGCTAGGACTCTAATGGCTCTGAACACCTTGCTACTCTAGACCCAAGAGCCTGTGGGTGACCACAGAATGGTCCCATCAACTCTCGAGGCCTCAGTTTCCCCAACAGTCCATGGAGGGGCTTGGACTCTTAGGCCTCTGAAGGCCTTGTCACCTCTATGCCTAGAAGACTGTGGATGATCTCCCACCAGTTTCTTCACCTCTTTAAACCTCTGTTTCCCCTAATGTCCCTGGAAGGACTTAGACACTAAAGCCTCTGAAGACCTCATAATGGTTTCTTCCATTATCTAGGCCTCATTTTCCTATATAATCCAGGGAAGGACTTCTAGTCTATGGGTTCTTAAGGCCTTGTCAGGTCTAGGCCTAGGAGCCTATGGGTGATCTCGCACCAGACCCTTAATCTATCTAGGCCTCTGTTTTTCCTACAATCACTGGACGGCATCTGGGTCTAAAGCTTCTGAAGATTTTGTCACTTTTACTTCTAGGCCTCTGTTAGTGATCTCACACCTATCTATGCTGCTCTCTAGGCCTCACTTTTTCCCCTAGTCACAGTGGGGGCTTACACTCTAAGGCATCTTAGGGCCTTGTTAGCTCTAGGCCTAGGAGACTGTAGGTGATATCACATCAATCTCTATAACTCCTGAGACCTAGGTTTCTCCTACAGTCACAGGAGGGGCTCTGGCTCTAAAGTCTCTGAAGGACTTGTCCCTTTTTATCCTAGGACCCTGTTAGTGATCCCACACTAGTCATTTCAGCTTGGTAGGCCTCAGTTTCCCCTCATGTTACCCTAGAGCCTAGGACTCTACAGCCTCTGAAGACCTTGTCAGATCTAGGCCTAAGAGCCTGTGGGTGATCTTGCAATGTTCCCTTCACTTCTCTAGGCCTCAGTTTCCTGGACAGTCCAGGGAGGGGTTTCTTAAGGCCTTGTTAGCACTAGGCCTAGGAGCCTGTGGGTGACTTCGTATCAGTTCCTCAAGCTTCCTAGGTCTCGGTTTCCTGTACAGACATAGGAGGGAGTCAGTCTGGCTCTCAGGCCTCTGAAGGCCTTGTCACTTTTAATCCCAGTCTCTTGTTAATAGACATCTGTCTATTCTGCTCTCTAGGCCTCAGTCACAAGAGTGTCTTGGACTCTAAATCCTCGGAAGACTTTATGTGCTCTATGCCTGGGATCCTGTGGGTGATCTCACAATGGTCCCTTCAGCTCTCTAGGCCTCTGTTTCCCCTATAGTCACAGCAGGGGCTTGGCCTTTCAAACCTCTAAAGGTCTTGTCCCTTTTTGTCCTAAGACCCTGTTAGTAATCTCACATGGGTAATTCCTGCTCTCTAAGCCTCTGTTTCCCCTATAGTCACATGGGGGGCTTGGACTCTAACATCTCTGAAGGCCTTATCAGTTTTAGATCTAGATTAGGGATCTTAAAGTGGTCCCTTTAGTTCTCTAAGCCTCAGTTTCCCCTAAAGGGGGAGTCGGGCTCTTAAGAGCCTGAAGACATTGTCAGCTTTATGCCAAGGAGCCTGCGGGTGACCTCACGAAGGTCTCTGAAGTCTGACCCCCAAACCTCTGAGTGACTTGTCACATGTAGTTCTAGGCCCCTTTCAGTGATCTCACACCTGTCTGTTCAGCCCTCTAGGCCTCACTTTCTCTTACAATCACAGGAGGGGTTTGTATCGGCAAGCACCCTAGCATACCTAGGGCGGCTACTAGCACAGGTCCTTAGATCTGCTTTTCTAAAGGAAAGCAACTCAAAATGGGTTAACAATCTTACTTTAATCGATCAAATATCATTTACCTAGTTCAGGGGGA
>JAQQSU010010105.1:0-12512 GCA_028627135.1 Pseudochirops cupreus | reverse complement strand
CCCCCCCCCCCCCCCCCCCCCCCGTCATCTATCCAGCTTCTTTTGACTGTTAGGTAAGAGTCATTCTCAAGTCTAGAATATCTCCCTTCTTAGGCTAAGTAATACATATGAGGTCAAATTTGTATCCCCTTCTAGAATGTTTAGTTCATCTCTCGGTTATCTAGGCTTCAGGCATTTATAAACGGGCATCTGAAACCAGTTTTTAATTGCTGGGTCCCTTTGTGGATTTGGGATCATGTGAATTTCTGAATGTCTGTTCTTCCTGTTGAATTTCTGTAGGTCTGGTCAGAGGTCAAGGCCAAGTGGTTTATGGACAAAAAAAGTACTTGGTAACTTTGGCAACAGCTGTTTCATTAGTGTATAAGGAACCAGGGGAGAGGGATGCACTGGCGATACATAAAAGAGATTGTTGGAGTATGGTCATTGAGATGGTGAGAGAACCCTGAGAATGTGAGTGAAGGTGGGCAGGTGAGCTTTGGCAGGAAGGACAGGTAGATAGAAGGAGGATCCAGGGGATTTATATGGTGTCTATTATGTATTAAACACTTTTTGATACAAAAAATATCACATTTAGATTCTCACAACAACCCTGTGGGGCAGGTGTTATCATCATCCCCATCTTACAGTTGAGGAAATGGAGACTAAGTGACTTGCCCATGGTCACACAGCTAGGAAGTCTCAGAGGTGAGATCTGAATTCATGACCTCTTGATCCCGTCCTCAATCAACTATCCACTGCACCAACTAGTAGCCTAGTAATAGGAGGAGCTAGAACAAGGTTAAACGCTTAAGGAGACTAATAGTCTCATCAGCCCCAATACAGAATAAAATCCCAGTAGTGCCACATTTGGCTTGGATTATCACTGCTGTGGCTGAGACAGCTTGAGGCTGTCTTTATCCTTTGTTTTCAAAGAGGACCATGGTATCAAGGAAATGATGACTTGACTTGCGGTTGACTTTGATTTGAGTGATGGAGGGCTGTGCAAGGTCACCAGCCTCACTTTCTCCTCTGGAGTCATCTGGGTCCAGTGATCAGATACTCATCAGGATGACTGGAGATGCCCCAGGATCCAATGGGAGACACTGGCCCTTTTAGGCTAAGGCTTTTTCACGTACTCACTTTGAGGTAACAGCCACTGAGGCACATTGAAGGAGAATGACTAAAAACCACATGTGAAGAGAGCAGCTAGGGCAGAGCAAAGATGATAGAGGAGGTCTGCAGTGAACGTGACACAATTTGGGGATTTTCAAGGATCAAGTCTCAAGACAGCTACAAGAGAGGAAGATTAGAAACAGCTAGTAAAAGTCATGGACTCTGACTCTCAAAGATGCCAAGGAGACGGAATCTCTAACCAGTGACAACAAAGCTTTCTGTTGCCTCTCTATTAGATCTTTATCACAATGGTTTCTACATATACTGAGGCCACACTTGATGAAGGTGTCAGCATGAAAAAGACTTTCTCCAGTGGTATCACATCTCTGCAGTCACACACTGGACTGAAAGGAGCACAACATACAAGCTCTCATTGCTATCATTCTTTGCATTTGACTCCAACAAAAGGACTTGAGTCATTTCACAAGAATATGTTAAAACCCCACAAGATTCCTTGAGAGACTCAAGAAAATAACTTCAGTGTGGGTAAGAAAGCTAGGCCCCCCTCTCACATGAATATATCTAGCATGAGTGCAGAAATGCTGACACTTAGAAAACATACTCAGAAAGGTACATGAGTGCACACACACACACACACACACACTCTCTCTCTCTCTCTCTCTCTCTCATGTTCCCTGCACCTCCCCACTCCCCCCCCCCCCAGACAGGGAGTATTTGTGGTCCAAGCATCGTGAAGAGGCATTTCTGCAAGGCAAGTAGGTAGCTGGGGAGCACCTATGGAAGGACATCCACAGGGGACACACATGTGGACATGGTCCACACAGAGACCTCCATACCTCCAAAGCCACAGGAACACTGAGTTTTCTGGTGATGCTACTTATCCCTGTCCTTCTCCCCTTTGTTCTCATAGAGTCTGGTGGGCATTGCTCCACCAAATGGATTGACTCAGCTGGAAGAATAACATCTCCAGAAGTAGTGAGGCAGAATTAAAAAGGAAACACAGAAACCTGCAAATGGTGATCTCCTGCCTCCTTTAACAGCACCCCTGACCTCTGGTCTTAGTGCTGTCTCTCATGTTTTCAGAAATCTAGTCTTCCCAAAGGGAAACAGAGCAGACATTCCTGCTGATCCACCATGACCTGTGGCAATCATTCCTATGTGAGACACAAGGCACAAACACATCTACACACAAGGTAGGGAGCCACAGGGTCACAATATCAGAAAAATATAATAGGAAGTCTCACACAGCACGGTTCCTCCCCACCAGCTTGTCCTAGCCTGGCATCTGCGGTCCCTGGGGTGAGACCTGTGATCCAGGGCTTGTTATGCCTAGGACTCCCCACAGGGCCTTTCACAGTGACTGCTCCTGATATAAATGTCTTTCTGCCTCCCCTTGTCTCACTCTGAGCTCAGAGTTCTCTGCCTGCAGGTATTCAGGTGACAGGATGATGTCTCTGCCCCATTTTCTCTGACTGCTGCTGCTCTGGGCTCAGGGTAAGACATACAGAAAGGGGGGATACGTTTCCAGGAGAGTCAGGCTTAAGGGTTAAATTGTCACGATCCTTGATGTGCAGAAACGATAATGTCTCTCTGAAACCTGTAGAATCTGACTTTTATGGCCAATTTAGCTAATTTGGGATTTCCTGGGTTTCAATACATCTGTTAATTATATGATATTTAACAGGGATGTCCAAATTTTTCTATTTTAATCTTTTTATTCCTTTCAGAGTCCTATGGTGATGATTTCCTGGTGCAGTGTCCAGCCTCCTTGTCTGGCTCTCCAGCAGACATAGTCACCATGAACTGCAAGACCAATGAGAGGATCAGATATAGTGCTGCTGATGACCCCTTATACAGGTACTGGCAGAAGACTGACCAAGGCCCTAGACTCCTCATCTACTGGGCCACCAGGCTGGAGTCTGGAGTGTATGCCCAGTGTAGAGGCAGCCGGTCTGGCATAGATTTCACACTCACCATCTGTAGTGTGGAGGCTGAGTATACTGCCATCTATTGCTGTCAGCAGGATCTTAAACTTCCTCCCACAGTGATATATTCTCGAACAAAAACCTCCCAAATCCCAGACCTGGTGATCTGGGAGGCTTCAGTACCTCAGCTATTTCCCCTTGGTCACAACCTGCTGTGGACACTATGCACAAGTGGCCTCTCTGCCTCCCATGGGCATTCACTGTGTGCTTCTAGGCTGTTGAGTGTTCCACAGTAAGAGCCATACCAAAAGAAAAGTCAGGATCCATTCTGGAGCTCAAGGAATTTGGCTGCTCTCCCCAGGGAAACCATCCTAGTCCAAGTCTTTCTGCTGGAGGACTATAAGATCAGAGACTTGGTGCTGGAAAGGAACTGTGGTGTCACTGAGTACAACCTCTTCCCTCATAATTTTACATATGAGGTAATTGAGGTACAGAGAGTGACTTGCCCAGAGTCATACAATGACTAAGGATCTAAGGTGATATTTGAACCCCCCTGACTGTAAACCCCATATCCTATGCACTTGTCTGCACTGAGGAAGGAAGGAGTCCCCTGAACTTGGTAACACCTTTCTCTGTTTTGGATCTCAGTCTTCTCTTGATGAATATAAGACTGTAGATAGCCCTGATTGCTTTGCCTAAAAACTGCCTGTTCATATCCTTTGTCGATTTATCAATTGAAGAATAGCTGTTATTTCTATAAGTTTGACTGTCCTGAGAAATGAAGTCTTTAAAAAAAATTTTTTTTTTTTTTGCCTTTTGGTGGGGGCGAAGGTAGGACAATTGGGGTTAAGTGATTTGCCCAAGGTCACACTTTTAGTTTGTTTTTTTTTTAATGGTGTCTGAGGACAGATTTAAACTCAGGTCTTCTTGACTCCAGGGCTGGTGCTCCCCTCACTGCACCACCTAGCCACCCCTAAGAGAGGATCTTTTTTTTTTTTGCTTTTTTTTGGAGGGGGAGAAGGCAGGGCAATTGGGGTTAAATGACTTGCTTAAGGTCACACGGCTAGTAAGTGTTAAGTGTGTGAGGCTGGATTTGAACTCAGGTCCTCCTGACTACAGAATCTGTGCTCCAATAATCACTGCACCACCTACCAGACTGAAATGAAGTCTTTATCAGAAAAACTCACTGTAAATTTTTTTCACAATAATGATTACCAACTATGTCTTTCCCTACATTCTGTTTTACCCCGTTTATCCTACTCTTCTTATACTGTCCATTCTCAGAAGTGTTTTCCTTCTGACTTATTCCTCCCCCAAACTGGCCTCCCTTCTAGCACACACACACCCACTCTTCTCTTATCCCCTACTTTCCTGTATGGTCAGATAGATATCTACACCTGAGTGTGTATATTATTTCTTCTTTGACCAATTCTGATGAGAAGGAGGTTCACATGTTCCCTTTCCCCCTTGCCCTATCTTCTCCTTAGTGTAAAATCTCTTTAGGGCCTCTTTATTTCCAGACACATTACCCTATTTTACTTCTTCCTTTCACCTTTTCCCACTGAATTGTTCTTTCTCTTCCCTTGATTTTACTTTTTAAAAATAATGATAGCATCACATCGAATTCACTCCTGTACTTTCTGTCTATGTATAGTCCTTCTGACTGCCCTAATAATGAGAAAGTTTTAGGAGTTACAAGTATGATTTTCCCGTGCAGGAAGGTAAACAGGTTAACCTTAGTGAGTCGCTTATGCTTCCAGAGAGTGTTTACCTTTTCTTGCGTCTTTTGATTCTTGTATTGAAGGTCCAGTCTTCTATTCAGCTCTGGTCTTTTCATCAGGGGTGTTCAAAGTCCTCTCTTTCACTGAAGGATCACTTTTCCCGCCTGATGGATTATACTCCATTTTGCTGTGTAGAAGATTTTTGGTTGTAATCCAGCTCTTCTGCCTTCCAGAATAGCCTTTTCCAAGCCTCCCACCCTTTTAGGAAACTGAGAAGTCTTGTGTATGCTCACTGTGCTTCCATAATATTTCAAATGAGTTTTTTTTTGCTTTGACTGCTTGCAGTATTTTCTTCCCTTGCCCAGTTCTAATTTTTATGGATTTGTTTTCTCTTATTTAAAATGAATTTACTTTTAGTTTCCAAATTTCATCTCCAAAAGAATTTGAGTTCTAAATCTTTTCCCATCTCTCCCCTCTCCCCACCACCAGGGGCTATGCATTCTGATTACCCTTTCTTCAAGTCAGCCCCTACTCTTATCCTTTTGCCTCTTAATTTCTTGTAGGGCAAGACAGATTTCCCTATACTATTGCCTATTTATCTTATTTCCCTGTTGCATGTAAAAACAATTTTTAACATATGCTTTTGAAACTTTGAGTAACAAATTCTATCACTTCTTCCTTCTCCACCCACCCTCATTGAGAAGGCAAGGAGTTCAATATAGGTTATAAATGTGTACTTATGCAAAACACTTCCATAATAGTCATGTTGTGAAAGACTAACCGTATTTCCCTCCATCCTATCCCTCCCCCCACTTATCCTGTTTTCTCCTTTGAACCTGTCCCTTTTCAAAAGTGTTTGCTACTGACTACCCCTTCCCCCAATCTGCCCTGCCTTTTATCATCCCTTTCCCCTTATTTCCTTCCTTCCTTCCTTTCCTGAAGGGTAAGATACCCAGTTGAGCATGTATGTTATTCCCTCTGGAAGCCAAATCTGATTGGAGTAAGGTTCACTCATTCCCTCTTACCTCCTCCCTCTTCCCCTCAATTGTGAAACCTTTTTCTTGACTCTTTTACATGAGATAATTTATTCCATCCTATCTCTCCCTTTCTCCTTCTCCCAATATATTCCTCTCTCACTCCTTTATTTTTTAGATGTCATTCCTTCATATTTAACTCTTCCTGTGCCATCAATCAATCAACCTATCTAATCTATCTATCTATCTATCTATCTATCTATCTATCTATCTGTCTGTCTGTCTCTCTGTCTGTCTGTCTGTCTGTTTTCTCTAACTACCCTAATACTGAAAAAGGTCTCATGAGTTACACATATCATTTTTCCATGTAGGAATGTAAACAATTTAATTAGAAAGTCCTTTGTAATTTCTCTTTCCTGTTCACGTTTTCATGCTTCTCTTGAGTCTTGTATTTGAAAGTCAAATTTTATATTGAGTTCTGGTCTTTTCAGCAAGAATGCTTGAAAGTCCTCTATTTCATTCAATGTCCATTTTTTCCCTAAGTATTATACTCAGTTTTCCTAGGCACATGATTTCGGGTCAGTTGTTTTTCAATGAGATATATCATATTGTCTCCTATTTTTTCATTCTTTTGGTTTTATTTCACTTTATTGATGTGTCATAAAGTTAATCTTCCCCTTGCCCAATTCTAATTTTTAAGGAATTATTTTCTTCAGTGAACTGTTGTACTTCCTTTTCTATTTGTCCAGTATTGCTTTTTAAGGAGTTATTCTCCTTATGGAATTTTTGTGCCTCTTTAACATTTGACTTATTTTGTTTTTAAGGTGTTATTTTCTTCAGTATTTTTTTATGCATGTCCTTTACCAAGCTTTGCTTTGCTTTTTCATGATTTCCTCAAATCATTCTCATTTTTCTTCCTATTTTTTCCTCTGCATCTCTTACTTGATTTTTAAAATCTTTTTCAAGCTCTTCCATGGACTGGGAGCAATTCATATTTTTCTTTGAGGCTTTGGACTTAAGAGTTTTGACTTTGTTGTCTTTCTTCTGAGTTTCTGTTTTGTTTTTCCCTGTCACCATAGTAAATTTCTAGACTCAGGAACTTTTTCTTCTGTTTCTTCCTTTTCTAACCTATTTCTTGACTTTACCTCTGTGCTCAATTGGGGTTCTGCTTCCAGAGTGGAAAGGAGAGTGTCCCAAGTTCATATTTTGTGTGCAGCTGTTTCCACAGGTAATTCTGAGGACCTGTAAATTTTCAGTTCTTCCAAGTTACTATGACAGATGTGTTTACTACCTTCCTGTATTGTGCACTGGTCTATGAGCAACCAAAGGCATTCTTTTTCACCCAGGAGTTGTGACCAAGTCCCAGGTCTCCTGTGGTCCTAATCTCTGGTGTGCTACTACTGCTAGTGCTCCTCTTCACCCTAGTATGGAGACCCAATATAGTTTGGCCTGCAATGGACTTTGCTTCACTATTGCCCTGGTGCAACAGGCCTTTCCTCCCAACCTTCTGGTTTTTCATGGGCTGGAATGTTGTTTCACTCCATATTTTGTAGGCACTGATGCTCTAGAATTTGGCTAGTATCACTATTAAAAGTCAAATTGGGGGAGAGCCCAGTCAAGTGCCTGTGTTTACACTGTCATCTTAGCTCCACCCCTCCATTTTGAATAATTTTTTGACTTCAAATTCCCTCCCTCCCCTCCATATAAGCAACTTGATGTAAATTATACAACCCAACCTTTCTGGAATGCAATTTCAAGCTATCTCCAATAGGCTCTAAAACTGTGCATACTCTTTACCCCAGCAAGACCACTACTAGGTCTGTAGCCAAAAGAGAAAAAAATTGGGTGGGAAGACCTATTTTGATAAAAAATTATATATACTAGCTCGTTTTGTGGCAGAGAATTGGAAAATTAGGAAATGAATATCAGTTTGAGAATGGATGAACAAATTTTGTTGCATGAATGTAATGGATTATTATTGTTCTGTAAGAAATGCTTAGCAGGATGATTTGAGAAAAATCTGCAATGATTTACATGAACAAATGAAAAGTGAAGTATGCAGAGCCAAGAGAACATTGTATACAATAAAAGAAAATCTTATACAATGAAGAACTGTGAATGACTTAGCTATTCTCCATAATATAGTGATCCAAATAATCCCAAAGATTTTGTGATGAAAGATATTTTCTGCTTCCAGAGAAAGAACTGATGGAAAGTTCTTCCTTCCTTCCTTCCTTCCTCCCTCCCTCGCTCCCTTCTTTTATTGCCAACAAAATATTCACAGCACCAACAGTGACTATGAATATGTTGGCACTGTTGTGAATCACAAAACATATTCCTTTGCAATACTGGTAATATCATCTAGCCCACCTGGCCCATGATCCTGCTTTAAAATAATTATTTCACTAGGTTTAGAAAAAGTGATTGCATCCATATTTATTTTTCCCACTAAAACTATATTAATTCCTCTCTTCCTTATTGCAAATTATTATCTCCCCCAGGTAAATTTATAATCATAACCCTTGATAGATCTCTTCCAGTAATGTATTCAGGAGTTGGTACAATTACCACAGTATATTCTTTCTTAGGTTAGTGTCCAATTTTCATTGTTCATTTAACTTGTCTAGCTGATATTTCAGCCCCTCCCAGTCCTGTGATGGTAATAGGAGTTTCATGTATGAATTTGTCATGGTTCCCATATATATAAGGGAGGCCTATGCCTCAGTATTTACTTATGCCCTAGTTACAGTATTTCATCTATTTTTCCAATATATGGTCAAATTCATATGGGGTCTGTCATCCTTTCTGGGTACTTCTTTAATCTGAGCTGGGGCTTGCCAATTGCCTATTCTCCCTAAAGGTGTAACAAACCTGAATACAATGGTTCAGAAGGACCTGTGGGCAGTTCTTAATTCCCTTTTCCATCTAATATTAAGCCCCTTTTCTTGGTACATTTTGCATAATTCATTAGTTGGAATGCCATCCATTTTTACAAAATCTACTCCTGCTCTCAATAGAACAGTAAATAATTTCTTCCTTGTCAATCTATTCTGACTTTGGATCTACTGGCTATTTGCTCTCCTCTCTCAAACAAATTTCTCTTTTTCCTATTCTCCTAAGTCACTTAGCTGTGAAATCTTATCTAGTACCTCTGAAAGAGGGTACCTTATTTCAGTAATTAGTAAGTTCAGAGTTGGGTGCTCATAAGCAGGAGGAGCTGTTTTCACTATGATATTTCTATGAGACCCTGCTAAGGATCTCCCATCATGATAGCAGTCTTCATTACCTCTTCCTTTAACTTGCTCATAGAGTTCCTAAGCAAGTAGCAGTTTCTCTCTCCACTAGTCCACATAGAATCTGTGAGACACATTTTATCATATCCAGCAGAAGGTAAAGCTAACAGACTGGTCACATTGTTACCTCCTTGCATATGATGATCCCTAAAACCTTGCTATATTAAAGGATTCTGACTAATACCTATACATTTCAAGCAATCCATGATACTTATCAATACGCCTCTGGCCCCGTCATCACTGATTGTCTCCATCCAAGACAATAATGATTTGGCCATCCTATGGGTGAATTGACTTAATATATCAGTAATCTCCTGCTGAGTGAAATTCTCAATTATCTCCCTGAATTCTGTGGCCTCCCTGGTTCTCCTCCTTTCTTCTCAGTATGGGGCAAATTTCTCCCTTTGTAGAAGCCTTCTCATCTAACTTTGTTTCATTTTTCTCCCATACTTTCTTCTGGCGCACGTTGTTTCTGCAACTAGACTCAGCTTGTGCCAGGGTTGCATGAAACATCCCTTTTGTTAGTTTTTTATCTTCTTTTTGAGAGGTAAGCACACAGCAGCCTTCTCGTCTACCTCCTGAGATCACCCAGATTTTCCTTCTGAAGGAGATCAGAACTCTGTATTGACAGAGATGATTGTCATTTATTGTGACCTACAAGTGGATGTTTAAGACTATGAGACCACCTCAGTAATAAGTTGTTGTATTATTGTTGCCGCTGCTCCCCTTGCACACCCAAGGACCAGCCTTGGGTTGCGTCTCAGGAGGGATGGAGTGAAGAGACCAGAACCCAGAAATGTGTGCAGTTTGTAGTTTATTCCAACATCTCCACCAGCAGTAAGCAAGCAAGCTCCTATATTACCCTAAAGTAAGCATGATTCATGCATGACCACCTCGTGCCCAGGGAGTGTGGGCCAATGAGGAGACTCCAAGCCAGTGATGTCAGCAGCTGTCTGACTAGGGAGAGGTTTCTTTTGAAACATCCTTGAGAACAACAACTGCACTGTGCGTCTCAGTGCCTTCTTATCTCTAAGGAGTACACTGAGCAGCCTTGGGACTGAAAGGCCAAGAGGCAGCTCTTAGATTCCCTTGGGAGAGAAGGTGCCTTTTACTCACACTGACCCCTGCATATTATATTGTTATGAATGTTGTGCTTTCATTTCCTGAATGTTATGCTTTAGTTTATTGCTGAATAAATGGAGAGTTCCCTATTGTATGCGATTAGATCCTTTAAGTTATCCATAGCAGCAGTAAGCGAGAGAGGTGCTTCTGATTGACTTTAAAGCCAGTTACTATGGAACACAATTTGTAACTATGCCAAGAAAGTACCAACATGTATATAACCACTGACCTATTTGTAGGACTGTGTCCCAGTGAAATCAAAGAGGGAAAACACACACACATACACAATATGTGTATCCTATCATCTCTTTATGTCATGGCAAAGAATTGCAAAATACAGGGGATGTACTTCCATTGGTTAAAGATAGAAAAATAAGGTTACATTAATGTAATACAATATTATCTTAATCCTTAAATAATGTAGAGACAGTTCTAAAGAAATCCTGGGAAAACTTATATGGGGGTGATGCAGAGGTGAATGAGTTAAATTTATATTATAACACCAATGTTGTAACACACAAGTCATTCTCAAGAACTCAAAACTCACTTAATATGGTGATCAACCATAATTCTAGAACATCAATAAGCAAGAATACTGCTCAATTCATGAGAGAGGTAATGGACCAATGAGAAGGATAAGACATTCATTTTGGGGTGTAATGAATGAGGGAATTTGCATTGCCTGACATTGCTTATTATAAGAATTTTATGTTTCTTTGCATTTCATTTCCAGGGTGTGCTATGAGGTGTCGAATTGTCCAACCTACAGTGAAAGAAACTGGAGGCAGAGCTGTGAGCCAGTGACACTCTATTAAAAGGTCTGTGGTACCCCCTAGTGAAGTGGATCTCAGCTTTTCCTCAATATGAGGTGCCCCGTTCCTCCAGGGTCTTACTTTTATAGTGTTTGATACCCAGAAAACTATAAACAATTCAAAAGTATAAACAATCTCACTGCTTGAGAGAACTTGCCCTTAATGCTATAGGAGAGTCTACACAAAAGACAGAATCCAATTGGTTGAGAAATGGGCTAATGAGCAGACTTTGACAAACCTAGGCTGACTTTTCTGGAAGTCCTGATGAGCAAACCCATAGACTGGTAGAAAGGCAGGTTACAGGCTGGCAACCAGGGCCAGTTGTTGGTCCAATGCTGATGGTCATTTCTGCATTGTGGGAAATAGAGGGATAACAAGGTCAGAGAGGCAACAAAAGAACAACAAAGAACAACCCCCCAAAATAAAATAAAATAAAATAAATATGCTTAAATCTGCATTCAGAGTCAATCAGTTCTTTCTCAAGGTGGGAATACGATTTTTCAAAATAAATTGCACAGAATTGTCTTACATTATTGTATTGATGTAAACAGCTAAGTCGTTCACAGGTGATCGTTGTACACCCTTGCCGATCCTATGTATGAAGGCCTTTATTCATATATGTGACAGGTAAACTTTTCCATGCTCCCTCATTTACCCAGGGTATGACCCTTTATATCCAAATCATATACCCATTTTGACTTTATCTTAGTATATGATACATGAAATGTTTGTGCAGACCTAGTTTCTGCCAACCTGCTTTCCAGTTTTCCCAGCAGTTTTTATCAAATCATGAGTTCTTACCCAATAGCTCCTGTGTTTGCATTTACCTAAAGCTAGATCAGTATGATCATTTAGTGCTGTGTGTTGTGCAGCTATTCTTATCCACTGATCTGTCCCTCTGTTTCTCAGTCAGTACCTAATTGTTTGACAATTACTGGTTTCCAAAACAATTTGAAATCCAGGACTACTAGGCTACTTTCACATTTGTTTTCTATCGATTCTATTGAAGTTTTGACCTTTTGTTCTTGTGTACCAAAAGTAAAACTAGGGGAATTCATCTCATAAAGGAGGTACAAAAGGAGGAGTATTTAAAAGATAGGGGGAAATGGGGAGGGCTTGATCTACAGTGCTTGAACCTCTTATCTCAACTAGTTCAAAGAGGAAAGAATATGAATATATCTATATCTATATCTATATCTATATCTATATCTATATCTATATGAAGAGATATGTGGGGGGGTGTAATGCCATGCACCAGCAGATTCCCAAAGGAATGCTACTGTGAACAGCTTTTATAGTTCAGATTACAAAACATAGTGAACACTCTGTTTATTCCATTACAAATCAAGACAAACATTCAAAACATTATAATATTCACAACATTACATCTTATCACAGAAAATGGCCACACAGTTTTCACTACAGTGGCCACAATATTCAGAGCAAGGAACAATAGAATCAAACTTCCACTCATGGGGCAACTCAATCATTAACAAGAAACAACAGAATACTCAAACTTCCACTCATGGGGCAACTCAATCATTAATCATTC
>JAQQSU010010104.1:0-12512 GCA_028627135.1 Pseudochirops cupreus | reverse complement strand
AAAAAAAAGAAATAGAAAATATAAGTACATATAAACATACCACATATAAGGAAAAATGAAGGATAATGAATGGACAAAAAAATCAGATGGGGACCTGAAGGGAGAAAATGAAAAACTGTTGTGATATCTTATTTATTGAAATTCATTCATTCAATTATAAAGAGCTAATACAGAAGCTTAGTTGGTTATATTTATTTTCAAGCATTTTGATCAGACTTCACATGTAGCTTTGTCTAAGAAAAGCTCTATTCTTCTTAGCAAAAGAATGAAAGGTCTCACTGGCCCTCCAAGGCTTCCATTAGCTACTTTATTGGTCTTTTTCCTAATAGGATTAGAAAACTGTAAACCCAGTAAGCCACACAAATGTTTCTAACCATCACTGATACATGAATAGGAATACATTTGGAGAACAAAAACCAATGATGCTGAGATTAGAATTTTAACCATTGAGGACCTCAGTTTCATCATCTTTTCTATTTCCTGATGCATTTGGGGTTTTAACCCAATTGATTATTTTATCTATAAGCATTTATGAAGTATCTATTATGTGTCAGGCTCTAAACTAGGTTCTTAGGATATAACCCTTTATAACCCCATGTCTATGTGTGTGTGTGTGTGTGTGTGTGTGTGTGTGTGTGTGTGTGTATACATATATATGCAAATACAATCTAATGGGGGGGTGGCAGTGGCAACTGGAGAGATCAGAAGCAGCCTCATGCAGGAGGCTGGTTTTGATCTGAGCTTTGAAAAGAGTGAGGGATTCTAAGAGTATCTTCTGGGTTGAACCTGACTCAGGCTGTTCCCTAGTAACTTAGACCCAACATATGAACAAAATGAAACCTTCAATAGTTAATAAAAGTGGATTAATTTAGTCATACTGTGTTAAAATTGTATCTTATTCTGGTCTCCCTGACCACCCCACTTTCTTTTCAGTATAAACAATTTGTAAGTGGCCAGTATAAAGTAGCAATAGCAGGAAACAGATTGCAAAGGAGAGCTTAGAAGTCATATACAAACTATCCCAAAGATCAAAAGAGCATCATCTACAAATTATATCCTATACAGTATTAAGTGGAAATCATATCCTGGTAATACATGTTAAATCAAGAGAAGCCATCTAGACTCTGCTGTCAGGGTCTTTTGTTCCTATGATATATAAATCTGACAAGTCCCAGAGGTCAGCAGTAACACCAGCAAAACACCACATGGTGCTGATAACAGAGATGAGGTGAATATGTTATCTTTCAAGTTTTACCAACAACTTTGAGATGCTGTGGAGATGTTAATGAAGTAACCCCAAGGTGGTACAGATAGGAGTTAGTCTGTTCCCTCCCCAAAACTCTATAAAAAGGAAAGCTCAGACCCCTGTCATGAACCCTTCCCCACAGCCTATCCCAGTCCTCTTCCATCTCCATTGGGTCCGTACTGCTCAGTGTACTCAACTCTAATCTGATCCAGTGCTTCTCCCCTCCTCCTCTTCCATCCTTCACCACCCCATCCCCATGCTGCCTGCCTCTGAACCCCTTTTCACTGCTTATTACTGTACTTTCTGGGCCTCTTTATCCCTATACCCTCTGTGCCTTACTGAAGTGTGATTGTAGCCTCACTTCCTGCTGCCATTGTGGTCTTTTCCTGTGAGCAACCAAAGAACCTGGCATGCCTGCTCCATTTCATAATTTCATAAATTAATTACCAATTCACAAAACATAGAAAGGACACTCAACAAAGACATGAGTGGGCCGTAGGTGAGTAAGAAGCCACTGTCAATATAGCCTGAGTCATTAGGAAGTTGAGTCAACAAGTAAGTGGCTCGAGCCTTAGTAACCTGGGACAATCAAGGCCTGGGAACAGTTTTCTTGGCTTTTAAAGAAAAAATTAACCTAATCTGGCATTTAGGGGAGGGCTGGTCTATCTCAGAGACAGATGTGAAGAGGGAGTATACTACAGTCATTTCCTTTATAAACACAAATCACTAACCTTGAACCTTCCTTTACAACAAAGGGAATAGCACAATTATATCAGAATCCATAGTCTTGCTTCATTCTATAAGTAGAATGAGAATTTTCCTCAAATATTTTATGACCATGACAGGAGCTTTCATCCACTTACACAGTCTGATAAAAGCTCCTGTACTTTGCTCTTATCTGCTTAACATTTCACTGTCCAGGAGAGATTAGCATCTATCATTTGCTACCAATTGTGGACTCCTGCTTCCTGCTCATTTTTAATAATGTCTTTTAAAAATAAGACCACAAAGCCAGCACCAGCAGTTAGAACAATCCCCAGCATTCCCAGTCCTCAAGTTGCCAATGAGACACACACACACACACACACACACACACACACACACACACACACACACAAAACCTTTTCCCCTCACATAGCTGTTTCCTATAGCATTTCATAACTATGTTAGGAAATGAGGACTTGATGAGGATCAGAAGAAGGAAATGAGGATGCTTAGTCTTAAGAAGAGATAACTGTCTTTAGGTATTTGAAGGGTTATCATATGGTTAACCTGCTCTGGTTGGCCCCAAGAGGTAGGACCAGAAGCAATGACAGGAAGATGCCCAGAGACAGATTCAGACTTTATATCAGAAAAAGACTTCCTAACAATTAGAGCTTTCCAAAAGTGAAAACAGGCCAGAGGTGGTAGGCTGGCCCTCCTTGGAAGCCTTCAACCAGAGGCTAGGCATCCCTTTATCAAGAGTGATGGAGTAGGAAGGCTTTTGTTGAGAATAGGCTGGACCATAAGTATACTGAGGTCCCTTCCAACTCAAATGTCCTTATTCCATGATTCTTCAAAACTGATGTATCTGGTCCATTCAGTGGAGCAGCTCTCTTTTCAGAGTAGACTTACCTAAGCCAGGTCTTATAGTAAGGATTCAGGTATCAGATGGAAGGTGGGAGTGTTTTCCTCAATCTTTGTGTGGGAGGATACATTGCTTACAAATTCTCGAAGGTGAGAAGCATAACCCAGCAGAGTGCGTATGGGATGACCTTCTACTGATTTCTACACGGTCAACCTATACTTACAGGGTTCCAGAATATGGTAGGGGATATGAAGAGAAAGTATTCTACTCTCTCTACCAAAGTGGGTGCACTGCTAGCCCTTCTCGACAGAAAGAAAAGTCAAGTTTTCCCATAGATCGGTCAATAAGTAAACACTATTCATCTTTGTGCCAGACATGTGCTAAGCTCCTCTGGTAGAGCTTACAGAAAGGCGAAAGTCTCTTCCCTCCAAGAGCTCAGAATTTGATGGAGGAGACAACTTGCACATAAGTCTGTACAGACACGTCCTCTTTTCCGATTTATTCATTATCTTTTCAGCTTTCCTTCATTCCCTTTCCATCTAATTTTCCTGTTGACAAAAGCCAGAACCATTCAAGTTTCTCAGGAAGTGTCCTTCTGAGCCTGAGTTGTGGGCATGTTTGGAGGATGATCTCTGGAAAGGAACAGGAGAGACAAAGCTCTTTTTTGTAGCTCATGGTTTCTATGCTTGTCTTCCAAATATGGTGCCAATGTTTTGGGTATATCCTTGAATGAAAAGTGAATGAGATCAGTAAACATGTCCTTTCTATAAACTCCAGTGATTCAGTCTTTCTACAATCTTACCTATGACAAAGATTTAAATTACAATAACAACAACCACAACTAATCTTGGTGTTCTTCCAACTTCAGGATGTCTCTGCCTCACTGCAGAGTAACCAATAACAACCCTCTAGTTCATGAGCCCCTTTAAAGGTCCTTATTATTTTCTTAGGATTAATTAGACTGGTTTGCAGCAATAGCTTGTCAGTTCTTGGTACTGTTTTCCTTTTTTACTTCACTTTGCTTTGTTGTTTGGTGCAAAGTTCTGTTTCATTTGGGGCTTGAATGATCCTTGAAACACTTGACTTTCACCTCAACAGCTGCTGCACTGCCCCTAAAAGTCATAGCCAGACACTTATACATTTCCTCAGAATAATATATATTCTGTAAAACCACAGAATTAAGAACCCCACAAAGAAGAGCAAAGAAACCAGTGTGTTGTGTAATGAAATTAAACATTCAATTGACAGAAAAATAACTAAAGGTGGAGAAACCCATTTTCATCTGATTAAGATCAGAGATTCTGAAGCAGCCTAGAATGAGTAGAAATGCATGCACACTGGAAATAAAGGCATATCAAATTATTGTTTGTCACAAATAATTCACCATGCTATTAAGAATTAGATCATGCCAAAATCACAGCAAAGATTGTTGTTCACAGAGCAATTTGGAACTATGCCTAAAGGGCTATAAAAATGTGCATACACTTTGAGCCAGCAATACTACTTCTAGGGCTACATACCAAAGAGATTATACAAGTGAGAGGAGGACCTGTATGTACGAAAATATTTGTAGCAGCTTTTTTTGTGGTGGCAAAGAATTGGAAATCAAGGGGATGCCCATCAATTGTGGAATGGCTAAACAAGTTGTGGTATATGAATGCAATGGAATACTACTGTGCTGTAAGAAATGAGGAGCAGAGACTTACATAAATTGATGCTGAGTGAGAGGAACAGAACCAGGAGAACTTTACACACAATTGCAGACACATCATATCTGTGACAACTAACTTTAATAGACCAGGCTCCTCTCTGCAATGCAAGGCTATAAGACAGCTCCAAAGACTCATGATGGAAAGGGCTATCCACATCCAGAGACGGATTTACAGAGTCTGAATGCAGATTGAAGCAAACTACTTGCTCTCTCTCTTTTTTGTTTTGTTTTGTTCCTTCTTTTTCTCATTGTTTATTCCATTGGTTATGATTCTTCTTTACAACTTGACTAATGTTTAATACGAAGGTATTTGTAAAACCTATATCGGATTGCATTCTGCCATGGGGTGGGGGGAGGAGCGGGAGGGAGAGGAAATTTGGAATTCAAGGGATTGTGGAACTGAATATTGTAAACTAAAAGTGAATAAATTAATTTAATTAAAGATCGCTATTCATTCTGTCAATAAATGTTGATTGAACACCTATTTACCTAGTACTTTCAGTGATAAATACAGTGCTTTGTACTTAGTAAATGTTTGCTATGTGGTTATGGGATCCAGTCCCAACCCTTCCACCTCCTAATTGGCAGCCTTGACTTTAAGCAAATCACCACCCACATTTGGTCCTCAGTCTTCTCATTTGCCAAATGAAGCAGTTCTCATAGTTCATAAATGATAGGTCTCCAGTTAGAATGTACCTGCAGGGGCATCCATTTTAACCATTTCACTTTTTCAAATAAAGCAGAAAGTGTGTTCCTCACATAAGACACTCTCAACTCTAGGGGTGTTCAGTGGTCCTCTTCCATGCCTGGAAGGTTTTTTTAGCTTCATCTCAATCTCCTGGCTTCCCTGACTTCAAGTTTCAGCTAAAATTCTACGTTTTACGGGAAGCCTTTCCCAAGTCTTTTTAATTCTAGTGCCTTCCTTCTGTTGATTATCTCTGATTGATCCTGTAAAGGATCTATCTATATAAGTATAGATGTATAAAGATATTTACAAATGCTTTTATAAATATATTTATATAACTATATTTATAAATATAAATGTAGATGGATATGACACGATCTATCTTGTTTGTATGTAGCTGACTATATGCTGTCTCCCTCATTAGACCAGGAGTTCCTTGATAGCAGGGAATGTCTCTGTCTTTCTTTACAGCCCTACCGCTTAACACAATGCCTGGCACATATTGGGCTTTTAATCAATCTTTATTGACTGACTAGAGAATCTTTACCAGGTAAGGCTGCTGAAACAGTAACTCAACCTGAAAAAGCAACATATTTCAGGTAAATCAAACTACCTTCTACCTTTCCCTACATTTCTAAGGAGACTTAAACCTCCACGGAGACAGCCCAGGACCCTGGTACTGTACTAAGACTAGGAATAAACATAGACTTAGCCTCTCTAGCCACAGTTCTCTCATCTATAAAAGGGGAGAATGATTATCCTTGTACGACCTACCTCAGAGCACTACATAAACACGAGCAATAATTATTCACATTCACTCTGTATTTAGAACATAGAAAGGTTCAAGCTACTGGGAGCCATTTTGTAAACTGGCAGCTTGCATCTGAGGAAGATCTCAAGACAAATGAACAGGTCACCCACTATGAAATATTATTTCTAAAGGAAAATCAAGCTGAAAACAGCTCATAGTTCTTAACCTGGGGCCCATGAACTTCAAAGAAAATTTTGATAACTATTTCAATACAACTGGTTTCCTTTTTTGTCCAATGTTACATGTCATACGTTTAAAAACATTATTGTCCGTTACACAAAGTTGGTGCATTTAGCTACATGTATGCTACATGTACATGTAAGTTATTGAGTATTTAACACACAAGTAGCGGCAAAGGGGTCAATGTCTTTTTCTAAATAAGTCGTTGTTGATACTTTCTGTTTCTAATATCACCATAGAATTCTGTCTCCCTCCTTCTCCATCTCCCAAAGAGCCATCCCATATAGCAAAGTGTTTTGGGGGTTTTTTTAAGAGGAAAAACAAAAATCAGCAAAACTGATCACCACATTGAAAAAGGCCCTAAACATATGCGATGAGGATTTCCCACCTCTACCAACAGGTAGGTTGGCGGTGTCTTCTCACCTCCATTGGATGCCTGCTTGGTCTTTATAAATCTGTAACATTAATTTTTGAATTTTTGGTATGTGATTGTTCTTTCCATTTCCTTTGTTGTACTTACTGTGTATATTGTTTTCTTGGCTTTGCTTACTTCACTCTTCATCAGTACGTACCGATCTTTCCATGCTTCTCTGTTTTCATCACCCACACATCATTTCTTATCTTCATAGTAATATTCCATTACATTCATGTACCACATTCTGTCTAGTTGTTCCCCAACTGATGGGCATCTTCTTTATTTTCAATTCTTTGATATCATAAAAAGCAGTGCTTTAACTATTTTGGAGTATAAGGAGAATTTTTTTCTCATCAATGGCTTTCAAGCAATGGGTCATCTAAAACTATGGGCATTTTAGTCACTTTACTAGCATAATTTCAAATTATTTTCCAAAATGACTGTAGCATTTCACAACTCCACCCAGAATGTATTAGTGTGTCTATCTTTTCCATAACTTTTATGTATACATACATATGTATATACACATATAGTTTATACCAGAAACAACTATATAACACTATCACATGAAATTACCATCTCCCTCTGTAAAATCAGGCACAGAAACGTGAAGTCATTGCTTCTAGGTCATACAGCAAACACTCCTCTCTTCCTAGTGCTCAGAATTCATGCACAGGTTGCCCACTAGTTCATGCCTTCTTTGGCCATCACAAGTAATGAAACTCTTAGTTCTAATGGGATTTTTTGGGGTACCTGGGAACCATATTAGCATGAATAATATTATTTCTATGGGGGAATCAGGATCCCAAAACACCAAAGTTTTGAAACACAGTTCATTTGTAACTTGATTCTCTGTGGGAGTAAACAAGGATAGGAAAAAAAAAAAGAGGGTGGGGAGGGAGGATCCTCAAATAGACTACAAGATGTAAATGATTTTAGAGGCTAGCAAATAGTCTTTCTGTTTATTGATTGCATTCTAATGATTTTTATCCAGTGAGCCTTAGAATTCGCCTGATTACTGACGCATATCTGGGAAAATTGGCATGCTGTAACTCAGGGAAAGGAATAGTCGGGTTGGTTTCAATAGTAGCCACAGAGAAACCTCCCTTGGGAGTTGGCCATAACTAATACATTGTTAGCAGAGGTTTGTTCTCATTTTATGAAGTAGGGTCACAATGGTCTGTAGTCCCACTTGATAACCCCAACTCTCTAATACTAGAGGATACAGAAACCACGAGAAATGTTTAAGTGAAGTGTCCAGAACATATTATATTTGCTGTCCTGTTGGAGGTATTCTCTCCTATGGAGTGTAGTAGAAATCACTTACCCTAGAGTCAGGACTCATGATACTTGTTGTTGTTCAGTCCTTTCAGTCATGTCTGCTCTTCGTGATCCCATTTGGGGTTCTCTTGGCAGAGACACTGGAGTGGTTTGTCATTTCCTTCTCCAGCTCATTTTACAGGTGAGAAAACTGAGGCAAACAGCATTAAGAGACCTGTCCAGGGTCACACAGTTAGAAAGTGTCTGAGGCCAGATTTGGGCTCAGGAAGATGCATCTTCCTGATTCCAAGCCTAGTGCTCTATCCACTGAGCCATCTAGCTGCCCCAAGCTGCATATGGGTAAGTTACTCAAACTTTTCTGGCCTCTAGTTTCTTCATTTGTAGAATGGGGATAACAACACTGGCACAATAGACCTCACAGCGTTGTTGGGAAACAAGTGCTCTGAAAACCTTAAGATAGATGAGAATTCAAGCCGCCTTACTTGCTTGTGGAAAAGGTTAAAGGATTCAAAGAATACCCTTCTATGGTCCATCTTATTACACACGATGAAGAATTCCTAGACAGGAGAGAAGAAACCATTCAAGTAGCAAGGCAGGAAAAAAAAGAGGCCGCTAGGTGGTGCCATAGTGCACAGAGCAGCAGGAATCCAGTTGGGAAGATGTGAGTTCAAATTCAGCCTCAGACACATACTAGTTGTGTGATCCTGGGCAAGTCACTTAACCGCTGTCTGCCTCAGTTTCCATAACTGGAAAAGGGGGATGATAATAATAATAATAATAATAATAATAATTACACCTACCTTTCAATGTTGCTATGAGGACCAAATAACATAATATTTGTAAAACATTTAACACAGAGGTCTGCAAATAGTAAATGCATAATTAATGTTTCCTTCTAGGGAAACCATAAAACTGTAGAACAGGAAGAGACCTTAGAGATCATTTAGTCTAATATATCCTTTTTACAAATGAAGAAACTGAAGCCTGGGCACAGCAAGTGATTCACTCTGAGTCTTATTGACAGTCATTTCTCCACCATGTCTCGGGCAGCTCATTATAGGGAAAGTCTCATTATCCTGCAAGATGCCATCAGTCTGAGTACTCTACCTCCTCACCACCCCTTCCCCTATTATTGGAACGTGGAGCCATGAACTCCAAAATCTGCATTTGAGGAAGAAGCTCAGCTCAGAACATCTCCTTTCTTATTGCTCTATTTCGGGACATCTCTGGCTTCCCCACCATGCACTAGGTAACTTTCTCCTTCTCCCAACTCTCTAGTTTCCTTTTATGTGTTGTCTTCCCCCCTAGATTGTAAGCTCCTCGAGGGTAGGGGCTATCTCTCTTTTTTCATATTTATATCCCCAGGGCTTAGCATGCTTAGTGGCACATAGTAGGCACTTAAATACTTATTCATTATCAATTTGTAGGTAATAGCATCAAGCTAGAACTAGGGTTATGCTGGGGTTAGCCCAAATGGGATCCTGAGCACTAATGCCAAATTTTCAGTTTAAGCATTTGCTTCTTGAAAGTTGGCCTCTCGTTTTGTTGATTGTTTATACTTAAGAACATGATGGAGAAGATGTTAATAGAAATTAAACTTAAAAGCATGCTGTGTGTACTTTTTTTTCCTGCAGACCCAGCTGTTAAACATTTACTAGCACACCACAAACTAGAACCCAAGTCTATTGGCACCTAGCACAACTGTCTTTCCACTATAATAATGATACTAACAATAGTAATAGTATCAGCAGCAGTTTACTTTTTAAAATTAATTTTATTTACTTATTTTTACTTTCAACATTCACTTTTATAAGATTTTGAGATCCAAACTTTTTTCTTCCTCTCTCCCTTCCCTACCCCTCCCCAAGATGGCATGCAGTATGATATAGGCTATACATGTAAATCATATTAAACATATTTCCACATTGTCAAAGAAGAATCAGAGTAAAAGGGGAAAATTCTTGAGAAAGGAAAAAAAGAAAATAGTATGTTTCGATCTGTATTCAGACTCCATAGTTTTCTCTCTATGTGGATGGCATTTTCCACCATGAATCTTTTGGAGTTGTCTTGTATCACTGCAGAGAAGAGTTAAGTCTATCAAAGTTGGTCATAGCACAATGTTGCAATAACAGCCATTTACATAGTGACTTAAGATTTTCACAGCCCTTTCTATATAAGAAACAAGTGAGGGTGCAAGGCAAGACCACTACTGTCAGTATCAAAATCCCTGGGCTGAAAGCCTGCATCTCTTACTTTATTATCCAAAGGGGACTTTTACATTCCTGAGTTAGAGTTTCCCCATCTATCAAATGACAAGGGGTTGGGCTGAATGAATCTTAATGTTTCTTCCAGCTCCAAATCTATGATTCTATGAACTTAAACTTGGGGAAGAATTAAATTTTCTCAGGGTTATGTAGCTAGTAAATAGACTAGTCAGAAATTAGACTTGTCTGCCTTCTGATTCCAAGACCTGTGCAGTCTTTGCTATGAACCATTTTATCCTCTCATGAGACAACTCAATGAATGGATCTGTTACAAAATACTCCCTGAGGTCCCAGAAGGGAATTTTTTAAAATAAAGCTTAAAGAGGTCAGGGGAGGCTCTGAGGAAGAGGTAGCATTCATTGGAGCTAGGCCCTGAAGAATGAGTAAGATTTCAACAGGCCCTGGTTAGAGGCCAAGGTCCCCTAGACCTCCAGGTGGGAAAGCACACAGTACTTGGGAGGGAAGAAGACTTCCCACTGAGAGAAATTATTATTTCTCTCTTGTATTTAATAACTAATTATTGAATTAGGATCAAGGTGTTTCCGCTTTTCTACTTCCTCACCCAGAAATCAACCAGCATGGGAAATCTTGGGTAAAGATTGTGGATTTCAGCGCATTTTGTTTACTCAGATCTGGGAAAATGTGGATTCTCCCTTTTGTCAGACAGGTCATATGGAAATGATAAGTCTCTTTGACCAAGACTTTGGTGATCCAAGTCATGTACTCCCAAGAGCTTCATTGAAATATAGCCCAGTCCCTCATTGTAATATTCATTCTCTCATTAATTGTTAACCAATCAGAGTTGATTGCCACCCTTAGGAACACCCAGTCTTCCAAGAGCACCACCATGAAGGATCTTTGGCATTCGAGAGTGCCCTGACCTCTTTTTATTAATAAACATGCTAGCCTTACTAACAAAATAATTAAATTACTGAGAAACTATGTCTCTTGAACTTTTTAAATGTCACAACATCCGGAGTATCATGGGTATTGTGAATAAAGTGTGTAAGAAATGGCAAATAGACCACTTTGGCTGGAGTGTAGATCACTGTAGGGAAATATTGTGAGAGAGAAGGCTTAAGAGTCAAAACATTATCTACAGTTCTACTTCCCAGTTAAATCATAAATTCCTTGAGGGCAAGGGCAATGGAACCTATATAATTTGTACTCCCTCTGGATAGCACAGTGCTGAAACATAGTAGGCACTCAGTTTGATTCTAAAAATGTGTCTTTTTAACATGGCCTGTTTTACTTGGATTACCTTTCAGGCAGAGTAAGTGATAAGTGAAAGTCAGCTTGCTGCCTCCATTAATAATTTACCTGAGATAACAAGGCATTTAAAAATATATAGATCTCTTTTCTCTTCTTCCTTCTGTTTTTCTTGAGGGAAAACCATCATAAAAACATAGAGAAAAATGTACCTCCACCAGGACCTGGCACAGTGCTCTGCATAAAAAAAAAATATTACTTTCTAGGGGCCTTCTTCTCCTTTTCTTGCTTTCTTTTGTGTCTGAGACCTCCAGACCTGTTCCAGGGTGAATCCGGACAATGTGAGTGGCCACAGTTCTCTCAGCCAGAGTCCCATTCCCTCCTGGGGATTTTAATAACTAATACTTACACAGTGCTTTAAAGTCAGCACACAGCTTTATATGAAGATAATATTATTCCCTTTATGCAGATGAGAAAACAGAGTCTCAAAGATGTGAAGTAGACGTAGCATGGTAAGTAGAAAGAACACTGGTTCTAAAGTCAGAGGACCTGGGTTCAAATCCTGCTTCTAACTCTTACAGGATGGGGAACCTTGGGCAAGTCACTGAACCTCCCTGGACCTCAGTTTCCTCACCTGTAAAATAAGAGGGTTAGACTGAATGACCTAGCTCTAGATCAGTAAGTAAGTGTAGAACCCTAGTCTTCCTGACCCGAAATCCAGCAAACTGTCTACTTATAACACTGCCCCTTTTCAGACCATAGAAATACCGCAGGATATATGAAGTAGAGAATTGCTATAATTGCATGTGGGGTAATAGGTGGGGTGACTGCCCTGGCCCCAGTTCAGCCTCCTTTTGGCATGTGCCTTATGCACATTCCAGCTGTTCTTGGGGACAATATCCCTCTCTTCTTCCACATTTATATAAATGCGTGTGACTGATCCTATGTCACACAGGGAATCAAGTACTCACCTTTAAGGTAGAAAATGACTAAACTGGGGGTGGAGCCAAGATGGCGGTGTAGCAGCAGCAACATATCACAGCTCTCACATAGCCACCCCAAAATACCCATAAAACAGGACTCTAAACCAATCCTAGAACTCCAAAACGCACACAAAGATACTTCCCACTAAAGTCAGCTCAG